>VXAC01005581.1:373185-523215 GCA_013399225.1 Rhipidura dahli | reverse complement strand
ACTTTCAAACCCCAACAAAATGTTAAGAGTATTAAAACTAGTTATAAGCCTGGAATAGGACTATCCTTTTTTTAAAGAGAAGCCTTCTCCTCTGAAGGAGATGTAGTTATCTTTGACAACAGAAACTTGTAGTCTTCTTGAAGTGGTTAGCTAACTGCACCACTTCCCTTGCAGTACCTAGTCTGTTCTTTCCCTGATACCATTATTTTGGGAAACTGTTTCACTGAGAAATTTGGAACAGACTTAAGTATCTGAAAGATACAAGTTCCTTTTTTCAAAAGTAAGGGGTAAATGCAAGATACTTGTCCAATTTGGAAAAAGGAAGAGGATCCAAGTGTTGGGATGAAACTTGGGCAAAACCAAGGTTGGTTCCTGTTCATGTAGTACCCACCCATTCATTTCTCTGTTGTTGTAAGGAAGTAGTGTAGTCCTACCCTAAGATTGCTCTAGTGAAGCACCAAAGATCAATGAAGGCCTCTGTGATGCAAAGAACCATGCAAGAATACCACAACAAGATCTTAAGATTTTACTTCACCACCAGTTTTCCAACAAAAAGAGATAAAAAAGTCACTTTCACAGCACACTGTGAGAAAGTCACATGTAGCATCACTATATTCTGCTTGATAAAGAGCAGCATCAGAAACTAGAAATCAGTTAAAAAGAAGTTGATTAGAATTTCTTAATTCCAAACTATCCCACCACATCAGTTCACCCTTAAATGTGTTGTTTTGGAGAGAAACATTGCTAGATTTTTAGAAGTTGCTGGAAAAAAAAAGACTGTCATTAAGAATAAAAGCATAAAATAGACTGTGGAAACCAATAGCAGTCATCATTATTTCATATTACAAAGCTTTTTTGCTTACAGGTGCAAAAAGAATACTCAGATTTGTCTAGGATTATCTTTAGGGCAAGAACATTTCATGCTCCAAACTGACATTCTAGGTAGAGACAGGATTATTACAGAGTTTTATTTTTGGCTTGCACCAAGTTCTTGGAACCATTTATGTATCAAGAGTGAAGCTACTTGAGCTGACTCTTTATTGTACATTGTTGACTCAGGATTTCCTGGCATGGCACCAAGGAAGTCCTCTGCTGGTTGGATTCAAATCTCCTTCTCATGGAATACCCAACAGTATTTACAGAGATAGAGCCACCTTCCCTCTACTCCAAATGAAAAGGTCCAGACTTTTGCATTTATAAATATATTACTTTGCTATATAAACATTTTCATACGACTGCAGTGCAGTTTGCCTTTTCATTTTGCCCTTGGTGCAGATACATGAAAGACATTGTGTCCATACACAATGTTTAATTCATTTTTCAAGTTGCATTAGGGAAAAAGGGACTTTTCTAGTGTGCTTTCCTACTAAATGCTTCAGACAATATAGATGATTTTTAAATTTTTTTTTTTAGACTAAAAGATATGTAAGCTCTGAATCATGCAAAATATGACCACCTGAGCTACATTACTCTAATGTAACTGGACAATTGGTGAAATTGTCAGTCTGTTCAAAGTGGTAGTGACTGTCCATTCTCACAGTGCCAGCCTGATGTGTGGGACAAGTTAAAAAAAAAAACCACTGAGGCATCACCATATGCTCGCTGTGTTTTGCATTTCAGTATTCCCAGCCAACCACTCTCTCCACATTGGCAGTTGACGTTTACCACTGCACCAACATAGTTAGAAGCAGTAAATTTGTGTTCTATTTTGTGAGCAGCTATAAACTCAGTGCTATTCATCATATATAGGTGGGTCTCCGTCACTTGAAAATGTTGACAGTTTCTTTCCATGATTCTGCACGTGATCTTCATTCATCTTCTCCAAAGCTTCAATCTAGAGAGCCAAAAATAAAACTGTGCTGAAATCATAAAACCATGCCAGCAGCAGAATGCTTCTAAACAGCATTAAAAAGTAGCCTTAGAGGCCATTTCAAAGATTTAGCCACATGTAAAAGCTCCATTACAGCCAGGTACACCCTGACACATCTGTTCTCAATAAGTTACTAAAATGAGTAGCATTCCTTCACAGTTTCAAGCTATCTAACTAAAATGCACCAGTTGCAGGGAGGACTGGATTATTGAGACATCAGCTGTACTCCTCAGAGTACAGCAGTGTGCCTTTCTCCAGTGATACAGAGATCATGGAACTGGGACACTGTGTTTCCTTTATCTCTTTCTTACTTTGACCACCTGCCCCAGGAGTCACCTCATTTCCACCTCCCGCCTCCCCTATGCTGGACTAGCATAAACCTGCAATTTCATCAGTAAATTGGGAAAGTAGAATCACCACATTGCCCTTACTTTAATTAGGAAATATGGAATGTTTGACAACTTTATCAGGATTCAGGCCTTGAGGAACTACAGCCAAAGGCTGAAAATTAAAAGTCAACAGTGACCAAAGATTCCTAAGTCCATATTTACATTAGCATGATTTTAAGCTTCAAAATTAAAAATGCTAGCCTAAACTTTAAAGTCAAATCAATTAACATCTAAACCATGAAAAATAAGCAGTAGAATAATTATTATTTTTAACCCAAGTTTCCTTTTGCTGTACAACCTTTAATGTATGTAAGGCAAGACAATAGATTTTAAACTAAAACAGATCACTAGATTTGCCTTAATGAAGCAACTGTATTCAAGATTAAATCTTTTCTACTTGGGAGCATGGGGATCAGGAAAGGGCATGGAGAAGTCTGTCAATCTGAGTTTCTGTACACATTTGTACCAGGTTGAAATACTCAATGTTTTAAAAAGAGATGCAGAATGACTTCTGAAACTTCACTCACACCAATCATACCAACTACATGTGGAAAGTTAGGTATTATAATAGCTACTATAGCTAACCAAATTAAAATTGTTAAGAGAAAGCTATACCTCTGCTTGGAAGTCTACTTCATTGTCAGCTGTAATATTTAAACCTGAGACAGCATTGAAGAGTTCACGCTCATTAAGTGCTTCTGCCACACCTCCTTTCTGGAAGAACTAATCAATATAAAGAGCACATATTAAACACTTTACTACAAAGAACAAAGTACTGCTTTGACTTCCCCCAGTTACAATACTTAGTCAAAATTACATTTTTGTTCTGGTTGACCCACAGATAAACATAACTGAAATAAGTTCTAGTGGTATAATTTTACTTTTCAACTTTTTTTTCACTTTCAGAGGACACTTTCGGCATGGAAAATGTGCAAGACTAATCTATAGATCTAAGATATCTTAGAAAACACACAGTGTAACAGATTGTCAAAGAGGTCCTACCTGCGAAACATTCCTACAGTCTCTGAACAAAAACTCAAGTCCGTGAGGATGGGTTGGCTCCACAGACTGACTGACATCAATGAGCCAGACCTATAGTGACAGAGAAATAGCAATTCCCTTTGTATTAATATTTCACAGTAGATGAAATCTTTCCCCCCCAAATTAAGAACAAACTCACCTTCCCATCATGCCAAAGCATGTTGTATTCACTCAGATCTGCATGGACCAAGTTGCACTCCCTATACAACTGCTGCATCATCTGCAAGAAACCAAATTAAATGAAGGAAGTAGGCTATCCTCCAAACAAATATTGCTAGCATGACTGTTGAAAAGAAAAAAACAACAAAACAACCCCACCTTTCCCTTACCACTCATATAATTTAGATAATTTTTACCCAAGTCTTCAATACACTTCCATCCAAGCAACTGCAGCTTTGGCAAACTGCCAGCAAACTAAATCTTTATCACTGATCTTAGCTCTGGCAAAATAAGAAGAGTTATTCTAGTAAACTCATGTTAGCTCTGCCAAACAGTCCAAGTGCAGGAGACAGATAAACATGTTCTCTAAAGATAAATGTCATTTTCACTCCTATCACACAAGAAGGAAGCTTCACAGCTGTAGAGACTGAATCCTAACCAGTACACAAATTCACAGTTGTGCTGCTCATTGGTCTCATTTATCTGAGACCTAGACCACTCCTGTTACCAAGCTGTTGCCAACCAAGGGGTTGGTGACTTGGTTGTGTTTTTTTAATATCTATAATGTAATAGTGAGTGGACAGTTAGCAGGTGTCTGAACCAAACACATAATAGGAAATTAAAGTATCCACCATTCAATATTCTAATTCATCCTCCAGTTTCTAGATCTGCTAAAAAGGGGGCAGGCAATCCACTGGAGAATGCTTAATCAAATTAAGTGTTTGGTAAGCCCAGAAAGACTTCAGAGAATTTTCTAAACCCCATACTGCTTCTATAAAAGGAGAACTACTTGCTCACAATTCCTCTGCTGCTAAACATCTGTTTGTCATCAAATTCCAGCATGTTTTCCACTCAGATTAAGGTTAAATTTAATTTTTTTTTTCAGTCCATAATTTCTTGCTGACTCTAAGTCACACATTAAACAGCAACAAAATAAGACTTTGGACTTCGTATCTTGAAAATTATGTAAGCATCCCATAAAGTAAACAAGTGCTGATTTGTCCTTATAGTTATTCCCCTAAAAGAAAACACAACACAGAATTGGAGGAGAAATCAGCATCATCTTACATTAAGAACCTGATAGTAGGCCTTTTTCATATCTTCATTACTAAGTGTTACATCCTTTAGTTTAGGAGCTGGGACTTGATCCTGGCCAATGAAAGACATAACCAAGACGTGTTTCTTAAGGATAACCACTTGAGGACAAGGAATTCCTGCATTTTGCATTCTGTGGACCAGAAAATAGATACTGATTAAGGAAAACAGAAAAAAAGCTTCAAAGGCCCCAAAATTCTAATTCCCGCTTGCTGATTTGCAATCTGAGAGCTGTGTGATAAACTTGATCCAGAGTGAAAAAAAAAGTATTTGAGAGAAATGAAAACTGAATAATTATATATATTTCACAGTATTTTACACAGGAAAATTCAGATTCTAAAGTCATAAGTGAGTCTGAAAATGCTCATGGAATACTAATCACTTTTACAACTAGAGTCTGTTAACTTCATGGGCCTGTAAATTCTGCTGCAAAATCACTGAAGATTTATTAAACTGTAAGAAACCAGAGGCTTATTCAATCTGTGCCAGGCTGTGTATTATTTTGGCCTTAAAGTCAAATATTCAGACGTAAGAGTATCTTCCTTAAAGAGAGAACAGGAAACTGACAGGCATTTGGCAATTACACTTCCTTTTTTTTTTCTTTACCTTGTTAAGTTATGCATTTCTTTCTCAGCCCACATACGAATAATCTTCCGTGGATTCAATTTACTGAAGCGGTCTTTAAATCTGTAGTCATCCTTAATGTATTTGTCACGGTTCTTGAATTCATTAAGAGTTGTTTTAAACACTTTGATGGCACATTCTGGAGGAATAACTTTATCTTCAGTTGCACTTCTCATGGAAAAAGACAAATATATAACAATGTTAACTATTTACAAGCAAATGCATGGTTTTGAGTTTTTATACATTGCAATATACAGCAATTTTTAATATAAGAGAGGATCTAATTTCCTATCAAATTTAGAAGCCAACTTAAGTTTATAACAATAGATTATGAAACTTAGATATGAATGTGTTTAGGCATTTTGATTATAAGTGGCTTATCAAATGAGTTACCTCTCCCAATTTGTTACGGCACATCTTTCCAGATTTTATTATTATCTGCATATACATGAACATAACATTTAAATCTTGGGAATAAAAAAAAGTGCAGATGTTTAAATACTTGTGTTTTCTGCTTTTTATGTCATCTCTGGTACTTAAAGCTATCATCAGTAATAAACAACATACTCACTTTCCTCCATAGGCATGAAAAACAACAGATTCTTTTCCTGTGCTGATGCAGCCTGTGATAGTCTCCAGCATCCCAGAATTGACCATCTTGTACAGAAGTAAACGTGTTTTAGGATCCACTGCTTTCTCCTACAAGAGATGAACAGAATGAATAGGCAAGACATGAGTACTCAATTCAATAAAGCAATCCTTTGCTTTGCCATGAGTTTAGGATATTTATATACCACAAGAATTCAACTAAGTGGAAAGAATAATGTATTAATAAAATTCTCTCAACTGACAGAGGGAGGGAAAAAAAAGCCCAACCAAAATAAACATATTAAGCAAAGCCAATCTGCTCCGGGACTGATTTAATGATTTAATACTCTTAGTTTCCCATCAGCTGTGCTGCACACAGAGTATTTTTACTGACTGCACATAGAGACTGAGGCTCAGCAGCAATTTCTACAGTGTTTTCAATGAGTCTTTATGAATCATGAATCACAATATCCCAAGTATTACATTCCTTTGATATAAGTAACAATAAACCAAAGCAAAACACAAATTTGAAGAGGTCCACATCAGGAATTACCAGAGGCCCTACTTCAAACTCACCCATACAGTCTATCAAATAAATTCCTAAATTATTAGGTCAGTTGGTCACCTCATCTTCCTGAAACTTTTTATGAAGACAGATACTTGGAGCCATATGGTTACCTGCAGAGGATTAGTCCTCTGGATGCTTCTAAAAATAACTTCCAGGCAGTTTATTCATTGTAGCTGATTAAGAGACAAGTTTAGAAAGACAAAGAGAAAAAAAACAGTAGCTGCTCGCTCCTACTTCAACATGGCTCTCACAGTAATGTAGCTCAAATAAAGGGGTTTTTTTTGTAGGAGCTGGCTGATATAATTTCCTTCAGCTATGTTAACATAATATTGCTCAGCTGTTTTACTAAAAATGGAATGTTGCAAGAAGTTGCCAAAGCAGTGTTTAGTTATTACACAAGATAAGGAGTAGAGACTTTATGAAAAACATACAGCAGTGGAGTGCTCCTTCTTCTCATGGAGCCTTGCACTTCGACGTTCCTCAGAGTATGCATGCTGTTTTAAGGCATTGAAGACTTGATTTGACAGCTTTAAATCCATCCCAATTCCATCCCCAACTTGGAATTCAGGTGCAAACTACAAGTAGAAATAATAGGAATTTAAGCATTGTTACTAGCAGACACCAAAAGTTGGCACCATCAGAAATTTCTTATTCTGATTTGAAAAAGCCCAGGATAGATTTAAACCTATGTGAAACCCACTTTGTGCAATGTTGTCACTATGTTAAAAAACACAGTTTTAAACTCAGAACTCAAAGTTCTGCCAAAATTGATATGAGATTACCTAACATCCCGTAAAAATAGCATTTGCAGCATTTCCTTATTTAGAGAAGTTGCACTAGTTACCTTAAAGAAAATGAAAGGTATGTACTACAGATAAACAGACTGAAAAGCTGTAAGTCAAACAATCGACTGAAAATAAGTTACTTGGCTTATGAGACAAAATTAATTAGAAGGAAGGTTACACAATATCTATGCTTTTCAAAAATAGCTTTTGTGCTTTATTTTCCTGTGTGCCAAACTTGCTGATAGTTTTGTTTTGCCAAAACAGTTCTTGTGCAAATTCTTGAATTGCTCAATAACAAACTATTATTAAACAGAAAACACACAAAACTCAAACTGCCAAAGTGAAAAAACAATAAATCAAAGACTACATTACTTTCATCCGACAGGAAACATAAAAGTCAGCACCCTACCCAGTAGCACTGGTGGACAAGCATTAGTTCTTTGGCTGAATTGCAGCATTCCAGTTTCACACACAAAATAAGTTTCCCTAAGTTTTCACTCACATTTTCCATGCGAGCAGTGTTTTTTCTTCCACATACTACTTCATCATGTTTCGTAGTGATGTCTTTTCCTTTTCCTATGAAACCCCTTCTTGGTGTAGTAGTAGGTTTATCTGCCAGCAATGAGAAAAAGAAACCAAACTTTACATCTAAACAAACACAACCAATGCTCATAAGAGTCCCACAATGTCCACAAAAGTAACATAATTTTATTTATAAAACAGAATAAATTACTTCAACTGTATGATCTTAATACAGTCTTCTCTTATCCTAAGTATGACAGCTTCTTTGGCTATGGTACAACTTACTTCTCTGTCTTCCCTGGGGTGTCAGACACATTTCTGGCATGCTAGGACAGGAGTATTCAATATCATGTGCAGATGATACGTAACCATATCATCCAAACGTAGATGACAAATAAGCACATCCCACAATACTTCCATGTACACTGGTTATTTTGCCAGATTCAGCCACTGAAGCCAATATACTGGCAGACAGAAGCCTGAAGTTACCCGCCCAACCTCCTGCTGACATCTCCCATTGAGGTGACCTGATTTTAGATGCAGCTAGTGTGTCTCCTTACATTAAAACAAGACCTAATTTAACTGTGTCATATTCTCAGGTCTATTGACTGAAGAAATTGCATTGTTTAAAGCTGCCACATACCTGCTCTGTACGGATCATGACGGGTATCCTGCCAATCAACCTCATCCTCTGAGCTGTCACTGTCATAGGGATGCACTTTCCGATAATTTTCAAAGGATATGGAGACTTGAGAAACAAAACAAATAAGCATGTCTGTGATTATCACGGATTTGCCACTTCCTTACAGCTCTGTCAATTTAAACTAAGGGCCAAGAATAGCTCCAAAACAAAAATGTTTCTTCTGATGAAGGTACCTTTACTATCTCCATTGATCTTCTTCTCTTCACGCCGAAGCTGTGCATCATATTCCCTGTCAAATTCCATCTGCAGCATCTGAGCTAGCATTAGATCACTAGAAGTGTCAATATTTTCTCCTGTAATAAATGGTCCTTCAGCAGCACTACGTAAGATGAAAACAGAAATTGTAAAAAAATTAAACACAGCAATCTAAGCAGAAGCACTGCTTTCTACCACTTCCCCACTCTATACAACAGACTTCATGCAGAGCTGCACAGAAAGAAATGCATCTCAGCTGTCTGCCTCCTCTCCAAGCCAACACTAAATATTAATAGATCATGACTTCATTTCTCTTTGCCACTCATTTATGATGCAAATTTTACTTAAACTTTTATTGTTTATCATTCTGCACAAAGCATTAAGCTCTATTTTTAAGATGTCATTTAGAAAAAAGAAAGAAGACATGCAGGTGTATGTGTGTGTATACTTATTTCTATGTTTAAAAAACCCCAAATAATGTTGCTTTGTTCTGCTTCACAGGAAAGATAGTCAAAATTTGTACAATTTTAGAACTAGTAAGTTCTTGGCCTTTGTTTAGAGCTTTCAAGTAATAGAAGGATAGAGGTGATATATCTGATAGTTCTCAAAATAACATTGTACACTGTTAACAAGAGTCCCTAAAAGGGTAAGAAAAAAACCATTTCTGACATTTCTCTAAATATAGTTTACAGACTGTGTTAACACCCCCAGAAAATGCAAAGAAAACATCACAAAAGGAGGAAGAGCAACAGAGAAGAGAATCTAAGGAAGACTTTTAGCTGGGGAAGCCATCTTCACTGAAGAAGACCTGAAGAAGCAGAGTTAGGAGGCAACAGGCAAATCATTTACTATATTGCTATGCACGGAGCACATTGTAAGAAATTGCATGTGAGAGAGAAGATGGTATCCCAACTATGGAAATCACTAATCCAGGACTTAAACTTACGCAACCACTTCAGGAAAAGCAGCATTTTCTTCTTCCAGCTGCAGTTCTTTTGCCAGCTGTTCACTCATTACATCAGCAAGAGAACATGATATTGATGTTGTGCTAGGGGCTCCCCACGGACACTGTGAATAAACATTTTTTTAATTCAGCAAGATTTGTGCAGTGGCAACACAATAATCAGGATAATTAGCTATCACTGGCTCCAAAATAAGCTCATGTAATGAAGCTCATGTAATGTTAAGGGCTCTTCTACAGATACTTGGGGAACTATGGGAACTACTCAAAGAGTAGTTTCATAAACTCAACAGCGAGAATTGAGGTCGAAAAACTGTCGATGGTCACTTACTAGTGACGGAAAAAAAGTCAGTTTGTCAGTGTCAGTACCCTCTGGAGCCGGGGTAAAGCCTTCCCAGGACGTTTGCACAAAAGCAGACACACAACCTATATAAAACTTCTCTTGGAACAACCCAACAGCAACGGCTTAGGCACAGCTTCCTCCTCCGCTTCTAGAGCCCTGAAAGGTCAGCCAGCGTAAAACATGACCTCAAAACCGCAGAGAGACACACACACCTCGCTCGGGGAGGCGAGGGCTGGGGAATGACGAATCCCAACAAGCCGGGACTCGCTGCCTGCCGCCGGGATCACCAAGCTCATTTAGCTCCAGTTTGCCCGGACGGAAGCAATTCGGTTATCAGGCTGCCACAGAAGCTTTCCCTAACAAGAAGATAACTGCCGGTAGCAAACCGCGCTTGGCTCGCTCTGCCGAGTGACCGCCACCCTGCTGGTGCTGGCACCACCTCGCAGCGCCCTCTCCACGGCCTCGGTCCTCCTGCTCCTGCACCTCCCCGGAGCCCGGACAGCGGCCCCGCGGCGCCGGCACAGCGCTCACCTTGCTCTGCCAGGCGGGGCCCGGCCCGGCGTCGGGCGCGGCGGCGGCGACTCCCACCGAGTCCATCGGGCACGCAGGGGCGGGCGGACGGGCGGGCGAGCGGCAGGAGCGGGGTACCTCCGTAGGGCAGCGACGCTCCGACTGCGAAACCTTCCGGATCCTCCCCGGCTCCCCGCGGCCGTCAGGCGGCCCATTGGCCGCGGGTGACCCGCCTTTCCGGTGATGTCACCGGGGCGGCCGGGGCTTCGCCGGGGCGTGCCGAGCCTGCCGGGGCCGCCTGCGGGGCGAGGTGGCGGAACTGCCGCCCGGCCGCCCCTTCCCGGGGGCTGAGGGACAGCGCCGGGCCCAGGCTGCGCTGGGCTGGCGGTAATGCGAATGGGAGAAGTTACATAGCTGGCGTTTGTTTTTGTCTCGGGAAGTAACCGAGGGAACGGTGGGAGAAAAAACCACCAAACCAACAAAACAAACAGTAAGCCAGCGGCAAAACAAATGGGTGAAATAGAGTCCAGAGAAGGGCAACGGAACTGGAGAAGGGTCTGGAGCACAAGTCTGATGAGGAGCGGCTGAGGGGGCTGGGCTTGTTTAGTCTGGAGAAAAGGAGACCTTATCACGCTCTATAACTCCCTGAAAGGAGGGTGTAGCCAGCCAGGGGGTCGGCCTCTTCTCACAGGCAACAAGTGACAGGACAAGAGGGCATTGCCTTAAGCTGTACTCGGGGAGGTTTAGATTGGACATTGGGAAGAATTTCTTCCCAGAAGGGGTGATTAAATTGGAATAGACTGCCCAGGGAGGTGGTGGAGTTACCTTTCCTGAGGTGTTTAAGGAAAGACTGGATGTGGCACTCAGTGCCATGGTCTAGTTGACTTGATGCTTGGTCATAGACTGGACTCGATTTCAGAGGTCTTTTCCAACCTGATTGATTCTGTGATTCTGTGAAATGGAATAGGTGGCATTTGTTTTTATCTCAGGAACTAACTGAGGAAATTGGAAAAAAATTACAACAAATTTACCAAACCATAAGTGAACAAATTAATTTGATCCCAATCCTGTAAGTCACTGTAGATACAAATTTACATACTTTGTATGTGACCTGCTGCCTTTTACATCTCAATTCCATATGTAATGTTTATCTGGTAAATAGTATTATGACTAAAATGTCCTATTGCCATAACAGCAGCAACAGGATAGTGTTTTGTTATGACACAATCACTGTTAAGTCTACTTGGGCAAGTTTCATAAAAGGAAGGAAGCAATGCCTAGAAATCTTCTCTGTACTGGCTCATCACCAGCTATTGAAGATATCTGTCTGTAGTCATAGACAAATGTACCATCACAGTCGCTGCTGATAATCTGAAAACCAGCCTAGGAAAGCTGGATGGCTGCAAGGGCAGAAGTGGTAAGGGATTGTGTAGGTTTTCAGGGGGTCTTGTTTCATCCTGGGACAGACACGAGAGTTCTCTGGAATCAGTTCTTAGAGCATGAGGTTTATTATTAAAGCGTGTGGGTGTCAGAGACCTGCCAGGGGCTGCCAGACGCAGCCCAAAGCAGGTCAGAGAAGAGAGAGAGGGGGTCCAAGCCCCAGGGAAAGGGCGAGCGCTGAGAGTGCAAAGGATGCAGAGAGTAAAGAGTAAAGAGAGTAAAGTGAGTAAAGTAAAGAGAATGAGCTGGATGCCGCTTACAATACAATAAATCACCTTCTGTGTTGAATATTCTGATTTTCCTTAACCAATCTAGAACAAGCTATACATTTACATACAGCCTATAAGAATCATTGCATTACCATACGGAGTTATATTTTAAACCCTAAAAACTGCTTTTTCGGACACTCTGCTGAATAGGCAGGGTCTGCTCTGACCCTTGGACCTTTCTCCAAGCAGAGGGTATTGTTTCATCAAGAAGGGATTACTTGCAGTCGGCCATGCCATTGTTTTCTAGTTGTTCAGTAACTGGGGCTTAATATCTCAAAGCTTGTCTTCATTTCAATCTTGCTCATGGTTTCTATATTCTTGGCATCTTTTGCCAAGTGATCATATTTATAAGGCTTTCCTATTTCATCTTCCCCAACAGGATTGTACAGCCTCTGTGGCATCTCCCAGCTGCTCAGAGTAAGTTCCCTGTCTAGCAAAGCCCATTCCGCCAGGCAGACCCAGCAAAGGCCATTCACATCACTTCTCAGCCATGTAAGAAGCAGCTTTGTTGGCCAAAGTTTATCTTATTTGTCCTTAGCAACCTGCAATGACGTAACACCTTACAATCTCTTAAGACATTGTTCCAGCACTCATTAGCCCAGAAAGTCCCCAGCTAAAAGACAAACCATTTGGAAGAGGGGAGGGACCCAGGTTGTAACGCACAACCTGCAGGCATGACACAGGCTTGTGCCACGGAGGCATTATAAGGTCATACAATCATTTAGGTTGTAAAAGACCTTTAAGATCGTCAGGTTCAATGCTTACCGTGGCACTGCTAAGTGCGGGCGAGAGTGGCTTTGTCTGATGATGCAGTACTAGCATGTTTCTTACCCTCTCTGCACTTAGTCCTGGTGGGAAGAGATTATTTCTTTCCCTTTGCAGCTGCCTTTTGGCATGTGAAGATTACTGCCATGCCCCCTTCAATCTTCTTTGTCTAAATTTAACAGTTTTTTATATGAGCAGAATATCAAAGCAATGTCCTATTGCCCTAGGAAAAATCATTATTCTTGCACAGCTGTACAAGCACTGATTAGGAAAATGGGTTTTGGTAGGTTTTGATTTCAGAAAGACATGAACAGTGACTTGATATTTCTGTGTCTTGTTGCTAAGTTTTTAATTTTCAGACATAAGTCTTCTATTTTAATCTCTTAAATATATCCTGATTAGGCCTTGATCCCATTACCTCTTGTATGAATGGATCAAGCTTTGAACTGAATTGTGTTAAGAAGTAATGTTCTGTAAAATAATGTGTAAACAAAACCATTTGCAACATGTTCATACTTCCCAATAAAAATAGTTAAAAATCTGGATAGAGCAGAAACTTCCCTTCATATTAATCAAAATAATTCCAAAGCTGCTTAGTGATTACTTCATATGTAATTCAAGTCAGTCTTGATAAACAACATTGGCAGAAATTTACATCTTCATTCTTAATCACTCACTATAAGTGGCCTACAAGAATTCAAACCTGCCTCTGTATTTGGCTGTAAGAAGATACATCATCCTTGCCCAGGTATCCCACTTGTACTAAGAAATACTGCAAAAAAAGCTCAGAGATATTGCTGTAATATTTTGCATGAAAATGATACCCCACTAAAAGGGGGGTATCATTTTCATAATAAAAAGTCAAAAGTAAAAAAAAAAAAGTAAAAAAAAGTAAAGGTTCATTTCGTAATAAAAAGTCAAAAGTATTCTTACTGCATGCTTCCATTAGTCTTTGTAGATATCTGTAAATTTTACTTACTGTTTTCTGAAGCTTTACAGGCTGAATTTTTGGCACAATGCAAAGTGTGCCTTTGTTTGCCAAATACACGTTTGACAGCCTTACGTAAACAGGTGCTCTGCAAAGTGGAAATGCTCTATCACCTGCCCTGCCTTCTCTAACAAGTCCATTACAGTGGCTCGTCAGTGATCTCTGTAAGCCTGGATGGATCCAACCTTTCAGCACTGGAAATCGGTGCCTCTGTTGGGCCACTGCCTTTCAAACCACACAGGATCACATCTGATGCACTAAAATACTTGAATTTATCTCGGTACAGGTCAACTGTTCAGCTGTTGCACTCTGTTGACTTTATCTTTTGAGGCTAAATGTAGCAGGTTAGACAGGCTCATTTTATGGGCTGGATTTGACCACCTAGTGCCTCCCTCCCTCCCTCCCTAGTTTAGGCCATGCTCATAAATAAGATTCCTTATTTATGCTGCTTTTTTCTGTCCTGTAAAAACAGGGTGTACGTGTACAGAGAGGGCCCTGTACTTTGCATTACCTGAGCAAAGTCAAGGTGAGAACTGCAAAGGTAGGGCCTTGCTAATACCAGGACTGGGAAAAACAAGGCTTACCTAAGCCGTAATAAAAGAACACCCAGTGATCATGACGTGATAGGGCGTGTCTTTCACTGCTGCTCACCTGCCTGGGATATTCATAGTTTACATGTCACCAGTGAATCATAGGATCATAGAATAGTTGGTTGGAAGGGGCCTTTAAAGGTAGCCATCTAGTCCATCCTTCTGCAATAAGCAGGGACTTGTTGTCGTGGGTGGAGTGGGAGAAACCCTCCCACTGAGTCACGAGGTGCAGAAAGCACCCCTTGTTTTCTAAATTCCTTCTTAGAGAGGATCCAAAGTATGGCTGGATCCAGTTTCAGCCTCAGGCTGTCAATGGATAAGTCTAAGAAATTAAAGAGGTGTGACTGAACTTTTGTCCTGCAGGATAAATGACGGCAAACCAGGTATATTTACGTAAAAATGACTGATTCATTATGACAAATTATTAGACAAAAATATCTTAATCAGAATTATTTACTGCACACTATAGAAGCTGAAACTACTAGGATAGGATAGTACAGTGCACTCTATTAAAGCAACTGTATTAAAGCAATTCTATTAAAACTAGCAAAATGGAATCATTATTAAAGCAGAGATTGATGTCACTCACCCATACCAACGACCATGGGCAGAATCTCTTGCTTGCTCTGCCTTAAGGACTAACTTGCAGGGGTGTCCCCACCCAAAGGAGGAATCTTCATACGCACTCCAAGAAGGGATTTATTAGAAGAACCTAACCATATGAAAGTGGACTGGACTTTTAAAGTGACTGACTGTCATATATCTCCTTAGCAGCTTATCTGCCAAATCTTTGCTTCCCTGTCAGGATATTAATTTGGGGTTGATGTATCAGACTGGTTTTATCATAATTCAACGCCAAAACTGGCTTGATGCCCTCTCAGTCCACCACTGATAGCCTTGTAAACAGGGCATTGTCCAAGTTGCTTGACCACATTCCATGGCAGAGTATCCTGCTAAACATCTTCGACTAGATCAGATTGCTCAGAGCCCCATCCAACCTGGCCATGAACACTTCTAGGCATGGGGTATCCACCACCAGTTCCAGTGTCTCACCACCATCACTGTAAAAAATACCTTCCTTATGTCTTGTCTAAATCCACTCTCAGTTTAAAGCTATTCCCCCTTGTCCTACAGCTACATGCCCATGTAAAAAGACCCTCTGCAACTCTTGCAGCTCCCCTTTAGGTACTAAAATGCTGGTGTAAGGTCCCTCTAGNGCGGGCGGCCTCGCCTTCTGCCTCTTCTACCTGGCCTCCAGCTTCACCAACAAGGTGAGCGCGGGCGCGGGGCAGCCCCGGTCTCGGACGGGCCGGGCGGGGCGCAGGGAGGTGCGGGGGCGCTGGGCAGCCCCTCCGCAGCTGCGGAAGCGAGGGGCGAGGAAAGTGCAGGGAGNGTAAGGTCCCTCTAGAGCATCTCTTCTCCAGGCTGAACACCCCGAGCTCTCAGCCTGTCTTCACAGGAGAGGTGCTCCAGCCCTCTGATCATCTTTGCGTCCTTCCTCTGGACTCGCTTCTTCAACAGGTCCTTCCTGTGCTGCGTGCCTCGGAGCTGGACGCAGCACTCCAGGTGGGGTCTCACAAGGGCAGGGTAGAGAAGACAATGCCCCCCGTCCTCGGCCGGGCACGGTTCGGCTGCTGCCACCCGGGCCGCGGCTGTGCCCGGGCTGCGGCGCTGCCGGCCGCTCCGGCCTCCCTGAGCCCGGCCCGGCCGCTCGGNCCATGGCCGATGGCCGCCGCCCGCCGGACCGCGCTCCGCGCCCGCGCTGACAGATGTATTTGAAGAGGTCGGCGGGCGGCCTCGCCTTCTGCCTCTTCTACCTGGCCTCCAGCTTCACCAACAAGGTGAGCGCGGGCGCGGGGCAGACCCGGTCTCGGACGGGCCGGGCGGGGCGCAGGGAGGTGCGGGGGCGCTGGGCAGCCCCTCCGCAGCTGCGGAAGCGAGGGGCGAGGAAAGTGCAGGGAGCCAGGAGCAGGAGGAGGAGGAGGAGAAAGAGGAGAGAGAAGAGAGACGGTGCCCTCTGCTTTCCCCGCCCGGCTCAGGGAGAGCCGGAGGACCAGCCCTTCCCAGACGGGACTACCCCACGAGTGAAAAAGTCCCCGGCACTTCAGCCTGCCGCCCATCCCAGTGTGCTCCCGAAACTGCGGATAGCGTGCCGGTTTCGTTTTGCTCAGTGTGTGACATCTTCACCTTTGCACGACACATAAGTTTCATTATTGTCTTGCTTAGGAGAGCAAGAAGGTTGGCATCCTGTCATTCCAATGAATGAAGTGTTATAGAGGCAGAAGTTGTGCTGCACTGAAAGTATCGCTGCTGCCGTATATGTTTCGCTCTTGGGTATCTGGCAGCTGCACTCATTCCCAAAAGAAGATCTGTTAACTGGAACAAAAATATCAATTATCCAAGAGAAAAATGTGAAATATTCAAAGTATTATTTCAGCTGTGAAACAAATATTAACTTTCATGGCACCTTTGTTCCTTTGACAACTTAATTAACTTACAAATTAAGGACAGGACTTTTGTTTTCCAGTGTGTAACAATTTGTTATTAGCATTGCTGAAATGTCTAAGCAGAAGTAGCAGACTGAAGATGATCACATTGTGAATAAAATCGTATCATTTAAGCATAGACTGAAAGCAGTTCTTTTACTCTGGCAGGAGGAGATATAGTAACTGCTCTTTGCTATCCTATTTATTAGAGAGCATCTGTATTTCTGGTGCAGATTTCTGAAAGAAAAACAATGTTGGTGAAGCAATCAGGGTAGAATTTTCTAAGGGAGAATTAGAGAAAAGCAGCATTTCAGAGGTGAAAATGAAATCTTTTCTGGGCATTGGCCAGTGGTTTCTGTTCCAAGATACATTTGCCATTAAGGATGCCCAGAAGTAGACTGAAGTCCAGACATGAAGCAAAGTTTGTAGGGAGAGATAATGCACTTGATTTGACAGACTGCTAGGAGCAGTGATTAGATAAACAGAAAGGGGCTAAAAGAGCTGCCAGGTTGCATCATGTGTTCAGAAAGGTACTTGGCTTAACTCTGCTTGGGAGGAAGTCAGAGGGACATTGACATAGGGCCTCCATTCTCAAACCTGGATGTAGGTTTTAGTGTAATAAAGTTAAAAATAATGGGAATATAGACCTTTCAGTTGTTGCAGGTGGTGTGCAAATGCAAGCAGGGGTACAGATATGTGCAGGTAGATCGTCCTGATTTAAAATGCACATGGCTGTTCTGACAGGTGTATGTGTAAAAGGACCTGTTGTGAATCAACATGCCTTGTCTCTGTATACTGATGCCAGCTTCTTAGTGACACCCCACACACCTGAAAACTGGACCTTGCAAGGTGCTCAGCACAGTTTTGTCTCTGCTGACAGCTTTCAGCTTCTCCTTTTGCCATTGACAGCTTCTGCTGGCTCTTGGAAGGAACAGCAGGTACCTTTCATTTCCTCTGAGGAAACTTCAATCATTCTTCTCCTTTGCAGAAGTGGCATTTGAATACTTCTTTATGGGAAGTCTTTAGACCTGGAAGACATGTATTTATGCCTCATATTTGCATGTATACATGTATAATGTGAAGATACACGAGCATCCTTACATGCAGGCCCAGACAAAGCACACGAAAGCAATGACACAGAGGCCTTGCTTTTTACCCCCATGTATTACATCTCTGATGGGCTTTATGGGCTGCTTAATATTTCACACAAAATAGTGTGTGAGCAGCATGTTAAGTCTGTAAGATACATTAGTCATGAGGAGACAATTACGTTAAGACTATTGCTCTTGGATCTGCCAAAGACTGCCTCTTTGGTACGATATGATTTTAATTGACTGCTGCTAATGGCTTTTTGTTCCTGTTAATCCTTTTCTGTTCATTGTGATGTATGGAGTGTGTTCAGAAAGTGAAGGTGCAATCCAGATGACAGCCTTCTCCATTGTTCAGTGTGTCCACTCCATGCCTCATATACTTTAGTGTCCGCTACCTTCCACAGTGACTGAGGCAGCATTCAGTTCTGGCATGGGAAGTGTCACAAATGAGTGTTTTAGGTCACTTAAAGAATCACTGGCAAAGGGATGGGAAAGTGAAATCACGACAAAGTTTGTTGGCAAGGTTCACTCTACTACCATCAGTACCACGTTATTACATCATTACATCATTACTGTATCATTGCATCTACTACATCATTATTAGACAGTTAAAGTAGGCAGAGAAAAATCAGACTAAAATCAGTCAATCTAAAAATCAATCAACCTAAAATTTTCTACATGGAAGTATGAATAGGAAAGGGTAAGGATGAAAGGAAATAAGACACTCACACTGAGTCACAGCATTCATAGTGGACCTGCTTGCCAAACTTAGCCCCAGATTTGATCAACAGTTTAGCCTAAAGGTTTTAACAGCACTTAAACATAACAGCTCTTAATCAAAAGCTCAATTTAAAGAATTTAACAAAAGGTTTGTATAGAATTTAATATAGGCACAATAGTGACTCACAGGCCTATCTTACTTATGAACCTAATGTACTTAAGAATCTAGGAAAGCAATATTTATAATAAATTTGCTACAGCATATCCATATTCACACACACTCAGACCCAAAGGAGCATGCACAAGGAATACCCAGGAAAAATGGCCCTCGGATTCAGTGAAGTACTCACATTTGGTGCCTTTGCATCTTCTTCATGGGCAAAGGGTTGACCCTTGAGGAGGAGATGGTATCAGCCCAGAACCCATCATCGACATTCAGTGATCCTCCAAGTGTGGCAAACTTGAGGGTTTGCTGGCTCTGAGAGGTGTCCCACGCAGAGGGAGGTTGCTGGTTGCATCCTGCTGCAGTCCAGGAGAGCTCAAAGGGTCTCACTCAGGACTGCTGCTTATAGGGTCACAAGAGATTTGGGTTTAGACAAAGTAATTTTCCATCCTGGCTGCAATGCGGGTTGGTAACTTTCTTTGGAAGTTCAATAACAAAAATGTTGTTCTGCTTGGGTTGTTATGCAGGCAAGAAAAATAAGTTTCCTAGGCTCTTTGTTAAAAAGCAGGAGCTCTCTGGACAGCACTAAGTTCCTGGGAGCAGACAGTGTTTCTCATAAGCTCAAGTGGAACTTAGCCCAGGTGCTGTTCATCAAGGTTGAGGCCTAGCAAGCATTTCAGAGATCACAGTGCAGCCCGACGAGGGAAGGGGGAGGAAATACACCACAGCAAGAGAAATTACTAGACTTTCCTTTTTGTCTTTTCTACCAAAATAAAGAAAAATCAAATTTTTTTGTGTATGTTTTGTTGCTCATGATTGTTTGGCAATATTATAAACTGTAGGTGTTTGATGTCCATTAATTTGCTGTTTGTTTTCCAGTATGTCCTGTCTGTCCTGCAATTTACCTATCCTACCCTTTTTCAAGGGTAAGTATTGTTTTCAGAGTACAGTTGTTTGAAAAATGACTTTAATGTCTTGCTGTTTCATGCTGAAGCTACCTTTACTACCTCTTGTCATTACTGGCTTTTGCTGTCTAGAGAACATATTTCGTGTAGCCTTAATAAAGCATACATTAAAGTGTCTTTGTTAATTTTTAAACATCATGGAGATGGTGTAATTAAAATAAATAGTCCATAATTTCTCATTTCCCTAAAGTCTTATGCTTCAGCATAGAAAAGTAGCAATTACAGTACAACATCTCTTCTTTGGAAATGGCACTCATGGATAGTGTGTAGTTATGGTGCATTCCTTTGCCATGCTAGAAAGAAAACAACCTTAAGCCCATTTTCAGGCATCCACAAATACCATTTTGCTTCTTTTCATGCTTAGCTTTTGGTAGCTGCATCACAAGTCACTATCATATCTCAATAACTGTAAAGAGAAATTCAATGTTTTGCTAAGTTTCCATATATACCATCAATGTTGTTGATGAGACATTTAGTAAAAACCTGGCCTCTTAGAGTCAAGACTTGCCCTGTTTGTTCTTTTGAGATAATGTTAAAACCTGCACACACTGGATATCTTTGCTTCCTTTTCTGCTGCTTAGCATGGCTTACATTTTCGCCTGACTTGCATTCCCAGGACTACAATCAACTCTAGGAATAATTGCCTTGGGAATCTCCACTTACTTTGAGTGTATTCAGCTCAATTAAATATGCAGTGAATGCTTGCTTCAGTTTTAGCACACACACACAAACTGTCTCTTGCACAAGGCTTTTATCATATGGAGAGAGGGTTTTGAGTAATTTGTGTAAAATAGACGTGGTAAATCAACAGAAAAAATATTTCAATGGCAAGCAACTGCCTTATGGCATCTGTTTTACCACAGTTATTCTGCCTTATGGCATCTGTTTTACCACAGTTATTTTCTTTTTCTATTTTTTGGAAATGCATTTGAGCGTCTTAATATTTTTCCATAAGTTCTGGCTTTTAAAAGTGACCTTTCCTTGAAATTTTTGAACTTGCTCAGGTGCACTTTCACTTAGACCTATGACAGATGAGCAAAGAGGAAAAGAATGTAATTCTCAGTTTGTTCTGTTATTGTTCACTGTCCTTGGTTTTGTTCCCTGTATAATCTAAGAATTAACTGCATAGTCCTAAGCATCTGAAACTGTCACCAACTTCTGTCCTTAAAACCCGAGACAAGAGGAAATTCTTCTCAATAAAGCTGATGGGACTTCATCACTGGCTTGGATAGACCATGGTCAAACCTGCAGCAAACATCGGGGAAACTTGGCTTTTAAACTCTCATATGCTCTTCATCCAAAAAAAGGTGAAGTGAGCTGTGATGGTAGCATTGAATATTTACCATATCCATGTAAAAAATGAGCTCACTCTTCTCTGACAGTGTCCAGCTGCAATAACACTGCATAGAGTCAATATTTGTTTATTTGTGTATGTGTGAGAAAGTTTTTAAATAATTGCTTAAATGCATTAAAACAAATGGGAATAACAAGTAAACCCAGTTCTATATCTGTTATGGATGTTAATGTCATTTAAAATTGTTATACAATATCTCTGTCTCAACTGTGCTAGATGCTCAAGGATTTTCACCTAAGAAACCTGAAACACCTCTCTGAAAACCACTAGCTTAAGGAAGAAGAAAGCTGATAACTTATTTTAAAGTGTAAAAGAAATCAGTGTGCATTACTTGCTACTTATTCTAAGTTATCTGCATGTGTTTCCTAGACCTCACATATTATTTCCTAGTGTTGTTCTATTTCAGGTGGCAAACATTGGTGGGTGGACTTCTGCTTCACATCTCCTGGAAGCTGGGCTGGGTGGAGATAAACTTGTGTTCAAGGTACTGTAGGTTTTTTGGTTTTTGCCAAACACTTACTTTCTGTAGCTGGATTACAACATAGTTAAGTTGGTCGTGGATTTTACTAACTGTTTGAAATAGAAGTTGGGGGTGGGGGTGTGTGTGTGTGGGTGTGTGTGTGTGTTCTGCTTCACAGATGTAGAAGAGAACTCACATTTTAGTCAAATGGGTGTTCAGTGACACCCACTTAAACTGACTAATATAAAGTGGATTCAATTTAACCTTGGTAAGAGAACCAAAAAGCCCTTAGTGAACACAGTAAGGATATCTTATCCAACCATGTGTCCATATCTCTCCCCTGGATTTTTTTTTTTCAATATTGTAAGAGAAACCTTGGTAATGTTAGTTAAGAGCATTGACACAGCTTTCCACAAAACTCTCAGGGCTGTGAAGTTACAAATGTTATCTGCCTTTTTCTGAGAGCTGTCTCTTAAATGGGGACCATTCAGGTTTTCCTAACTGACAATGAAACTCCAAATTAAATGGGACTTTGTAGACAAAGATCATCATCTTGAACTGAGTGTGACAGCACAATTCAGAAGAGTTGTCATGCTGTACTCTGCTCAGGTGGATCCATTCTGCAGTGTGGAATGTAGCGTCTTTTTTATTGTGCAAAATGGTATCATTTTGAGGATGCATGCCCACAGCAATCATTGAATCTTCATCTCAGAAGATACTAAAAAATTTCCTGCGTGATGACCTGAGTAATATGACTTGACTCTGAAGCTGGGAGAGTTTGGACTAAGTGAGTGCCAGGCATCCCTTCTAATGCAAATTTTTCTCAGTGATTCTATATTAGCAAGTGACAACTGATAAACCTTCTGTTTGAGATTCAAACAGTTGGCTTGAAAAATTGAATCTCCTCACTTAGAATGAAATCCTGTGAGTATGTCAGAAAAACCTGTGTGGCTGTGTTCTGTTTTCATGTCCATGCAAGTGACTACATCACCATGGAAATAGAAGTGAGGTCATAAATGAAAACGGAATTTAGTTTCCCATTTTTTAGCTGCAATCAACTGAGGATATCATAAAAGCTGTCAGTGCTTTTGTCAGAGACAGGATTAGGGTCCAAACCTAGCTTTACTGGCGGTTACTGATACATATAAATATTATTATCAAATCTATACTGTTTCACAGAACAGCCTAGAGGAATACAGCCATCAGTAATGTCTTTTTATAGTTCAGCTTTTCGTCACTAATGATTACTTCTGCTTTAAATCACAAAATTAAAGAAGTTTAATCCTTTTTTCCCATCATGGAAAAGATACTTCTGTCTTTTTAAGACCTGGGAAGATATTAACGAAAATAGAGGACAAGAACCACTCTCTGTTGTTGAAGAAATTGTTCTTATCTAAGAAGAGTTTTGATGAAAAATTAGTTCTGATTTTGATCCTGGAGACTTGAGGCCACTAGATGTCAGCACACTGTAGGGAAAGGGGTTGAAATCCCTCTTGAGAAAACTCTTCATTAGTTTAGTTAATACAGAATACCTGTTCCAGAATAGACTGAATGGAATAACCAGAATTAATTGACATGCTTCGGCTATAATTCATCCAGCTGTTTAAGTATGAATTTAAACCTATCTTTCTTCACAGAGATTAGGCACATGCTTTAATGCTTTGCAGAGATGGATTTGTTACATATATCTCCTGTATTGAAAAAAAACAAATCAAAGCCAAAACAAAAAACCAGAAGGTTTTCTAAACCTCCAAAGCACTACCAATCAAAAAGCTCACAGCAAACAAACAAAATGAACAAACATAATGTGCAAAGGTGATTTTAGTGCTACCACTGGGATATGGACATTTCCATCCCCCCTTACAGAATATTTGTCTCTGAATCTGTCTGTTGTTCTGGGAGGAGGGGTTGGTGTATGAGTAGGATACTTAGGAATATCATAGCCAGTCTTTAGTGTCATCATGCTCCAAATAATAAACTGCCATCCATTAGTTTGCTTATGTCCACAAAGTCTCGATTTTTCTGTTTCATGGATTGAGCTCATATACTTTCTGAGCCCATTCAGGTTATCCCAAAGTGTGTCAGCAGAATTAAATTATTATATAGAGATCGTCGTCCTTTGTCTAAAGTCCAGAATACTTACCTCACTATAAAGACTAAATAAAAACATATTATTTAGAGTAATCTCACTTAGGTTTTGTGGATAACCTGCTTTTCCTCTGCTTCCCCCCAGGACATACTGTAAGGGACTCTCCATCATTTCTTCTAAACAGCAAATCTTGACTGTCTGCAAAGCCTTTAATATTAGTAAAACAAGGGCTCTGAGAAGCACAGAGGGACATGCAGCATCTGCATAATTCTTCCAGTGCTGCAGTCTGCTGCCCAGCTTCTGCCAAACTCTTGTAGGCACATAAGTCTGATGTGTTCTGATTGACATTTCTTGTAGTGCTGCATTTCAGTCACAGCTAAGCAGCAGCTCAGAGCCTTACTTTAAGTGTTGGCTGGGGGAACCTGCCCATTGCCTTTTGTGGGATTTGGATTTAGCCCTACAACAACCACAGACTCATCAGTTTTTTTGCTATTTTGCATGTACTTCACTGTGTTGCCAGCATAGGAAGCTGCTAATTGGTTTACATACAAGACAGACTGTTGATGCTGACACTTTACATCAAATATCCATGCATACTTTTTCAGTCCTTAAATTCCCACTTGGCAACATAAAATTCTACCCTTGCATCATGGAAAATGCATCTGAAGTCCTTTTCCACCGCACTTCTCAGAATTGCATTGGAGATGAAGACATATTTAGGATTCCTACCATTTAGCGGTGGGGAGCATGAAAGAGTGATATTTTTATGTTTTAAATGAAAATTTGGTTTTCATCATGTGTTCCTTTTAACTTCCCAGACCCACTTTCTTTTCTTCCCTCCCCCTTTCTTCCATTTGTTGCCATTCCAATAGGGTGGAGGTATTTTTGTTGGTGTCTGATGTGAATTCATTGGTAATGAGGTATGACAGTATTAGATCTTGGTCTTGATGAAATTCCAGTCAAAGTCAATAACCTCAAAAGAAACAGTGTTTTTATAAAAATTTATGGTGATTTCTCAAGAAAACCCAGAGCAAATACTTATGCCAGTGAAAGGATCTAAAGATTGTTTTCGTGGCTCTGGGTTTTTGATTTAGTATCTTGGAAAATTATAGATATATATATTTATCAGAGGAAATGTGATATTTATCATTTTTCCCTTGTCTGTGATTACGCAAATCTTTGTGCATCTTTTATCTTCATTCATATTGTTCTGGTTTCATTGTTTAGTGGTCTGTTTTCTGGTGTTCCATGAAGTGTGGTGGTGTACCAGTATCTATAATTGCATTTCAAGTCTTACATGTTAATTGGAAGTGTAATTCAAATTAAGGAACTACAAGCAGTTTGGTTTTGTTTCGAGAACCAGCACTGGTCACTAATGTTTCCTCCACTTTAATTCAAAACTTGGGAAGGGTGAATGGGGCAGCCTTGTCTTCAGTCTTGGGAAGCCTTTAATTCAGGACATTACCTCACTGCTACTCCTTTCTTCCCTTGCCCAAAATCTTACATTATTCTCTCTGAAATTTACCACCTACCTGGTCCCTTTTTTCCCTTAAGTAACAAGATCAAAAATAGGAAAAGTGCAAATTCTGAAGCCCCTTCTCAGAACTGAAACCTGACCCTACTGCAGTAACCATAGCTAAAAAAAAATAATCAAATCAATCTGATGACTTCATTCCTCCATTAGTCGTCAAACTGCCTCTAGGAGTTTGGCTTAGTCAAAGGAATATCATTAGGAAATCTCAAGAGATAGGCTCCCACAGAGACAATCTGATCTTTAGGAAGAGTCTCTTTGTAAATCTGGCTGAGAAATAAATGTGTGGGTGGCCAGGTGTATTTGTACATAGTGAAAATGTGTGCTGTCTGTGCAAGTGAGCCATTTTATGCCTTCATTTGTCAGGTTTTGTTCCTTTCACAGAATATCAAGGAAATTAGTTGATATGTCTCTCCTGTAAAACCAATGGGAGTAATTTCCAAGGGAGAAAAAAAACCAACAGGATTTTGGAGGGAGAGGAGCCAGGGAAAGAGTAAAACAAAGAAAATATATCTGCAGTTAGTTCCTCTCTTGGATTAGATAGAAGTAATAATTTCTGACTTGGACTCCTTAGTAAATGGGAGGAACACTGAGCAATCAGACAGTGACTTTAATATGCACATTTGAAATTTATGCACGTATTTACGTATTATTACATTTCTTGCAAGCAACTGTTGCTTTCTGTATGTAAACAGAATGTGGTGAAATAATGAGATTTTAATTGTTTTCACAGGTCTGAAATCCTGTCATGGCTTCCTGCATCTGTACTTTTTGTGGGCATTATTTACGCTGGCTCTAGGGCACTGTCTAGATTGGTAAGAAATGAACCAGTAGAAATCAGTTCTTTATTACCTCTACTTTGTAAACAAAAAACATTCCCTTCTTACATGGTGTTTAATGCTGTTCCTGGGTTGAGGGGAAAGCAGGCAGGAGGGGTTTAAATAATAGATCCATTGTTAATGGAGCTTATGCAGCAGTCCAATCCTACTAAGTATCAGAAAGCATCTCTGTGACAGTCCGAAGCACTCAGCATCTCTCCAGAGCATGCAGTGTTCTGCTGAACAGATTTTCAGTGATCTGAATTGTACAAAGTAGGGAAGAAGCCAAAGAAATCAGTAGCTGTAACTTTGCAAAAGGAGGAATGGGGTTGTGGGATCTGTGGGAAATCCTTCCAGGAAACTGATGAAGACCATTTCAGTGAGAAGCTTTTGATTCTTTGCAGGATTTGAAAAAATAAATAGAAAGTTGGAAAGAGATTATGAGAAGGGTTAGATTACTCCATTTTATGATTCATTTGCATCACAGTAATTTACCAAATGTTTACAGAATGTCAAATCTGCTTTCATGAAACTTGAACGCTTTATGCTTAAATTATATAGTTCCTTTAAAAAAGTAAAATAAATTGGTGGCACTAATTTTTTAAAAATAACAAATTTTTTGCTGCTGTATGCAGTCTGCAAGCCCAGGTCCTGCACTAGTTCCCTTCTGCATTCTGTCAATGCATCTTGATATAACTCCAGAGCCAGCATGCTCCTGTCACCTCCTAAGCCCCAAGGAGAATAAAAAGGCACTTTTTTTTACCAGATTCTGAATGTAGTGATCCCTTGAAAATCCCAGTAGAGAGACAGAACAGAAAAGGAGGTCTTTGTCCTCATAAGCAAGGTTGGGTGCCTTATATTGGACCCAAATAATCTTGGGAAAGCACAGGCATGTGCTCAGAAGCCCTCTGCTCCCAGATTAGTTCTGTCTCTGGGTGATTGCATTTACTTCCTCTTGGTTCCTTGTCAAAGGAGGTTCCATTGGGCTTCTTTGGTGTAAGGCAACCAAAGTACCCTAAGGAAAGCCCTGTCTGGAAGCATCACTAAAGCCTTGGCAGCAACATCTTTTCTTCTTGTTCACCTGGGTGGTGGAGGAGTTATGAATCACATCCTCTCTATTATTTCTTCTTACTTCGTAGTCGTCTTCTAAGTTACTGTGCCAACCCCCCGTTCCTGCTCTGGTCATTCATGAGAGAACTGCACTGGAGTGGCAGAAGGGCTGTGGAGGGTTTTGATTTGCATCCCAAACTTTTCTTAAGGTTAAGCATCTCCATTTCTTAATGGCTTTTTTTCTACATGAATGGGGATTTAGAGATCTAATTCTGTGGCCATTTCATGAGGCAGGACAAAAGGACAACTAGGCTTTGACCATAATTACTATGTTCTGCCTTGTAATGGGGCTAAATTCAATCCTGCAGAGAAGCTTTACTTACAATAACTTTGTGTACTACAGTTTTATGACAGAGTGAGAAGGAAAGTGGACTCTCCCAAACTCATAGCTGAATTGGCTCATCTCAACAGTATATTTGAGTTAAGTGGGTTTGTTGCTGAAGTAGAAATTATGTGTACTTTTATTATCAAATCCAAGGGGACCCACTTTCAAACACTCCTGTATATTGGCGAAGCTACAACTTTAATCTCTGTTTGTGCCTCTTCCTAGAGGTGCTGGCAATCTCCCCAGACCAAGGATTCAGGGCTAGAACGGGAGGAGGACTGCTTAGCTCTGGACTGTGATGCATTAAAAAAAGTATGCAGAGTCGTGAGGGGAGATCTGTATAGAGTCTATTCACCCTGCCTGCCCAGCCAGTAAACCTTTATTTTCTTAAACGTTAAGCCCACTCACAAATTTAAGAACTACTTGCATCAAAGGCAATAGACATATGGAGAAGGTTAACTGGGCTAGGCAAACTGGAGCCATTGTTGGCTCCAAAACACATTTGGAAGAGCCAAAAGCAGAAGGGAGGAAAAAAAACCCCAACAAATTCTCTTTCACGACGGGGAGAATATAAATTCTGCTGTCAACTTTCCTTGTTTATGGGTATTTCTTTTATTTCCTATTGCTGTGTCAAGCTCAGAGTGCTTTTATGTTAGATACTTCTGGGTTCATGTTCTCAGTTGTCCAGCAACAGGTTTGAGAATTGGTTTTCGGGTCTGGTGAAGCTAGATCCAACAACTTCATGCCAGTTGTGTTTGTGTGATTTTCATTCTTATCTTGGTGTAAATGTTGTGTTTATGGATCCACTCCAGTTGTCATTATGACTTAAAATGTTCAATGAGAAATGCTTATCTGGCTTTATGGTAAAGAAAAGAAAATTACAGAAAATATGTAAAGTCACATTTGAGAGATACTTACTGCTTATATCACCTGATACTTAAAAGCTTGGACATCACTGAGAAATTTCACTGAGAAATTAACTCATTCTCTGCTACTGTGATTTAAATATTATACACAGTGGGGAAATACTACTTCCTAAACTGGCTTAGTCTTTAGATTATCTTAATCAGACCAGAGAATTGCTTCTGTTTCAACTGTCTGAGAGACCATGGGTCTGATTTGGAGGAAGTATTATGAACCACTAATTCTGGTTGGGTTTGCCCAGGGCAATGGGTGTTTGATTCATTATTGTTATCATTGGGGTTTGTTTCTTAATGATTTCATGTTGGGATGGTGTCCAGATACCTCAGTGGGTATAATTTTGACATCATTTGTGTATGAACTATTGCATTTCTATCCTAATTTTGGGCAGCTCTTCCTTTCAGTGACTGAAAGCAATCACCTAAAATCGTCTTGCCCACAGTTCTGTTGCTAGGAGTCACACTGTATTCTTAGTACCAGCAGACAGAAATGGGACAACAAATGAGAGCTGTTTACTGTGGAGGCTGAAGATCAGAGACAGAAAACTAGAGGCAGAAACCTGGAGCAAATCTCACGGGGGTAGCTGTGTACAAACAAACTGATGAGGACTGAGCAGTGGGAGACACAGCAAGCAGGTGTGCAGCAGGGTCTGCATTTAAAGATGCCTGTACCATGTGGGAGTGATTGGAGCGGGTTAAATCTCTTTTAGGCAATGTGGCATGGGTTTACAGCTTCAAAAACAAAACCCCAAACCACAGTCATGTGGGACAGCTGTTTCTGGGAGGAGTGCCCCTTCCTATGTGTGTGGGTTGATTTGGGCATTTTTGTTCTCTCCCTATGGCAGCCAATCCCGGTGTTCCTCACTGTGCACAACGCAGCAGAAGTTGTAACCTGCGGATTCCAGAAGTTTGTGCAGAAAGAGGTAATTGACCAAGTCAAGGTAACTCCTGTGATAGAATACAGGCATTAGTGCCATGTACTTTTCTAGACTCACTGTAATAGCTATTTATTAATGAGACCCAGAGAGAGCTTTCGCTGTTGACAAGTATCTAATCTATACTGATGTTTCCTTTTCCCCTTTAGCTGATGAAGCACTGCAAATACATATCACCAGTCTGATCTGCATTTTTAAGACTGGCTTGGTCCTGCTTGTTTCTTCTTTTTGAAAATTAATATTCCCTCTCTCTCATGCCCCACCTAAAAATCTCATTGTTTGAGCTGAGAGGAAGGAGGGCTATGTCCTTAGAACTAATCAGTATAATAGATCTAGTGTATTGTATGATTACAGACAGGTCACATCTCCACATGAAATGCAGAAGGAATTTACAGTTTTGAATTTATTTTAAAAGCTTGAGATTCTGTGCCTATGAAAGTCAGGAGAGTAATTCCTGCACCCTTTTCTAAGAGCTGGGGTATTTTTTTTTTTCTCACAAACTGAATTGGCGAGCCTTCTGTTTAGGCTTTTCTTGAAATGTTTCTCTAACTGACTACAGAGCTGCTGTGTGATCTAATAGTGGGAAATCATTCATCACAAAGTTGTTTCTACAGTGGCCTCTGGCTTGCTGTGAAAGGCATCTTCCATTCATTATATCTGTTGTCTATAAAGAAGAAAGATAAGTGAGTGTTTACTACATCTAACAACAGAAGAGATCACGAAGGTTATGCCTAAGGGACATAGCAGTGTGTACCATGACATGTCCCTGTGTCATTGTCCTCTGATTAGTGTCCCTGTCAAAGTGTTTCATATTTTCCTTCTGTGTCACAAGCTTATGACTCCTCTCTTTAAAAACAAAAGCACCACAGACAAGGATAATGCAACCACAGGCCTAACTGGAAGCTTCTCAGGAATAATTTCATATCAAGAATTGGGAAAATTTCACGAGTTTAGATCAAGACTGATTTGAATGGGACAGTACCTAAGTATCTAAGAAAACTCAGTATTTGAGTACATATATTACACATTTTTGGTATAATTCAAGTCAAGTTTGAGCAGCAGATATAAAGTTCACGTCTGGTTTTAGGTTTACTTGTTAGTAAGTAATATGAAAATAAAAATCAAGGTGGAGTAGGCTAATCTGTAATCCTGATTCTTCTTTATCAAATTAAATTTGCTAAGCAGTGCTCAAATTTTGAATATTGTTTGTTGAAGTTTTAATGTGTGTGGTGCACTAAGATCAGCTATCAGCACTTTCCAGTTTTTGGAAGGAGAAAACACTATTTAGCCATTCTTATAATTAAATTTTAATGTTTTAATCATACTTTCTTTTTTACAGCAGACCTCTCATCTGAAAGTCTGTAGGTAAGCTTTTAAAACTACTCAGATTCAGATTCAGACTTGTTTTGGCTCCAGCTTCGGTATTTGTTTCAGATAATGTCACACCAAAACAATGAAGAATGTAAGGCACATTCCTGTGGGTGGTGAGCCTAAATTGCAACACAGGAGTAATTAAATATTCTTAATTTTTTTTAACAATTGCTTGAACAGATATGTTTTTTCTCCTTACAAAAATGAACCGAATGAAAAAACAGTGTTCGTAACAATGCTTTTGGAAAGGAGGTGGAAACCAGGTTTGAAATTGCAGTGAGTACTTGTAAACAGTAAGAGAAAGATAATAACTGTGTTAGAAAGGAGCTAAAAATGCCTTTCCTTAGAAATGAAAGGTAAATGAGATCAATTCCTGCTATAGTCATTCATAGCAAGGTGGGCATCAGTCTCTTCGGCCATGTCTCAAGTAAAGGGACAGGAGGAAGTGGCTTTCAATTGCACCAGGGGAGGTTCAGATAAGATATTGGGGGAAAAAAGTTCACTACAAGAGTGGTTTGGCATTGGAATAAATTGCCCAGGGAGGTGGTGGAGTCACCATTTCTGGAAGTGTTCAAGAGCTGTTTGGGATGCAGTTCAGGGTGATTATGGTGGTGCTGGGTTGGCAATTGGACATATGATCTTGAAGGTCTCTTCCAGCCTTGATGATTCTGTGATATTAAGCTGCACAACTGCCAACCCTTGTTGGCCCTGGTTGTTTAGGCTTCAAAAAGGAGATAGAAAGGGACAAGCAGAAGTCAACCAGTCATATGTTAAAATTTGATTTTGTGCTGCCCCCCGTATCCCCTTGAAGAATGGATATTTGCTGTCCTCCACATCCTGTAATCTTTTAGCTGTACTTAAGAATGGATAATGTTGGGTTATTATTTAGTACACTTAGAGGCATTATCTTCCTAATTTCTTCCTGTTGTTTCCATTATCTGACTTACTGTGGCCTTGTCTTCACCACTGGATTATTGTCAAGGATACCATTATTTTTTATAATCTTTATTCTGCCTTTTCCCATGCCCTTAGAGAGTAGGAAAATAAGCTACAAAACCAACTGTATGTTAGTATTAATAGTGACAGTCCACAGAAATTCCACATCAGTGTATTCAATGTAGCTTGAGCCAATACTGACTCAGCCACAGGTTAAGAATTTATTAGCCTAACTCGCTGAACAAGGAAAGAACTTGTGCTGTCCTTAAAACATTTCTAGTGTAATACCAGTCACTTCTGCCTTGCTCTGTGTTCTGGAGTAACAATGTCACTTGTAATGGAGTCATGTCTGCTGGGATTGTTCTAACAGGCAATTCATCTTAATGAAAGAAGGTATTGGTAGCCATTCAGCCAGAAATTGGCTGATTTTGGCTTTCTGAAAAAGCCTAGGGAAGCCAGATAGCTAGTGGAGAAAAATATTCTACACTAAAAAAACTTGCTTTCATCACTTCTGTGGTGTTTTGTGCTGCTTCTCTTTCCATAAAACTTTGCCGTGCACAAGTTATGAAGAATGCATGATGTAAAACTTAATTTTGGTGGCAGAAATGACTTTTTAAATATGGAATAAGAAAATTAAACAAGCAAAGCGTCAGTGTAAAACTGAGTGGAATTGCCTCTACTTTGCTGAGAGTACAAATCCAGGTTGAAAGCTTTTGGTCTTACTTTTTTGGTTTCTTTTCTTTCTCTTCTCCACAGTGTGCTGTTACTCCTGGCAGCAGCAGTGTGCCTTCCTTTGTGTGACACACAGGTGAGCTCTGCCTTGTAAAGCAGCTCTGGATAGGCTTTGGTGTTTGACAGCTTGTCAGCATATGAGGGATGCAGCTTTTACTTGTAAGCTAGAGTAGGATCCCTGCAAGAGAATTGTAAATGTTTCCTGTTGCTGTGTTGTAGTCTTGCTGGGTTTATTGGGTTTGCATCATAGTAAAACCTCTGAGCAGTGTGGACATACAGCTCTTTGGTGAAGGTGGTGCCTGGGGAAACTACAGTTTTATTTCTTAATGGAAAATTCTTATTTCTTACAGCAAATCACTTAGGTTTGAATCAATTGTGTGTACTTTCAGGAAGTTCCTGAATTAGTTTTGTTTTCACTGTACACACTTTCTGTAGCTACCTGAGAAAGAAAGGAGGTACCTCCAGAGACTTCTCCATCCAGCAAAGATCTTTTCATTGGAGATTCTCTTTGGAGACTTAGGAAAGGTGCTTCCTTGCTTTAGATACCTCAGTTAATATCTGAAGTCAGATGAGTCTGGAACTTGTCTGGATATATCTGATCAAATGTGGCCATTGGAAGTGTTGCACCTTCTCTAGCTCTCATCATAGTCCATGGTGCAGAGCAGGATCTCCTGGTACATAATTCATCTCACCTGAAAGCAGACATCTAAAATATGCCAGGTGAATTCCCCTCAAAAATGTTTGGTTTTCCCTACTGATTGTGAAGAGGGCTCAGACAGATGTCCCTTTGAAGCTCTCCTTTGGGTACTCTGTTTAGTTGGAGCCTTGTGGAGAGACTGCTTAGTTGTTGCAGAGGCTCAGAGGGGAAAGGAGATAAGACAAAAACCTTGTGATGGTCCTTTGATCATCTTGCCCATCCCTGATTGTCAATACAAGACTAAATAGGCTGGGGCCCATATGCTCAGACTGCTTAAATTGCTGTACACATCTGCAGGAAATAGAATTATCCTTGCTGAGATGAGCTGAGAGCCTGAATAACTGGCATATGCCAGGTTTCTGTGTGTGACAGGGAGAATTTCAGTCTTCCTAGTCTTCTTTAGTCATCTTCCCTGTCTTTGTAGCACTGCTCCCACTTGCTGTACTTGCTTTGCAAAGCTAACTGCAGGGAAATTGCAATATGTATGTTTACACCATTGTGCCTTTATTTATATAGATGTTCTTTATTGCAGTTTGATCCAAATGGATATTTATGGGCTCTAGTTCACTTGGTCTGTGTTGGTAAGTAATTTTCTTCTAGAAAAAGAATTAGGAAGGGTAAATGTGTTGGAGAAACCAGCTTTATTATGAAGTTACTGATATTTGAGACTCTATATGTAAGAAACACTTGGAAAGAATGAAGATCAGTAAATATAAGAAAGTGCATTCTTTTTATAGCTTTTATGTCGAAAACAACAACAGAACAAACTACATATTGCAGTCTGTTAACAGTGAATGAGAAAATGCACATACAATTTTAATCAGCACTAAGCTTTTCTGGTTGTTTTTTGATGGTTGCCTGCTGAGAGAGACTTCTTTCTGAGGGGAGAAGTATCATGAAAAAAACAAGCAATAACTTTTACTTGGAGCTTCATTGCACACACAGATTTTATTTAAAAACTGACAAAAATATACTAAAATATCATGGAATATGGTCCCAGTGGAAGGATATTGAAATGTTGGGGTTTTTTAGGCAATCATATGCATTTTTTTTTTAAATTTTAACAATGAGTTGCATAACCTATCAGGTTTTCTTTTGTCTTCTTTTTTCAGACCAAACATTGATTTGGATAAATCGTAGTTCTTCCCTGAAAACCTAGACACAGTCAGACCCAATAAATCTGAAGAAAACAAGAGTAGTAATATTTGACTAGGAGATTTTTGTCTTTTGCAATATTTTGGTGGATAATAAGGGACTTGTATTTGATTCTTATCTGTCCTGTATACTGAGTGACTCATTCATATGTTAAGTTTTGTCTGCAGATTAGGGATGATTCCTTCTTTATTTTTTCTATGCATTCTGTAAAACTTTCAGGGCAGAGGCAATGTGTTTATATGTATTCCTGTCTAGGGAGGTCTAAAGATCCCCATCTGAAATGTTGTCAGCATACAAATAAGAAATATTTTTGGGGTTTTTTTGAGAAATATTATATGGTAAACATTTGCTTATTTATGTAAAAGTAAAAGCTATGGATTTTCCACTTCAAGTACTTGTTTGCTGTAATGAGTGATTTTCTTGCTTTCTCAGGGCCAAGGAGTCTCATTTGTAAAGCAGTGCTTGGTCATGGAGGTGGAAAATAGCTTAGAGAATCTTCAGAATGCTTCTTTTGTGTGTTTGAAACGTGTACGAAGTGCCAACATAATGTTTATGCTGAAAATATAGCTGCCTTCCATCTCTTGGTTTTGAGAGTTGTTGATATGGCTGTTGGGAGTTATTTGTGTAATTAGATTTCCTATCAGCTGAAATGAAGGTGCTACAAGAAACGGCAAACAGATGAACTAACTTATTGCATAGTAAATCAAGACAGCATTACAGAAAGGATGTTCTACCCTTCAGCTTGTCTAGTGGAGGCAGAATTGAGAACATCTACTTCATAGTTTTCTACTGGATTTACTTTTCATATTCTCGTTTTGTCTGTGAATCAAAAAATTTACCCCAGAGCCTTAAAGAAAGGGTCTGAAAAAATAGAGCCTGCAGCTGTGTTGTTTCTTCCATGAGTGCTCAAATCTTTACCCAGAACAGAAATGGTAGATGGATGGGTCGAGAATGTAAAGCCCTGGAGACCCTAGAGCTGAGAGAACTTCAAATAGGAAAGATGGTTCAGAGCCAACAGCTCTATGTAGATGAACATATATATCACAGAACTAACCCTCAAAATGGTGTGGGCTGAAGAATCCATTCTGTGACACTTTTCTGTGTGTATTTACACACAAAACCCCACACTCACACACACACAGAGTCTCTCCTTTGTTGTTGCTGTGAGCTAGAAGATGTCTTGTCCTCCGAAGGACTAGCAGAACCACAAAGCATGACTGTACTCAGAGCTGGTAACACTTGGAAAACCATTAATTTGGAGCAACAGGTTTGTTTTACTCATGGTTTAGGAATCCTTTGTGCCGTGTTGCTAAACTGTAATTCAGAGGGGTTCCATGTCTGCCAGTACCACGGCCAAACAAGCTGCTGTTTGTCAGAATGATTGCACGATATGGCAATTACACATGTCATTTCAATTACAGGGGCTTACAAAATATTTCACAAGTTGTGGAAACCTGGTTCTTTAAGGTAATGTATTTTCTTATTCTTTTATAAGGAGAGATGACTGTGATGTAGGGAGCTCTGCATGATCAGCAGGAGCTGGGCCACTCCTGGTTAATCATTAATGACTTCTCTTGCAAGAGGAGCCTTATTTATTGTTGGTAACAATAGCATGTGGTTATTGATAGTTATACTGCTAACTGGAACACTGAATTAGTTTTAAACAGTGTATTATCCAAGGGTGATGACTCAGCCCTGGAAAAGGAACCCCTAATTACTGAAACAGGTGTTAATGTCAGTCTGTGTTCCTGTGGAAAGCTGCATGGTTTGAATCTGTCAGTATCTCCCCTTGTGACACAGTCTCAGAAGTGTTCGGCAGCTGGTGGCTTACCTTGAAATCCCGCACTAATCCCAGGTGCATGTTAGAACTGCAGCCACACAGCAGCAGTCTTGGAATCAGCTGGTGTTACATGTTCACAGTGTCTATAATCTGCAGTTGTCTGTATGGATGGAGATGGATGTTTGACACTGCATATGATGTATAATATACGTGCATGGATAAGCTTATTTATTTCAAAACAGTTTTCCATCTCTGGTTGAAGGGTCTAAATTTTAATCAGTCTCACTTTATCTTCACTTTAAATGAAACTTCCATGGACAGTAACAACAGAAATAATGTGTGAATTCTGAGTAAGTTAATATGTTGGTTAATTTAAAATTAATTTATTTGTGGTGGTAGAATTATTACTATATTATGTTTATAATGTATATAATTATATTATAATGTTAATATTACCTCATGTTAACCTTATTATATATTATATAAATTAATATAATGTAATATTACAGCATTACTGTACATTACTGCTTAATATACTGGTCTGTTACACCAAATGAAGTGCATTGCTAAAAAAACCACCTTTTTTTCTTTCCTTCCTCTCCCAGTGATCTGGACCAACAGTACATCAACTATGTATTCAGGTAAAATGAATAAGTCTTTAGTACACCATAGCTGTTTTTATGTGGTGTATGTTTTTATTTTCAACTGTGGCTTGTTGAAGAAACTTATAGCTACCACTATTTAAATATATTTATTTAGCAGGATACTCACTGAAAGAACAGTGCTAAGCTGAATGGCTTAGCATCGAAATTTTTTTGGCTTCAGTTATAGATGGACATGCCAATATACACCTGGGGAGGTAATGAGGTGTTAATTATGAATTTTTAAATCACCACGTGCACAAGTGATCTATCAGTTCCAGAAATAATATTTACAGAGTAACTCCCTGGCAATACCCCACTTCAGAAAATAAAACTTGTACAAAATTGCCAAAAGAGGAGGTAGTGATTACAAAAGCACTGTGTGCAAAGAACATGAGCAATAACTGATTGTTCAGAGTGCTGTTAGTGGGATTGAGTAATTCTGAATTTCAGTTGTTTTTCTGATTTGGAGATACAAGAGTGACTTGTTATTTTGTAGCTAGTGAAAGAGCCTGAGTCACTGATCAGATTCCCCTGTTTTTAAAATCCACTCCTTTCCTCAAAGAGCCACAAGCCAGGACATTCAGTGTACCTGGCTTCTGCTGGGTTTTTGTGGGGCTTTATTTCAAATAAGGCATCTAGAGACTTGATTAAATTCTCCTCCATCCATAATCACATCTAATATATGTTGGCCTCTTTTCTTGTGTTCGTACCTGAAGTCATTTGGGAACACAATGAAGTGTGAATAATAAATTCAAAGAAATTCCTTCTGTGGTCAGAAGGAATGAAAGAGGGAGCAGAAGTTGGGAGTAAGTATAACAAAAGTGAAGTTGTGCTGGTCTGTTTGATTAGATGGATGTATGCTCTTGTCTGACCACATGAAAGAACCTTGATAGGAATCCGTCAGGGACACCAGTGTAGGACAGTTGCTCCCTTTCAGTTCCTGTTTATTTTGTGAGCATCATCAGTATGATAACACTGTGTATCTCTTTCTATCTTAGTTCAATCAAATCTCCTATTTCCATAAATAAATAATGCAGGCCTCTGATTTTGCCTTCATGATTCACCAGGGTCCCATTTATGGACAATATCTGATTATCAGTTTGCTTGAAGTAGGCTCTTGTTTAAGTCAGTTGTTTTCTATCTACTATGAAATGCAAAGCAAATCAATTTCACGCAAAGAAGGTAGGTGTGTTTATTGAGCCTTTGGAAGAATTAGTCATGGAATTTGCAAATATGCTGCCACATGCAAAAATAACCTATGAGGTCTGGAACGAGATGTAGCTACTTCTCTGGGTTGAAGGGGAATCATGAACCAAGCAGTAAAATCAATTGATTTTTCATTTGGCTGCTACCTGACTGTCTCAGTTTTAGTTGAAAATTGCACCTAGGCCTGAACCTTTAAATTCAGATTTTGTCTGAAGATCTTAATTTTTCAGCTTTGTTTGAAAAGTCAGGACTGGGTTGCTTCTCTGTTAGTTGGTGATCTTGGTCCTTTGAAGTCTGTGAACTTGTGTCCAGCAGAGAGCAGGAGTCCCACATTACATGGAAAGTATGATTATTTATTTGGAAGTTTTTGAAAGGGAGAAACTTCTCGCTAAGGAACTGTGAGGTGCAGTGGTATATGTATTATAAAACTGTTCTTTTTACAGAAAGCAAACTAACAAACAATCCAACGATGGATTTGTGCAAATTGGAAGATGGCTATCTTAAGCATCTTTTTAAGAGCAAAAATTTGTTATCAAAGCTTCCAAAGTTCTTCCCCAATAAGAGGCTTAAAGGTCAGCATAGATTACAAGATGATGATGCATAGCAACTTGCTGGAAAACAGGTGGCTTAAGGGAGGTAGCAAACTGGATGCTTATTTGTTTGGCTTGGGTCTGTGTACATGTATATGTCTATGTATCTGTATGTGTATGTATTTCTTTGTGTTAGAGAAGCTCACAATCCATAGCATTTGGACCTCATCTTGCCTGGGGAAAACAAGCAGTACCATGGACAATGGAGCAAGTGACATCTGATTTATTTTAGAGTTTTGTTTTGCCAAAATAGCTGATGGTGTTTGAAAGGGTGTAAAATTTGGCAGAAGCTCTCTCCTCGTCCGCAGCCTCTATGACGTGCCACCTCCAGTGTCTAATGGGCTAAAATCCTTGTGCTGCAGGAGGCACTGGCAGGGTTTGTCTCTGTGTGAGACCTCTGCACATGTATTTATCTCAGAGATCACTGCCACTTCCCAAATCTAGATGAAGCTGTTCAGCATGTTTGAGAGCTGTGTGGAGGAGCTGTGTACACACAGCTTTACTGCACAAACTTAATTTCTGTAGAAAACAAAACTATTTTTAAATATCAATGACTAAAGGAATGTTCTCTGAATGAACACTAACTCTTTACTGGCAGCTCTGGGTCAGAGTTACTGTAGACGTGGATTATGTCTGTCAGAGGGTGCCCAGCACTAAATTTTGTGATTTAAAAGATGTTAAGGTATATGCTGCTTCCTCCTCTCAGGCCTTCTCAAGGACTGTTCTGGCCATGACAGGACCCCAGTTTCACCTCCAGGACAGGACAGTTTAATGTGTCCTGGATGCCTTGTCTATACAAGCACGATTGTATGATTTATGAAGGAACTTGCTAGTGTAGTATCACTGCAACTTTCTCCTCTTAACACTATTATCAATAGGTCTTTAAAGCTCCTTATTTCTAACCTAGATCAGACAGCTGACATGCAGATGTGTGGGCACAGCCAAATAGTGTTTAGAATCATCCAATCTTTTAGGTTGGAGACGACCCTTAAGGTCATCGAGTGCATTAACCAAGCACTACCAAGCCCACCACTGAGCCTTGTCTCTAAGCACCATGCCTCTTAAATACTCCTGGGTATGGTGACTCAGACACTGCTCTGGACAACCTATTCCAAAGCTCAATAAGCCTTTTAGTGAAGATATTTTTCCTAATACATAGGAAAAATACATAGGGTTATTGTAATAGGGGCTGTTCAAACTGTTTCTCAGTTCAGTATAAAAGCACAGTTGTACTCTACTGAGTGTAGAGACTGCCTGCATAGAGCAGATTAAAAGATCTGCCACATATTACTGGATGTTAGAATCCACCAATATGTTGGAGTAAAAATAAATATATATGTATGCATATATAAAAGAGAAGGCTCTGTTGGACGCTTGCAGAAGTGCAACTGAAATGAGCAGTCTCCCAACATATGTTGTCCTTACATGCCATGCACTGTTTCTTGTTTTAAAATCTGGAACAGTTTGGGAGAGAAGAACACCCTAAGTAAATGTACATGAATGGGAACTTTCCAGAATCAAACAGATCTGAAAAAAATATTTGCTGATGTTGAAAGTGTAGTATTCTTCTCACTTCATCACTTCCAAGATGATTATTCAATGGCTTTTAAAAAGGGAGCCAGGCCAGGAACAAGTGTAGGAGGGAAAGCAGAGCTGTGCTATGCAGAGAAGGGAGGGGTGATGTTACTTCTCAGTGCCCAGCACCATCCTGTTCATCCTTCTCCCCTGTGTTTAAGCGTCTGGGGCAGGGGCAGGGAGGAAGAGAAGAGGGTCAATGTACTTCCAAGATCCTGCCTCTAATCCTCCAATCCTCTTGATCCCACCCCCTTTTTTAAACTGCAGGATTGTATTTCCCTGTACTCTGACTTCTTCATTAGTGTTTTACTTCCTAGTGTTTTTTTCTGGTACTCTTATATTTTCTTTTATGCCTTTCTGTTCCCCCACTTTTTATCATAGAGGGAGCCAGATTTCTCCCCTCTAGCTGGTGAAGGGTAGCATGAGGGGAGGGGTAGTAATGCTTGCCTGGCATGTTGAGGGAGACATAAAGGTGTCTTAGAGGCAGGTTGTAGATCATCTTGGGCTTTCTCCTGTTCTGAGGCAGGTAGAGATATTTTACTCCTTGTGAAGAACCTGCAAGAAAGCTTCAGTACATCCCAATATCTGTCTCTGTCAGATATTTGCTCTCAAAGGCATGCCCAGATGACCAAGCAGCCACTGGTGAGGACAAAACAGATGCAGAATTTCAAATGGTGAATAAATGACACTGACAAAAGTATGAGGTAAAGGTTCTACTCTATGCAGAACTATAAACTACTACTCTTGCAAAAGTACATCTGGCTTCTGGAAGAGCTGCTCATCTGTCACTTTTGTGAATTAAAAATGCTGCAGTAGATTTTCTGCAATAGGAAAGGGCAGGGCATCTTTGCAGGCATAAATTGCTGGTTTTGCTGACAAAACCTCTTTTTAGCCAGAAAGGAAACCACAGGTGACCCAACCCTCAGGATTGAGTGCAGGGGAAAAAAGAGAAGAGCAGAGAAATCCAGCACAGGGAATTTGTTTTTGCTGCAGCTTCATATCCGGGCTGTCCTGCTAGAAACCTCTGAATCCCTAATCTGGTTTTACAACATCATCGGGACTTTTTTACTGATGCTTCATTCAGAGCAGTGCTACAGAGCAGCTGTAATGCCATCTAATCCATTTGCCTTAACCTGCCCTGCACTTCACAAATAAGGTTTTGTTTTCTTCTCATGTTTTCTCTGGACCAAAACCTGGGGTGTCTGTTAGGGTTATCAATTCGTCTTCGTTGCAGAAGGAAATTTCTCTCTGACTATTTCCCAGTCTCAGTGGGTTTTTGTTTAAAATGTAATAATTCAAAAAGCAAGTGGAGAGACATTGTTTAGTCCTACTTGTCCTCACTGTTGATACAGCTTCAGTTGTTCTGTCAGTCTCCTGTTTTCTCTGTTATTCAGACAAAAGCATAGACCTTTGCTTCCTTTTCTCTCTTTACCAGGAAGCTGAGGAATTGGGCCTGTTTACTGTGGGTTACTCTTGGCATCACTTGACAGGGACAGCACCCATGTGTGGGGAGGAGAGGTGGGGTAAATTACTGATTGTAAGAGATCTGCTTTGCCTTGTTTAATACCTTTGTGGCAATAACATCTTTCAAAAACATGTATAAATATTGTGAATGTGAACATTCTGTACAAGATGATGCCTTTCAAAGACTTATAAAATGTGAATCCTAAAATACCTGCCTGTTTGTCCCCCATAAACCCTTTCCTCCTTCAGCCTGTTGTGTTCCATGGCTGATTTCAGTGACAGTCTTCCTCCAGGGCTTCCTTGGCCGTGGGATTTCCATGCTCTTTGCAGTTTGTTTTGCTGCTGGTGACTCTGTGAAGGATGCTGGGGTTCACCAGAGCTTGTCAAGAGCAGGTCACCAAGCGTGGAAGCTTGGTCATGTAGAAAGTTGGGACCAGCTATGTGCGAACAGGCTTGAAAACAGTAGCTGTGTTAACACTGGAAAAGGGAGTTGGCCTGGAATGACTGAGAGTTCACAACATTAATGAATGTCTTTTTACCTCTCTAAGTGCAGTGCTTGCTGCTTATCAAGAAGTGAACTCTCCAGATACTCTTTTCTTCTTTTCCCACTTGTCCTTAGTGTTTGTCATGGATGTATGTTGTTGATAACTGGAAGCTGTAGCTCTACAGACATGCATGCTTATCTCATCTCACAGCGCCCCAGAAGTCTTCTAAACTTAGAAACATTTTGGAATGACAAATTTGGGGGAAAAAAAAGGAAGAGAAGTTTACAGGAAGGATCACTAACACTAAAAAAAGGCTCTGTACAGCCTATACTGCTAATTCAAGAGGATGAGCCTTTGTAAGACCCCAGAAAACTTAAATGATGCTTCAGATACAGAGCTGGTCACAGCTGATTTACTTGTTCACTAGTATCTTTCTGAAAAGTGTGTATCTTTTGGGCTCGTGCTTGGTTTTATTTTCATGTGCTTGTAAATTTGTCTAAATGCAGTATTTGACATAATATGGAACAACAACCGTACATTGCAACTTTGGGCCTTTAAAAATGGGATAACAAAAACTTCTTTGCTAGGAGTGTAGAGTGGCCCTGGGACAAGTTACTCAGAGAGGTGTGGAATCTCTGTGCTGGTAGGTTTTTGAGACGTGGCTTTTCAAGACAGAACCAGAGGGCATGATCAAATATTTGTGATAGTCCTGCTTCAGGTAAAAAATTTGATTAGGTGGCCCCAGACATTCCTTCCCAAACAACTTTTTTTTTCTTAATTGATACTTATGTCTCAGTTATTCTACTTAACTGGAATAAATTTCACCATGAAAAACAAACACAAAACTGTCAAGTTTTAGTCTTCAGCGTGTGTCATAAATTCTGTAGTATCCCATTAATTTTTAAATTTGTTTTTTTAGTGTGGTGCTGTTGGCCTCTGCATCCCATCCAGCAGGTAAAGTGAACTGAGTTATTCCTTTTTTTTAGGTTTTCATGTTGCTTTTGCTTTCTATGCCTGTTTTTAGAGACCAAACCCTTAGGATTTTAGACCTGAATATGACCAATAATATGTTATCACGTAGAAAGAGGAGAGAAGGGTATATAACTTGGTGCAATTTGCATGATATTTCCCAGTAGCATTCTTAGCTGCCCTCTGCAAAAAACAGACAACAAAGAACAGTTTTTGAGGTGGTGCATGGTAAAGAACAAGGATTCCCTAAGTCAACATGTCCTCTTCAGAGTAATGTCCCAGCCATCCATACAGAACTGAGTTTCCTTCTCTGCATTGTCCTCAGTGCTATGCAGAGATTTTGTTTTGTTGCTTTCATAACATAGATCCCACTGCTTGGGCCCGTGGCAGTTTTTGAAGTAGCAGTACATCAAGTGGTAAAAATTGAGAAATTTCTTCTTTTATGGTGGCTAATATTCCTACCATACTCGTGTTTTCATAGTTAGAAGGGTAAAGATGATTATCTGTTGCTTTCATTAGACTGTTGTTCAGCCAGAAAAACAAAGAAGGAAGCATTTAAAGAAACATAAATTCCTTCTTTTGCCTGGTGGTGCAGATTGTGTGTATAGGAAACCCCCACCAGGATAGACATACATGTTAAGAAAAACAGTCCTACATTTCAAAAAGTGAAGGATGAAGCTACTTGCAAATCTGTAGAGCCTGAAGGCCAGAGAACTCCTGGAATTGCTACCAAGAGCAACCAAGGCTCAGGTTCCTGGAAATGCAAGTAGTCAAAGAGTTCTACTTAGACCTAGGAGAGAGAACTTATTTAAACCTCTCACCATGCTCTGTGTTGCAGAGTTCAAATGCCAGAGGGGGAAGCAGCCACCATATGTCTGTGTTTCCTGTTGCTTCAGTAGGAACTATCACGTGCTGTGTAATAAAATAAGTGGATATGATACACGTCTGTCCACTGGCAACTGCTGCTTAAACAGGACCTTCTGAATACTAGCAAAGAATACTCCTAGGTAACCCTTTTCCCTTTTTCCACCAAAGGCAAGAACTGGGTAGAAGCAAGGTCACAGAGAAATCATTAAACACACCAGAAATGTGGAAAGCATCATAAATGTAAAGTCAGCCAGCTGTAAAGGCTCAAAGGAATGTTAAACGAGTAATGTTCATGTAATTGCTGTTGCTTTGCTTGTAATAGTGGGTAATTTTTTTCCCACCACGTACTGAGTGCATTGCTTTGTCCCTCAGGTGATCTCTTCAGTGCCTTGGATTTTCCATTCCTGTACTTCTACAGGTTTCACAGCAGCTGCTGTGCCAGGTAACCTCTCTATAACCGGTCATGTAAATGTTTTCAAAATAAGGCATCCCACTGACTTCCAGCCTATACTCTCAGTTAAAAATTTTGGAACATGTAAAGCCTTACTTATACTAGTTTCTGCTGCCTTAAGCCAGTAGAATTGCAGAGAATATATCTTTGCATGTCTGTGGATGTGCATTTGCTGGCCTGAGATTCAAATATGCTGAAAGTATATGTGTTTCCTTAGGTTAGTGCATTCTGATGGTGAGAGTTCCCAGTCACCAGTAAAATAATGTTTACCCAGTGTAGCAAAGCGTTGATACATAGCATCTCTCAAATGCTTCTGAAGTCAGATTAGCCCACACTTGCTGTTGGCAGTGATCACTCACTATTAGTCTTCAGCAGTATATGGGTGTACATGGATTTATTTGCCTGTACTTCTTGTTATTTGGCAGAATGCTGGTTTGGGTAAAAAGGAACAGCTTTAAGAAGTGTTCCATTATTTTGACTGGCAAAAGTTCACTGCTTAATGGCATAATTCTCACAGGACAACATAAAGATATTTCCCATAGATCTTAATTTTTTTAAAAAAATCCTGTCTTTCCCTCCCACTCTTTTACCAAATGAAACCAAATGAAAGCTGGTTTTATTTTTTTTTTTTTTTAAGAGGGGGAAAAAGATATTTTCATGCTAACTAATGGCAAAAATATTTCCTTATAGGGATTTTCTTAGTTGTATCTGTATTTTCCCTTGAAAGGGGATATTGAGAATGATTGTTGAATAATTTTCAAAGTACACAGGCTTTTGTTATGTTTTTCCAAGTGTGGTCTATCCACACTACAAGTAACTTGCAATTAGGTATTCTGTAGGTAGGTGAAATCTATTATTCTCAAAGGTGAGGTCTAATTGCAGGCACTAATGGATATCTGTCTAGCCCAGATATTCTTCTGTTTCACTTCATTAGAACTTTACCACTGTGGCAGTCTCTCACTCTTGTGTCCATTGGCCCACCTTCAGTACATGTGCAGTAGATAGCACTGTACAATACAGGAAGGGGAAAGGAATGGTTAGATGGAGAAACAAACATCTCTGTTGCTCTCTTAACGTGTTGTAATCTAGTGTCTTTGTAGACATGTGAGATTTTGAGGAAAAAGTAAGTATACATTTATTATTATTATTAATTTACCTTACCTTATACAATGTAAGGTAAGGGCAACTGATGTAGCTCAATCTACTGCCTCTGCAGAATGTCTGAAGCATCAGCAGTAAGGTACAAAGTGCTCAATTTATTTAATGAAATAAATTGGTATTGATTGTGGCATTCATATTTTAGGTATTATAATTTGCTGTTTTACTTTTTTATCTCTTGAGTTACACTAAACATTTTCAAATTTCTCTGGCTGAAAGCCCTTCACAGCAGGGCAGAAGATCTGGAATGAACTTAAGCTACTATACTGAAAAGTAGAGGTGCTGTTGGTTCATTGGTCTCACTCATTTCTCAGTGGAATGCTCTACTGCTCAGCACTCCATCCTCTGCAACAAGTTGCTGAGTTTAGGCCTATCTTTTGTCATCAAAGCAGCATCTGCTTCCTTGGCTTCAGACTTCACACCCATCCCAAAGGATCTTGTGTTATAGCTCAGTGCAAAAGTCCCTAATGCCTTCTGCTCCTGGGAAGTTCTCTCACCCTACTCCTTGGTGCCCGTATGGACATGTGGCTGAGATGGACCTTGGCCACATGTATTGAGCAGGGAACAGCACTGGGCTGATAAACTGGAGCCCAGCACGGAACTTCTGACCTGAGGAGCCACCATTTTCCACCCTTCCTGCTGGTGTAGAGAGGGGCCCAACTGCATGGCATCACTATCCAGATCAGCACACCCTCTGCCAATACCAAGGCACTTTTTGCTTCACCACCTGTATGCTGTGTTGATCCTGTCTCCTTTCCCATGCAGCGACCCACAGTACTTTAGAATTTCTTATGACTCACAGTAAACTGTGCCTTACATATTTTGGAGTTCCTTTCTCAGTTCCCTTGGTGCTGGTTTACACCGTTCTGCTGGTTCACAATCAGGGGTTGTACGTATGTCACAAATGAAACAAAATCCAGAGCCAAACCCCATCAACTCCATAAAGTCTGGTGAGCTGTGCAACAGAATTCCTTATGAGTAGTCTTGGCTACAGGAGCACAGGGGACTGCTGTCCTGTATGACTTGAGAACCAAAATTCCCTTAATTGTCAGCAGAAAACTTTGGAGTATCCTGTTCCCAGCACTACTGAGTCATCTATTTGTTATACAGTAGAGATGTATGTGACATCCTAATTGGAATTTAGGCTTCATGAAGTTTAAACAGTTTGAAAGCTTCGGGCAGGAACTTTCCAGTGATTATTTTTTCAGTTCAAGGCTCTGTGGAGGTTGGAGTGAGTTAGTTGCCAAATATGTGCGGTTCCTGCTGAAATTAGCATTGCTGTTATTCAGAGCCATTTCAATGCCTGAAGTTAATATTTCACCTCATGTTTTCAATAATCTCTACTTTTCTGATTATGCAAGTGCATTAGAGACCAGCCATAAGAACATCAGACTTTACTCAGATTCTAGCCACTGACTGAACAAAACCCAAGATGTACTGGACATAATGTAAGCCTCTTGTCCACCAGCTTTCTTTCTCCAAATGGGATTAAAACTGTAGTTCTGCATTAGGAAAACCAAGATGCCTGTAAGAGGTTGTTTAGTTGAAATTAAGGGATTTTATTAACAAGCTTTCCCCATCCCTTGCAGTGGACTGTTGGGATTCTTTCTGATGTTGCACACAGTGAAGCTAAAAAGCAGCACAACCTCAGGGCAATATGCAGCCTGGAGTTTCCTTGCAAAGGTAAGAGAAAGACCCTCACAGTAACACAGTGGATCTGTGCATCTCCCAGGAGAAATTAGGAATTTCTGCATCTCTCTAGTTCTCTTGCTATTCCTCCTTGATGCTTCCTAAGTCCTGTCTGTGCAACCTGCATGTAGAGCTGAGGCAACAAATATCAGGTGTGTAATATCCCAGGATCATTATCTGAAATGAAATACTGTGTATAGCCTGAGTCTAATGGAACTGGGATGATTATTGCAGCTAAGGATTTGGACTACTGAATCCCAGTAACCCAAACCTATACGTTCCAAAGCTGTTTTGGAGAATACTCCTTCTGAAAGTGCGTGCACCAGCCTTTGTTAGCAGTGTGTCTTTCCTGAGCCAGGAGTTAAAACTAATTCCCTGAAGTTCAATACTAGAACCCTCACTGTTTTTGTTGCAGAAGAGAGCTGAGGATGTCATTTGCCTTGACATTTAACAGGGCTTGTAACAGTATGTCCCACAATATTATTATATCAAAATTAGACTATTACAGTCAGGATGGGCAGACAAATTAATGGGTAAAAAAAATGGTTGGAGGCTCAGATTCAGAAGGCAGAGGCTAATGATTCCTACTCTAACTGGAGTCTTGTGACAAGTGCTGTGGCACAGGGATCTGTCCTGGGTCCCTTCCCTTCTAACAGCTTTACTGAAGAATGAGAAGTAAGAGAGTACACTCACACTTCCAAGGGACACCAAATTGTGTCACTAACACTGGAGGATAGGGTTGCCTTCCAGAAGGATCTGGACAGGCTGGAGGAATGGACCAACAGAAGTCTTAGAAAATTCATCAAGGGCAGAAGTGAAGCCCTGCACATGAGAAGGAAGAGTCGGTGGCAATAATACAGCCTGAGGATTGCACAGCTGGGAAGCAACTCTGTGGAAAAGGACCTGGGATTTTAGTAGACAGCAAGCTGCACATGAGGCAGCAGTGTGCCCTGGCAGCTAAAAAATCCCAAAGTATCCTGGGCTGTACTTATTATAGGACAGTGACCATGACCCTCTCCTCAGCACTTGCTGGTTGACATCTGGAATAGGGAGCCTTCTTCAGTCCAGGGAAGATACTGATAAACTGGAGTGAGTATGACAGAGGATTGCCAAGAAAGTCAGGGCACTGGATCACTTGCATTTTGGGGAGTGGCTGCTGGACCAGGCTTGTTCAGCCTGGAAGAGGGACCTCTTTGGGAGCACCTAACAAACAGCAGCCATCCAGTAGCTATGGAGAAACCATCCAGAAGACAGATCCGGGCTATTCACAATGCTGCGTAGGGGTGTGTGTGTGAGATAAACAGAGAGGTTCAGATTAGGTACAAGGAAAAATTTTTTCACCCCAAGGACAAGTCAGGCAAGGGCAGAGGTTGCCCAGAAAGGCTGTGCTCTTTCAGTCTTTGAAGGTTTACAAGACTGGATAAAGCCCTAAGCAACCCAGTTTGACCTCCTGAGGTCCATTCCTACTGGAATTATCCTATGATCTGTGGATCTAGGGTCTGGCTGTACTTGATTTAAGCTATTAACAACTCAGGTTTTAAATTATCGGTGGTGAATGCAGTCAAAAGAATTTTTCAGACCCCTTTTCCCTGGTTATATTTTGCTTAATTTCATCACTTTCAGCTAGGTTGTCTGACAACCACAACCTTCCTTTGTGGTTGTGATCTCACCTTTCCTACTACAGTGAATGAAGCTGTTATGTTATCAAAAAACCCTCAAAACCGTAGATTTGCATAATATGCTTCTCTAGAAACTGTAGTCAAATGAGTCTGTTTTTTCTGGGATAACAAGAATGGAGGGATATTGCTTGGTTTGTGCTTTGCAAGCTGCTCCCCACTGTACAAGTCACATGGGGTTTCTCACTAATTTGAATTTCCTCCAAACATTCTGACTGTGCAGATTTTAGCACCTTAGCTTTCTTCTTGCTCCTTGGTAGCAAAGTCGACTGATCTAAAACTTGCTCTTGAGTTTTTTGGGGGTTTTTTTGGTTGGTGTTTCTATAACATTCTGAGTAGGAGATTGGAATAGCTGGCTCTGCTGGTAACTGTTGTGAATGAGGGTAAATGGTTCTGCATGTGGTATTTATGACCTATTGGAGAAAAATGCAGGCAAAGATGTGTTGTGAAATATATTTTAAGCAGATTTGGGTCCGTCCCAGCTGAAGTGGATCAGAGCCACAAAGTCTGGACTGGATCAAAGCTTTCCCAGAGTTCAAGGGTTTCTAGATTTCTGGGGATTTGGCCATCTCTAGACATAAGTGATAAAAGTTTGTTCTAGCCACTGTTGTCAATGAAATTATGTACCTTCATAGCAACTAAAAACTTGTCCCTGTGTCACTGTGAGAATTTAATCTATTCTTTAGCCTGACTAGTGCGTGCTTTTTAATGAACATGGTTTAATTACCTTGCTTGGAAGGTTTTTGTAACAGAGCAATAAGTCCTTTTCCTGCTGTCGCTTCTAACCCAGTGCTCAAATTATATGGCTTATCTTGAGTTCGAAAAGGGCAATAAGTAATGATGACATGAGGTCTGTAGCAGTGATAATTTTATCAACACTGGCAGTTTCTCCACTAGTGTTTTAAATATACACTAGTGTTTGTAAATGTCTTCCACTAGTGTTTTAAAGCTTGCTATGCAACTTATTTTAGGGTTCTACCATACCTGTCTAAGGATGCATGAGGAGCATGGAGGAACTGCTGCTCCAAGTGCTGAAATGCAGCTGATTTGGAGTTAGAAGTCAGTGAATGCTTGAAAAGTTTGGAAGCACTATACCTCAGTTTTAGGACAGGGATCAAAAGAGGCTGCAGAGACAGAGATGGACAGGCAGAAAGCTAGAGCTGAACTGGAGCTTGCCTGAAGGGTAGGGCCTGATCTACCAGCTCCCAAAAAACTCTCCCAAGGAACCTTGTATCTACAAGGGACTATAAATTTATGTGCTGTGTAGTTAAGATTTGAGTCCCATCTGTCTGGTCATTAATACTACTTCCTGCAGGTGTTTGAAAGTGTTAAAACTACGTACTGATCCAGCTGAGCATTGCCCAGGTATGAGGGCTGTGTCACTCACATCTTAAATCGCTGTTAGTGCAGAAAAGCAGCATTTAACTAGCACAGTAAAAATGTGTTTAAGTCCAAGTGTCTGGCTCCCTTTAAAAAACAAAAAAAGGAAGGAAGTTAATGTGGATAAAGAATAAAGATAGAAAGTATTTGTATCTGGACTTGCAGAATGGTATCCAGTGGGAAAAAAAAAAAAAACCACCTCTGGTCACAACAACAGCTTTGCGTTCCCACATGAGCATTTTTCTTGGATTGAGTAGTGCCCTAGATCATCCTCTTAATCTCTCAGACTGACTGGAGTTTTCACCAGCAGTTGGAAAGGAGCAGCGTTTGAGGCCAGAATATGTTTATCTTGCAAATGAGCCAAGAAAGGAGAATGCTGTAGCCCTCAGACAGCAGCACAGGCCTCTAGGGAGGTGCAGAGAATCGGAAAATCTGTTTTCCATCTGGATGCTTTGTACCTATGTGACTGATGAGCTGGGGCTGAGATCGTTGTCACAGCTTCATTTCCAATAAACTAACCATGAGATCTGATCGGCTCTGCTTTGCACATCCAAGGACACATTGTTTGTGAAGCTCACATGTTTGGCCTCCCTGCCCTCTAATTTTTCATTCACTTAAAACTGGAGCTGGGTCATAACTTGTTGTTATGATCTTTACTTTGGCTACGGCAACTTAATCAATGCATGAGGTTTTTAAATTCTTCCCTGTAATCATTTCTGACAGCTTTCATGTCAGAGCATTGCTTTCTGCAGAGACAGATGAAGCACAGGTTTCATCTGTGTATATAGTCCTGTGTGGTAATTATAGTGACAAATGCTCTCTGCACTTCTCCTGTGAAAGCAAATAGTGTGTGTGTTAGTCATATCTGTATAAATTTGTGAGAAATGCCAAAAAAATCAGTGAAGTGGTCTGTATAACAACAACAAAAAAGTTTTTAAGAAGTCCAAGAAATATGAAATGCTTTGTCATAGCCTTGCACAGATTTAATCCCCAGAAGAACAAGGATTTGAAGCTGCACTGAGATTTCTTGTTTTAATTTGAAAGCTGTGCTGGTATCATGGGTCATGTACTGGAAAGAAAAAACTGGAGATGCTTGTATATACAGACAGAAGCATCTGGTGAGAATGCTAATGAGCTCTAACAGTGCCGTCAGTGAGTTTGTTTTGATTAAGGTTGCCAATCTATATCTGGTGCTGAAGCCTGTTAGGGTTTCTAAAAGTTAAGCAGCAGAAATAATTTAATCATTAATAGAATGGAAAAACTCAGCAAGATGCTGGTTACTTATGAATTCATATTCCCATGTCGTGTTTAGTGTGATTCTTACAGACTTGTAGTAGGGAATTCATCTTGTTTCCAGTAGGAACCTATTGAGGCAGGTTGTTATAAATAGGAAGAACAATTGGGAAGGTCAGTAGATTTTGAATTCTCTTTTTCTTCCTCCCTCACCTGAAGAAAGGAGATTGAATATCTGAAATGAAGTTGCATTGAGGTTTACACTGATTTTCCTATGCATGGGTTGGAAGAAAATATACAATAATCGGATCAGGAGTATGCAACTATTTTCTATATCACCATCCCAGGCACTATTATGTAATCTATAGTTTATCTGAACAGTGTTGGAGGCTCTCTAATACATAAAAGTATCCTCTGACAGCTGCTTTGGTTCCTTGTTTGTTAGCTTTAGATGTGTTTGCCCCAGGTCATCCTGTGTTTAATGCTGGCTGCCAGACATTGCGAAAGCTTTGCAGGAGTGTCTGAAAGAATCTCATCTGTGGTTTTGTGCACTAACTGTAGCCCACTGTACTTATACCCCAGCAGGTTTAGTCTTCCCCCAAAATACATAATTGCTGTTCAGAATCCCTCCTGCTATTCAGAATTACTCCTGTAGTCTTGGATTTTATATTTTGTGTCTGTGTTTCTGCTTCTTTGCTCCCCATGGTGTCTTGAAGAGAATGGATAGACTAGATCCCTCTTCATGTCAGTGCAAAAAAATTGATGATGTCCATCTTAATGGCTGGAAAAGTACTGATGTTTTTATTAAAGCAGAAATTCTCTTTTTTCTGCTTCTCATAAAATGGAGAGGCCACAACTGCAGGCCTTCTCGGGCTCCTAGCCTGGTTATGCTCACTGCACCTCTCTTCTCACATAGCAGTTCACATGAGAATTTTATCTGCTCTAATTCCAGGGGCAAACCAACCAAGAGAAATAAAATGAATTCATGCTTTTCCACATTGTTGCAACCATAAGGCCTCTGCCAAAGCATGTGCTTCAATTTGTATATCTCTTAATTCCTCTCTCACTCCTGCTTAGCATGCAAGTGCTAGGAAATATTCTGCTGGGGGCTATTTACTTACAGGAAATTTATAAAAGAGTCCTGCCATGGGTACCTGCTGAAGTAAACGTCTCTCCCCGGTTCTTCTCTGCCCTAATGGAAAAGGATTCTGGAATTAAAAAGTCAGCTTAAAAATTTTATATGTATATCATAACTAGAACAAGAATGTGTTTGGTTATCTGGCACTTGCCCACTTGGTTATATTGTAGACTGAAGCAGTGTCTTCTTTGCATGCTGCTGGGCTCAGGCAAAAGTGACAGTGAGATTCTTGGCTGAAAATCACATTGCTTTCTTGGCTTGGACCTCATAAAGCTTTAGGCAAAAATGTCATAAACTCCCACTGAAGTTCCATAAACACAATGCGTTTTCAGTCGGCAAAGATCCTGCACTGTGTGCAAGACTTTCTCAAGATCTCTGCTCACTCAGTCTGGAAAAACTGTGCAGCTGCAAGCGAAAGCCCTGGGAGAGAGGGAGAACTGTGTGCTAGACCCATCCGGACTCTACTGGTAGGAGCTCTCTGTGACACCAGTGTGGGTAGAAGTGCATCTCTAATCTCAGAGAGGGAGATTCTGTGACCCTGAAGTTTTCAAGGATTCCAAGAAGGGGTTCATAAGAGAAGAACTGAACTTTTTCCACCTACACACCTTGTGCGCCGGCATGCATGTGGATGTGCACACATATATGGATAAAGTTAATTAAAAATGGCAAAAATCCATATTGCTTTGTGATTGGTCCTTACTATATGAAATAGGTACATTTATTCTTGTTACACATAGTTGATTTCTGTGAGTCACCATGGGGACTATGCAAATACCTTGGAAAAGAAAATGTGTTTCTCAGCTGAGCTTCAAGCAGAGAAGGCAATCAGTGTGAGCTTCACTGCATGGTAAGGGTCTATAAAAAAGACCAGTAGCTGAAACCTTAAAAATACCGGTTTTCAGGTAGTTTCTATGGAGACAGCTTGATAGTTATGTTGTAGCAGCCAACACTAATTACACCATATAATTGCTTGGGAGACATCAGTCTCCATAACAACTTCATTGTGTGCTACATGGCCACTAAGCGAAGTGACACAGGCTCCCTGGGGCACTGTTGCAATTTAAGGAAGCTGTCTTGTAAGAACAGCTGAGACTTGCTGGAGATTTTTCAATCTCCAGGTAATGGAAAATTTTAATATTGTGAGGGCGGTGGAAGTGGCTGCAATTGTGTGTCCCCACTGAAAATGCCAGCTACACAGCTTTTGGGCATGACACAGTCACACAAGTAAGTACATAAAGTTATGTGGTGTGACTTGGGGGTGGTATCACAGCATAATTTTCAGCTGTGCTCAATGTATGTGCTGGTTTGGCCAAATTTGGAGGAGAATATCCTCTGAGGGAAGGCAGGTTACCACCACCCTTCCCCCACCAGGTTCGGGAAAAAAGAAATTTTCCTCGGAGGAAAGTGAAAGAGATAAAAACTATTTATTTAACAAACACACAGAAAAGGACAATACTTCTACATAATAAAATCTCTCACTGTGGAGAGAAACCTGGAAAGATTTCAGAGTCCTTCCATAGACTGATGTACCCTCCTCCTCAGAGCTGGGTCAGTGTGGGCCCCCTCCGGAGCCTCAGAAAAAAGTTCTCCCGGTGTGCTCCAATGTTGTGAAACAATCCTGAAGAGAAGAAGAAGAGAAAAAAACACCCAAAAGTCCCAGGAAAGCTCTCTCCGGAGAAAAGAGCTGAAAGCTGGCTGGAAAGCAAGGTTGCTCCCTCCACCTCTTGCTGCCACCGAGAACCCAGAGGAGTCTGTCTGTGTCCTTGAGCAATTGTTTTGAAAAGTTCGCTCAGGTTTTTTTCCTTCCTCCTCTCAAGCTCAGTTTAAAGCCACAGAAAGTCACTAGGACTGATTTCTAGAGCAGACAAGAGGGGATACACATTTACACATTTTCATAATGTCACCCCAGGACAATATAATAAATCCAGTTCCAGCAGACATTAAATTTGAACCCGAAGAGATGCCCTGAAATGGTTTGTTTCCTTTTATCTATTATGATATCCATTTGAAGTGTACATTTGGTATTGGCATTTTCTTTAATGTAAAAGCTAAAGGCAGAACCATGAGCTTGGACTATGTCTTTGGAAGGTACTTTTTCATCCCTACCCTTAACAAACCATCTCTATATGCTTGACAGTAGAAAATGACAATTCAAAAGTAATATTTTTCAGATCTAACAGAATTTTGAGTTGCATAGAACGCAGGTTCATTTGTTCCTCTGCATAATAGATTCCTGGTCTCCCATGTTTTTATTTAGTCTCCAATTGCATATGGAGACCTGAGGCTGGGAGATGAATCATTATTGTGACAAAGAGAAGTCAAAAGAATGAGAACTGTTTTGGAAGTAATTTCTGTTGCTAATGCACTGATGTAAATGCCAAAATTACATGGGAGAGCTGTGCACTCTGTAACATACTCATGTAGAATGCATCAAAGCTAGCTAAGGCTGGGCTTCCAAAAATGAGCAAGATACTGCCACATTCTTCTCCTTTGCTGGTTCTCTGTTCTTTTCAGGATGTGTCTTGTTGATTTTTAAATACCTTCATGGATGAAATGTCTCCAGGCTGTCTCACAGATCTTGAGCCTTGGCCTCTGTGATAGGCACTGGGTGTCACACTTCAGGTGGCTTCCTTCAGAAACTTCAGCTGCTGCTTTCTGAAACAGGTCTCTGTGTTTCTCTTCCTTCCCAGCTCATACCAACTCTTTGCCAAACCTCAAGTGCATTCATTTCTCAGTCCAGCTCTGTACACCTGTTTAACGATTACATTTTGACTTCTAACAAAAGTCAGCAGAGCCATAGAGCTCTAGGTAAGGCAGGCTAAATGGATTATGTTCTGTTCCTTAAGTATGTGGTGCTCAGGGAAGTCAAACAGGCTTCAGACAGTCTCAGGAGATGACTGTGGGCTGTTCTTGACCTATGCACAGCCAGCATGGAGGGGAAGAGGGCAGAGTCCAGCTTTCTTTCCATGCATGTTACTGTGGATGGTTGTTCTAAGGGGCCAGAAGGGAATGGGTTTGTCCTGAAGAGGTTTTCCCAGCCCTTTCTGAGGGATTGGGAGGCCAAGAGTATAGTCACTTATAGTCACCTCTGTCACTGTCTTCCCATGCATGGGACACACAGAGACTGCTGAGGGCCACAGTGCGTAACCTCGTGTCATTGTTCATAAAAGGCATTTCTTGAAATTGAACAGCTCTATAAATGTTTTTTAAAAAAATTTTTTTCAAGTATCGCATTTTTTAAAGTTTCTGATGGAATATTTTGACATTTTGTAACATCTAATGGATAGAAAGCCCTGGAAACACTTTAATTTTTAAATGGAAAAACAAAATCTTGAAGAATACCAATTCTTCCTTGCAGTCCTTAGCATAATAACTGTAATAATATCATGTCACTTTCTTTCCATTACGTCATTACTAAAACAGCATAAACACACCAAAGAATGGCAATACAGAGACTGTGCCTCTGTTATTATTGTTGGGTAGTATGGAAAGGGATCAGTAGGGAGATTTAGTTATCTGCTGTGGGAATTGTTTGTTTATGAATTAGGTTTTCCCAAAGGAGTTGTGAGATGGGAAATACAATAGGAAATGGACTTTATACGTGCATAGAAATACCAAAACTCTAAGTGTCATCTGGGAGAGAGGTTGATGGAAACTTGCTATTTTTGCTAACAGATTTTTTTAAAGAACCCTTGATTGCACATCCTGAAGTTTCCTATGCTATTTTGATACTGCTGATATCCTCCACAGAGTTCTGAGTTAGTCATGACAGAAAAATGTTTTACATTTGATAATGTTGATAAGGAACGTAGGCACTTCAGGTGTTTCTATAGATTGTAACAATGGAAAATTGCCTTGCATGGCTTTTCACTAAAATATTCCCCTTAGCTGGGCATCCTCATTGATTCTCACAGCCCCCTGAGCCCTTTCAGCAGCGTTCGGGCTTTCCATGCGTAAGCAAAGCAGCATTCACAGGATCCGTTCTCTTACAGCAGTGACACTGTGGGGCAAGGAGAGGTTTGAAAATGCACTCAAGAAATGCACAGATCTTGAGCTGACAATGGCCTCAGTCTGCAGTGCTGAGCCTGAGACCTTCGGGCAATCTAACACGGAAAGAGCAATCTCTGAGAATGTGTGCAGCCTCCCACTCAACACCCATTTCTGCAGCAAAGGGTTCCAGATGTGATCAGTCTTGGGCTAGCCCCCATCTGGGTCCCTTGAGCCAGCTGTGGCAGTGACTTTGGAGTGCACAGCTGAGTGGGTGTTCACCCTCCTGATGCCTATGTGGAAAAGTTCACTGTTGGCTTTCCAGGTTTCTCAGAGGGCATTTCCTGCTCTCAGGCTTCTGGTCTGTTTTGTGAAGGTATTATCTAGTATAGGGCAACACCTAAGCACATGGCTTTGGGCTGAGTGTCCAGCTGACTTTTGAACAGACACACAGTTTTTGTGATGCTTGGAAATGCACTGATGTAGCCTGTAACATCTGCATTTCGCTCCATTTTTTTGCCTTAGTCACCTCATTGTTGAAATTATCTTTCAGAAGTTGTGGGTCCTAGAACTATGATTTCAAAGAGATCAGACTGACAGGGATTGAATTAATCAGCCTGGTTAATTTGGACTTCAGTAAGAATTATAAAATGGTACACATAAAGTAGCTAAATGATGGAGAGTTATCACAACCTATTATTAAAAAACACTCTGTCTGCTGGGGCCAGCTTTTTCTTTTCTCCTGGATATCAGCTGAGTCACCACTGATCTGCAGCTGTGGAGGTCCTGGTCCACCTGTGAGGAGCTTGAAGTGCATCCTCTCCTGAAAGGCAGTTATAGGAACAGCTCTTGGTTGATGCCCACCCATGGGCATCTAGCACTTGGGAGGAAGTTAGGCACAGGCAGATGATGACCTCGTTCCTTCCCAAGGAGGCAGCTGCTTTTGTGCCAGAGATACATAGCAAACTGTCAGTGTGGCTGCTAAATTCACCACCTAAGTGTGACAACAGAAAGCATGATCCTTTTATCTGGGTTATCTTCACTATCTCATGAGATGAAGCATAACTTGAATGCCAAAAAGCTAGCTTATTGCTGTGCTTGACAAAAGATGAAGTGTATTTTATTGTGGTATTTTACAGCAGCAGAGGGTTAGTACAGCTGACTGCTGCCCAAAACTGAAAATCAATACTTTTCAAATCAGATAGAAAAAGTAATTATTTTATACAGTGTACCATATCACTGACCAGTAAAATTCAGTGTCTCAAACAGAAGATAATACAGAGACTGAGTAAAAGTAAAGAGAGGTGTATATTTTTAACACACTCGGATCTGCTTAAGAGGTTCCAGGGACTGAACAATTTTAGCGGTAGTAGACATGGTATGGAAATTCTTCTAGGACAAAAGGGGAAAGATTAATAAACCGCATGCCTCCAGATGTAAATTTTGTATCAGCTAAGGTCAAGATGCAAATACCTCCTTTTTTCTAATGTGCACTCTGACACCAGACTTGCTGCATTAGGGGAGAATCATAAATTCTCTCAAATTCTCTGCCATCATACAATACTTGACTAAGCCTTATTTTATTCCAATCTAATTTGTGTCTGTGATCCTAGTAGGTAGAACACTTTACAGTTGTTGTTGTTGCTGTCGAAATGCTTATTCCATTACACAAATATTTAATAATTCATAAAATAACAAGATGATGAATCACATTGCCCTGCAATGTTCCGAACTTGGAGGTTTCAGGGGAGAGGCTAAATGTCAGGAGTCATTTAAGGCCTTTGCAGTAATGAGGCAGCATATAAGCAAAAGCGACTCCTTGACAGGCTGAAAAGATACAGGAAAAGTACACTTAAGCATTATAATGCATGAAGCATTTGCAGGAAACAGGAGGTGTTGGAGGTGAAATAGCAAGGACGGGCAAAATGCTTCTCAGCAAATTCAAAGAAAATCAAATTTATTTGATATAAAGAAGCCTTCTTGTGAGCCTTGTTAACTCACTTTCATTGTCTTTACTTGACAAAGCTTCATCTGCATGGATTGTGCCTTTCATTTGCAGAACTGACCTGCATTGATGCTGTTAGTGGGGTGTGTGTGCACACACTGGTTTGAATGATGATTGATCGTGATTCCGTATCAGCAAAGCACACTTAGGGACAGTGTGCAAGAATTGTACAGGCTGTTCCCTTTGTGTCCTTAGCACTGAACTGGAGCTCTGAAAGTAATAACAGTATTTGGATTACAGATGGGAACATTTAAGAGAAATATTTAAATATAAGCAGAGGTACTCTTTAAGTTGTGTTCTGTACTATAACCACTCTACACTTTATAGGCTGAAAGTTGGTGGCCCTTCTCCAGCTATGTCACTCACAGGAAGGGGAAATGGATATTTTGGCCATTATCTCCAATAGTAGAGGGTAAATGCTTCTTCTTTTGGCTTTGGCTTTGGTCAGAAAGTCTGATCTTTATGTTTGAGTGAAGCTAGTGAAGTGAAGTGGGAGTGAAGTGGCTACTTGATGTTCAGAAAGAAGTCACTACCATGATTTTCAACCCAATGTGGTATTTTCCAAGGAGCAAAGAGTTTTGATTTTCTTTAAATATCTCACTTTTGTTGGGGAAAGCAAAATAAGTTAAAATGGACTTGTAGTAGTTCAGTTCTAGCTCATCAGGAATGTATATTTATGTATTACTATGGTGCATATATACAGTACAAATTTATATATGAATGCATATATAGATATATGTTTATACATTGATAGATGTAGGTCTTTCTGAAAAGAATACTCTTTTCTTGCCTTGTTCCTCTTTGATCATTTTAAATATGACCATTATCTCCTGTTTCTCACAAGAGGAGAATTTTATCACACAGATTCTATTAATTACACTCTGTAACCCACATATCCTTCTTTCCTTACTGTACTTTAACACTGTAAGGTGTTTCTGCAACATAAAATAATCGTCCTGTCTTTGTGGTGGCTCTTGTAAAGTTAAGAAAAGAGAGAGACAAGGAAATTAAGCCCAAGAATCAAAATGGCTATCCATGAGCTATACTCCAAGTCTTGGTATGGCTGAGAGCTGTTAAGACAGGTGCCACATACCTCAAAGAGGTGAAGGCAGAGGCTTCTCTAGAAGTGATTCAAAGGCAAGAATACAGGTCTTTCTGAGCCTTTTTTGATTTGTAGGATGGGGCTGGGCACACAGCTGGGTTCCAGAATGACCTAGTAACCACAGCTTCAGTATCCTCTAATGGTTCATTTTCTCCTGCAGCCAAACTGCTCATGAGATGCGTGTGCTGCAAGCACAATAGCTCGGCCACTTTTGTCTTGTATGGAATTGAAAAATTATGAAATTCGACAGCAGTTCAGCAGTTCTTCTGATATTCACATGATGCTCAGAGTTAAAAACTAGTTACTACAGCATATGAATCTGAAAGGATTGTACATTACTCATGTATTAATCTGGTGAAACAGGATGCTCAATGACTTTAAGGCAGCTTTAAGGATGCAACCACCTGTTGGTCCAACCTTGCACTTGCATGATCATCATCATGGTTGTACTGGTCATAAAATCCTGGAAACAAAAAGAAGTTAATGAAAACAGCATTGAAATAATCTTCATAAATGTGATAGAAAGTAGAGGATGGATACTGAATTCTTTAAATACTGGAACTGCATATAGGTAGCCTAGAAATGCAGAGGATTATCTTCCCTCTAAATGCATACTAGGGCTAATTAAGAAATCTACTTTCTTATAGCAGTTGAAAAGCTAATATATAGAAATACTCCTCTGCAGTACAGGGATTATTGGTTTAGGTATTTGTAATGTGAGAAAGAAAAACCACATAAACTATCTGATGATTTTTCTAGATGCAAGTATTTGTACTGCTTTTGTAGTGAAACCATTTTAGAGGGCAAATTGCTGATTGTGTTTATCATTTGATCTACCCCCTCTCTCTATTTTTAGCATGTTCTGTTTTAAATGCAACATGTAGGTGATTTTAAACTTTGTCAGAAGCTAATTGCTATGAAAACCAGATAGATTCATTTACACTGGAACTAAGTTTTGTTGTTATCATTAGGCATTTGAATGCTAAGGCATGTTTAAACTCTGTCTGCTTTTGAGTCACAATACATGGAATTAATTGTGTTCTTAACCCCTGGAATTGACCATCATTGCTTTTATAATGCTAAAAAAAATAAAAAGAAGAAATATAAAATATAAAGAAAGGACAGAAGAGAGTGACCAAAACCTCCTGTGAGAAAAAAGATGCTTTAGAGAAGATGGACATGAGTGCAAGCATTTAGGCAAATATGAAATAAAGGTTCTCAAAGAAATTTACAGCAGCTGAAAAAACTTCTGTGTGGCTGGATCAAAGCTGTGTGGCTCATGAAGTTACTGACTCTGTCACCGTTGCCATGGTGGCACTGTTGCCATGGTGCCAGCATCGCTGGGTTATCCTTTAAGGAACAGCTTGTATTTCAGAAGTGTTAAAGGGTTTTCTTCCTTCAGAAGAGCTGAGCAGAGTCCTCCTATGAGCAATGTGCACCTAAGTATGCTGTAATGCACAAACTCATTGTGTTGTCTGCTGATTTCAAAGACTGACAGTCTCCATGTAAGTCTGACAGGGGATGAAATCCCTCGGGGCATATCTGTGCTTTGGTCGGGCTGAGGGTAACACAGCAGATGTGCTCAAGTTAGTGTTAATGGGCAGAATTGAGAGTGAAGTCTGTTTTGCTTTCCCTCTTCCTCCAATCTATTACACTTTGAATTATTTCTTTCCTTTGTTTGGCCTGCTCAGCTTGTCAGGCAGGATCACAGTGTTGCTGTTTCCTTTGGAAACAGCCATTAGTTTTGTTAAAGCTTCATTACCTTTCCTTGCAAAAGTTGTGTGTCTGATTGAAATGCTTCCTTGTCAGTGGATTTATTAGTAGTGCTCCTTCAGGGGCTGCATTATCACCTGAAACCCTTATGTTAAGCAGCATATTTTGTCTTGCTTTTTGATTGGTAACAACAGACCCTCAGAACAAAGTTGAAAACTCTCACAGTTTGTTTCATTGCATTGATTAATACAACTAAATGAATATCTAGGGGAAGGAGACTTTAAAGGAGAGTTGGTCAGAGAAATTTTGCCCGAATTTTCTGTATAATTTTAACCAGAGACTGACCTTGGTATTGTTAAGGTGGTTAGTGAAGAGCCTTTGAACTTCTAATGATTGCACAGAACGTTTTGTCATTGCAATAGTCAATGTAATTGAAAGCTTCCAAGGAAATTTTTATTTCTGTGGTAGATCATCCCCAAAGCTGACCTAAAATTAAACAGTGAATGCTTCTTTGATTTTGTCTGGTTCAGCATGCAGGATTCATTCAGAGCTATACATTAATTCTGCTCACGAAGGAAGACATCTCCTGTGCACAGTATCTGCAGCTGTTAATGGTGCTTTATTTTGTTTGATGTTCATGGGGGGGGAAAAAACCCTGGTTTTTTTTTACACAGTTAGTTTGTATTTGTTTTTTCCCTGTCCTAATTGACAGCAATACAGTCAGACTTGACATTGGTTCTAGTCCCATCCTCTCTTTCTTGTGAGGCAGGATATGTACCATGTTTGTCATCTTTAGCAGGGATTTTTGCTGCCAACTAATGGCAGATTTCCAGTGACAGTACCAGCATTGCACAATCGGGGAGCTTACAGGTGGTCATTGGTGCCTCTACTTGCTCATTGCTGACTTTTTGCTGTTTGAAACCTCACAGTCAGCACCTGCTCTATAAAGATCTCCTCTCAAGTCTGGGTTGTTTCAAAAAGGCTTGTCAGTACATGCTGGACCACTTCAGTCAGGGTTTGGACAGGGGAGATCCCAGTCCCTCAGTGTTCTTCCATGTATTCACCTGTCCCAGCCAATGTCTCTTTATCTGTTCATCTGGTTCTGTAGCTGCTGGATATCTGTGAATGAAAGTATTCTTGCTAAGGTGCAGCAATGTTACATTGCCTTAAATCTGGATGAAGGAAAGCAGAGGAGAGTTAGATAGAAATGGTTTGTAGACCACCTGAGATGGAAAATGTATGTAAACAAAGAAAAATGGTATTAATAGCTTAGAAAATTCATGTGAATTAATCAATACAGAAGTTGGCATTAAAATATTAGTTGTTCCTTTTTTCTGTACTGAAGATTTTGGTTTTGTTTTGCTGTATTTCCATACCTGGCATAACATTTTGTGTGCACATGTTACATATGCTAACTCTGAAGTAAACATATGTACAAAAGAGAGGTAACTGAAATCTGGGAAATTATTTCAGTGGATCTCCCTCAAGAAAAAAATTATGTGTTGTTACTGATATTTGCCTGCTGTAATTTTTATCTTTTTGGTAGTACTGGATTATTTTGATAAAGCTGTTTTCAGTGGCACTAACAATGATCCATTTCCCTGGCGATTTTTGATGATTATCTTTGCAGCTGGTTAAACCATGCAGAAAAGGGACAAAACAAATATTATGCCTATAAAAAGCTTGATATTGCTTTAATTCCAACAGTAGGATGAAAACAAAGATTACATACATCAGAATATTTTTCCTGATGTTTTGAGAAGATGACCCGATGGTAAATAGAATGATTTATTTTGAACACTGAGTGAACTTGATGAGCTGTTTCAAAACACTCTCTTTGGAAAAAATACACGTTTTTGTAAGGACAGAGGTTTTGGCAGTTTGGGGAAGTGAAGTTACGAGAATTGGCTCAGTGTACACAAACTAAAGAAAACTTTTGTAAAGTATTCTGTGTTCACTTCACAGTGAGAACTATGATATTTAACTTCTTAGCAGTTTAAAAGTTTCAGAGGAAACATAGTTTTATATGTACAAGCAGAGTTGTAATATTAACAAATCATGGTCATGTCAGGACTAAATCCCCACCATATCTTTCCATTCCAGATAAGAAGATTAAATCAGAATCTAAATTTTGAAAATGTCCTCATCTGTGTTCTTGGCTATATAAACAACATGTTCCTGAACAACTCAGAAATGTTAGATATTTGAAATCTACAGCCAGCTTCAGCAGCTTGAAAATCTTTCTCTGAAGTGATTGTAAAGTCAGGGATGGAAGGGATCCGTGATAGCTTGGTCAAGAATGATGCATTTATCTGGCCAGGGCTGGTTTGAACCAATCTAGATTGGACTCTCCAGAGGCTATGGTATAACCACAGCTGGTCAGTGGAGAAGGCAAGGCAGCAAAGAATGAGGAGTTCCACATTCCTCTATCTCCCAGGATCCAATGTCCTGCTTTGTCAAAGACCAGGAACCCTTAGGATACCATCTTCTGTCTTCAAGCCACATATCAGACTTATCAGAGTTTTCTGATGTTATATGTTCAAGAAAAGTATCTATTAGGGAAGCTGGCTCAATAATTATCTTGCCTGTTCTTAAGGTCTATAGCAAGAAATTCTCCAGTCTTTATTTTTAATTTTGTTATTTGTAAACTAAATCTCTTATTCTAAAAGAAAAGCCACCCACCCCCCCTCCCCTTCCCCCATTTTCTTAAAGCAATATTTATGAGACAAATTTTACTTTCTCTTTGGAAATTTTTTCTTATCTGACCATGATGTGATAGGGAGAAAGGAGGAAATCATTAATGTCATGAGATGTGCAGTGGTATGTTTATCAAAGTTCCTTGAGATCTCTTTAAAGCTAGTGGTAGTTGTGCCTCCCTCCACTCAGGAATCATGAAAGCAGATTTTGGAAAAGCAGATGCATCAGAGCACATTTTTTCCTATGCCTCCATTTTTCCTGTGCAGAGGTGATTTTATGTGCTGAATTTGTCCCTACTGTGCAGCAAGCTCTTCCACACATTGGGATATTTCTGCTTTATGGATCTTGGTCTGTTACCCAGTAATTCAAGGATGCTGTTGTTTTTCTAGTTGCCAGTAATTCAGCCTGATAATGGGCAAACTGGAGATCTGGAATTGAATTAATCTCTTTGGATCCTCAAGTTGGGTGCTGTGTTGTCCTTGAGAGGAGCTTGTTAAATGTAAATGGCAATGTAAGCAGTGTGTGAAATGTCTTATTGCATCTGAGCATGTTTCTGGTTCCCAGAATCATGGGGACAACCGAAGTTTTCACCCTTTTATGTGGGGACCTGAATTTGGGAATCTCGTATAACCAAAAAGTTTAAAACCTCTAACTGGCTGAGTTGCTCCATTTTCTCTCCTGCTTCCTGTTCTGGACCTGGTTTTGGTTGAGGTAAGAAGCACAGTTTGAAATGCCAAGATTTTTGATCATTTTTAAAATTACTTGTGAATAACTCAGTGATTGGAACTATAGAAACAGCAAATAGGTGTTAATAAAGTGTTTCTTTAAAATGGGTCTTGTTTTCACAGTACAATGGAATGACACATTGAACTTAGAGTGATTTATTTTAAGTAACAGTCTTGAAGGAGAGGTTGTTTTGTTTTGTTTTGTTTTGTTTTGTTTTTTCATGCATGGAAGGGTTTAAAATGATTTCTCAGGAAATATTTCAGCTCACATGGAAATGTTTTGTTAAGTTATGCTACACTTGAATATTTTCCTAATCATGGAAAGCTGTGTCAGAATTTTGTAAGAAAATTTCAGGGTTTGAATGTTTTTAAAGTAGCCTTAGTAATACTCACTGGTCACAGTTCCTTTAAAAGTAGGCAGAGTCCATGCAGCTATTCCTGTTTCTAAAATAGTTGGTGTTTAACCATCCAGCCTGTATCATTTGATAGAATTGGTGAATGTCTATCAAAATCTTGGGGAGCTATGTTCAAAGTGGGCATATTATAGCTAATTAAAATTGTCCTTTCCACCTCTTAATTTTAAAGATTCAGCATCAAAATGTTTTTGGAAATCATTAACTTTAGTTTGCCCTTTAACTTGCTTTCTTTTGTCTTGAAAGCTCATTCCTTTTACTAAAGCATCTGAATGCCTAAGAGGACAACTGTGACCTTTAAAGTGAAGAAAGAGAGATTACTGCACTTAGCTTGTTGTGATTTTATTTTTTTGTTTTTTTTTTTTTAAAGGCCATCCAGAACATCAGTGTAGGTGGTTTTTTTTTTTTCAAACTAAATGTGCACTTTAAACACTTCAGATAATACTGAAATGTACTTAAAAGAAAATTGCCTTCTCTACTATGTCCCTAGAATTTAGATTCTTCCCCGGGAACAAATTACGTAGTCAGCTTCTCTGAAAACTTGTTTTTCATTTTTTATCATGTTCTTCTTTTAGACAAACAATCAAAGGTAGGCATTTTAGCAACGTGTTTTCCTTTTGGTTTGTTTGTGATTTGTTTTTTCTTTCCTTACACACACTTACTTCATGTGCTCTTCCAACCCACATTTTGTTTGTCTTTGGCACTGAGAGACTCTTACATAATTTCTCAAAAATACAACAGTGTTCAGCTATAATAGTCCAAAAGGCTACAGCCTGCATTTTTGCAGAGGTTTGGGATGATCGCAGTAGAATGGTGCATTGTTTCTGATAGGGCCTGTTTTCGGAGGGTTCTTAAATGCCTGTTTCTCTGCTCTTGGCCTCTTCTCAAGTTTCTAATAAACAGGACTCTCTACAAGAGAGTGGGTGACACAACTTTAACTTGTGCCACTTCTCAGATACAGCTCTTCAGTTTCTTTGAGGAGAAGGGCTTTAAGAAAAGAACGCTCTGTACGTACCGCAGCTGCCATCCTTCGTTAGCTTCTGTTTACACAGTCGGTAATTGGTATTGTATATTTTTATGTAGTAAGTTAGCATTAACCTAAAATAAGCTCAGTGCAGTTAATTCCACAAGCATTCACACCAGTGTAAATGAGAAATGGGTCCCTGTAGATCAGTGTATGTGCTGCACTGTTTGTAAGGGGAGAATCCAGCCCACTAGAACAAGATGCAAACGTGTTTTAAAGCACTGCTTTAGAACTAATGGGCATTCAGCCTCACAGCTGGTTTTTAGGTAAAGTGCATGAAAGATTCAGCTCCTGAGTGGTTAACTTCCACTGTTTGGAGTAGGTGTCAGCTCTCTCTGGCTGCAAATGACTGAGACAGGCCACTGTATATGCACAATTGCAATATGATCTTGAATCTTGAGGCATAGCTCTCCATTTGTGACCTGTCCTTGTCCTCTGTCAGTCTCTTTTGGGTGTATATGTTTAATTGCATGTTTGCTTCCATGTATAGATCCAAGACCATAGGAGTAGAGGTAGGATACATATCTTTGATTTTCCCTAGGAGTGGGAGCTCACTTTTTCTGTTGGCTTAGAGCTATACAGCACTGCCCATGTTGTACACTGCTGTGGCTGTGTGAAAACACTGAAGTCAGATGAAGTTTTTATCAGTGTGTCGGTGGTTGTATCGGTACCAGCAATTTGGTTGCTGTCCAGGAGTGGATCTGGAGTGGGTCTGCAGTCGTGTGTTATCCTGCCTGGATCAAGTCCTTCTCCTGCCTCATTTCCTGTCAGGTGCCTGGGCTATAGGCACATGGAGAACAGTCAGGCTGTGAGTTATGGTAATGTCTAGGAAGAAAAAAGCCACCAGCATGCCTGAATCTCGCTGAAGTAGAAAACACCCCTAAAGAGGCCAGAGGAGGTGCTCCTTGTGTAGTCCCCACTGAACACCTTTGCTCCTGTGCCATTGCATGGTCTCACTGCTCCATTTCAATTGCTGTCCCCTCTCCACCTAACTCAGAGTGGGACTGGAGGGAGGACACACAACCCTCTCTTCTTCACTGCCACTGCTGCTTGTGATCCTGCACTGATTACACTCCAGGCAGATTCAAAGCCTGCCTTTTAACATGTGGCCTTAAAAAACGTATCAGGTATTGACTAACACACTCTCAGTCCAAGCTCTGGTGCACAGAATCTGCTCTGAAATGGCATTTGCTTCCCTACTGCACATGTAGTAATGCTTTAACAAGTAATAGATTACAGAATGAAGTTTCTGCTGTCTCCCCTGGGAGTCAACTAGGCAAACAATGATTAGGAAATCTTAGCTGATAATTGTTTAAATGTTTTGTTTCTTAATTTCATCTTTTTCCTTGGGCAATTTTGTATTAACCTAAATAGTTCCTTTCATTCCTCAGTGCTTGTGTTTCCCAAGTATTTGTAAACCACTACCAAGTCTTCCTTTCCCACAGGCATTGCTTATCCTAACTGTTGACTGAAAATCAATCCCCCCATCTAATGACTCTGTCACTGTTCTTTGAACTCTTTCCATTTTACATTATCCATCTGGCAACAAAACATCCAAAACTGCACGCAGGCTGCAGATGTGGTAGCTCTGTAGCTGCTGAGGCAGGGATCTGTTACAAACCATTGTATGTCAGGATCTAGCTGTTTCTGGGATCAGTACTCAGAAAGTATAAAGTCATCTGCCTCTAGCTTCTCTGCCCAGGACACCTGGGGGTAATGAGAGATTTCTAATATAAACCTACTGAAGTTGGGTTGTTTTTCTTTACCCTGGTAATTTTTGTTTGGTTTTTCTACACCTATGAACACATTTCAGGCTCTTGTTCTCCTCAGAAATACAAGGCTTTCCAAACCTGGCATCCAGCTGCTCTCCCCAGTCTGCTGTGGGCAAGCAAAAGCCAGCAGGCTTCTAGGCCAGGCCAGCTAGGATATGTGATAAGGGATCCCCTGCTCTGGTTCCCTGCCCTGCCTCTGCTGTGTCCTTGGTTCTGTGGGAAAAAATCAAATTGAGGTGTGTGACTATCATACTATCTTCTCCATCTAAAGGAAAAAGATACAACTGCATGCATGGGAATTAAATTTCAGCAGAAGTATTTAAGTTTTCATTTGTGATATCACAAATTCATGCAGTGTTTTTTCCTTTTTTTCAATTTAACAGGTTATCACTGCTAGCTTATCACCATTCTTCTTTGTCATGCCTGCCAATGTACTAACAATTTCTTGGTAAGTGCCTACATGAGCTTTTTGGTTAACAGTAAAGATGAATTTTCACACAGTGCTTCATGTGGAAATACTTTTAAATGTCGAGTTCTATTGCTGTCAGTATTATTTTGCATGTAAGGAGAACCAGGTGTGCAATGATGGATGCAGTACAGTAATAAAAGAGTGTTTCTTCTGCCTCTGTGGGAGAACATGGACATTTTGGACATTAGGCCTCACCACAATTCACTCAGCACATTTTACAGTGAGGAAAATGGATCCAATAGGGAAATAAATGACTCATTCAAAGTCATGCTGCAATTTAGTGGCAGAACTGGAAGTAAAACACAGGAGTCAAGGTTTGCTGACAGCATCTTTTTAACCAAAAGGGTGCATTCAAATTTCCCTAACACACTGTGCATTGTGAATGCATAAAATTAAAAAACAGTAGAAAAATAATGATAATAAACTTTTTCCTAAGCTGCATCTGGATTTTGTGATGTGTGGCCACACATTACAAATCACCTAATCTGAATTTTTAGGTAGTAATATAAAGGGTGCAAACTCCTTTGGTCAAAGGTTTTGATCTATGTTTGTATAGCACCCAGTGAAAAGGAATCACAGAGCATGGCTGATGCTCCTAAATGCTTCTGCCATGCGAATAACATCTCAATATGGGGTGAGGCATTTGTCTCTGAGGACAGATTTGTTAATGGAAATAAAAATCTACTTACTTTTGAAAAGCTTTAAGCTTCTTTTTTTCCATTTGATTCGTGATTCATTCAGTTTGATTGCCATCCTAAAGCTTCATCTCTTCACTGAATGGAATTAGCATATCCTTTCTTCAGGTGTGATAAGAGCCTTAGAGAAAGGAGAATCTCCAGTTCAGACTGGTCCCATTTACTTATGTGTGAATATGCATCCCTATCTCTGTTTTAGGCACATGTCATCTCAAATGCTAAAGTAAGTTGTGTATGTTTTTTAGTTCTAGGAGTACATGCGGCCTGTGCATGTCAGAGATTTAACCAGTATAATGCACCCACAACATTCCTGGTCTATGCCATTAACTTACTGCTCTTCACCATGTTTCACATGTATTTGTGCAGGTCTGTCATGTGTGTGCTAGAGGTAGGCTTTGATTCTATGTCTGTATTCACTGACATGTGCACTAAAAATTAATGTGTACCTTTGTTAATGTGAGCACACAGACCCACATGCCACCTGCCCTATATGGACTGAAACTTCCATAAATGTATGTTTAAAAGAAAATACACCTGTATGTTTAAAAGCAAATTTGCTTTAGCCCATGGGCCACTGCTACACTTTGTCGTAATTCAAAAAGAAAACAATTTATTTTATTTATTTTTTAAAATTTTAATTCTGTTAGTGCTTATGCATTGGCAGTGCCTTGGCTTATCAGCAAAGCTCTGGAAATAGTTTGTTGGATGATAGCAGCTGCAAAGCACTCATGAGAACATTAATCACTGAGGATTTTAGTGTTGCTCCAGTGTGGCCATGGACAATATCATATGTTAATTTTTGAATGATGGGCAAATGCAGTTAGCTGTCACCCTGCTATAAACAGAAGCTGGAGGATTTGCCAGATGGTAAATTGAAGGTAATATCAAGGGTTGGCATTTAGCCGTGGTTTTTGCTCTGCTTCATCTTGAAGATACAACAATGGTTTCCATTTGCCTGGTAATTTGGACTGCATGGGCATGTGGATACCCAAGATTTCAAATCCTTCAGAAAGGGATTCTTCTTCTCTGATATTAAGACATATGTTATTAAAGAACAGTTTAGGTGCAGGCATCTTTTTACAGAACAAGGCTGGGCAGTTTACTATCTTTTGTACATAATTGCCAGTCTAATTTTTAGAATGGTATGTCAGAAATAGGTTTATTTTTAAAGTCTCTGTTAAAAAATTAGAAAACAATACATCTGTAGAAACAGGAAAAAAATTTCTAAGGCTCTCTAGATTTTAGGTCTTCCATATATAGTGGGGGTTTTTTTTTGTTGTTGTTGGTTTTTTTGTTTTGTTTTGTTTTTTTTTTTTTTGTCTGTTTTTTCTTTAGGATAAAGAATATATTATCCAACCATGGCTTCCAAAGGAATTAATGCATAGGGTGTGTTTATAACTGGAGCTGAAATAAAACATGGGGGTTAACCCTCTCCAGAAAAAAGCCCTCAGAAGTTGTTACCGATTGCAAGTGACCAGACTCAGTGGTTTAAGCCTTTTTGGAAAGCTTGCAGCCTTTTGCTCCTTGTTGGTAATTCCACACCAAAGCTATTCTGTCTCGCCAGTGGACTATGCCAGACTGTCTGTAGCACCTACTTTCCAGGGCTGTTTACTGTGTAATTGTAAGATGTTGTGCTGTTGTTATACAATTTTTTTTTTTTCCTCTCAGGAACAAGGGCAATTATGTGGTTTTTAAAACAGCTCACCAAAGCTAAGATTTAAGTGAATGTAATGCTATTAGACCAAAGAGCCTTCGGCTTTACATGCTTTTTTTTTTCAAGGGAAAAAAAGAGTACTCTGAGACATGAACTTAACAGAAGTTTGTTTTGTTTATGAAGTTCAGTAAGGAGCTTTTCTGTTTCATAAGCTAATTAAGCCATGGGGCTAAGATGAAAGGTCAGTACACTTAGCTTTGCATTGTTATAAAAGGGGAGAAGAGTCAGCATCTTACCATATTCCTGTCAGCTGTGAGAGATAACAGAGGAGACTCGGGGATTATTAACTGTTGCATGCATTGAGTGGGTTGATAGCATATTTCAGTGAAGGTTTTTGTGAAACCATTCATCCTGACTTGAAGCCCTGCTCCTAGGCTGAGTCTCGGGGAGCAGCCTTAGTGCCACTGCTGTGCCGTGAGCAGCACAGGAAGGAAGTGCTTGGGCCCATATGCCTTTTTGGCTGGGGCACCTCCTTTCACCAGGCTCCTCACCAAGAGGCAAATACAGGAATTTCTACTGCCCTCACTATGCCAATGGGATCACCCCAGTGCAAAAGGATTTCCCCAGATTTCCCTTGTCCCCAAAACCATCTCCTCTGGATGTTGTCAAGTGGCAAGTTTTCAGGACAGAACACAAACACAAATTGCAAGAGGGAATCATTAAGCTAATGAGGTTCAAACTCTCTTGCCTTCCTTTCCTGTTCTTGCTAGTGTAGGGATGAGAAGCTATTCCTGTAACTAGGGGCAACCTTCTCTATTTAGATTCCTGCCTGTGCATTTTCACAATACCACCAGCTCTAAAACACAGGAAAGGTAGTTTCTGATGAGATCATTTAAGTAAGATATTTTGGGTTTCAGCATTTTCTTCATTAAAGAAAAATGAAAAAATCACCTGGGTTACTGTTTCTAGGTTGAAATGTGTTTAGAAAAAATAACACCTTTTTTGTATCAAGTAGAAGGACCTGCCTGATGTTAAATTTGTGATATACTTTGTTTACAGCCTTGTGATCGGTGGAGTTGGAGAAGCATTGCTTGTTTACACTGAAAGGACAGGCACATAAAGAGGAACCAGAGCTCAGCAGCTGGAAAAGAGCTGACTTGCAGCCTAGAGACACTATCATGAAAAAAATGCGGCAGCAGGAATGAAGAAGTGCAACCAAACATGAGGAAAGGGATCTATTTTTTTTTTTTTAATTAGCAAAAAAAACCTATGCTATTAATAGTGCTGGTAAAGGAGCAGCATAGCTGGCAAAGATGGTGAGGAGCCTTTGCCTTAAAGCACAAGACACGATATCAGATTGATGTGGTAAAGGTAAAACTGCACTGCCTCATGCTGATGGCTCCATGTGAGAACCATTCAGTAGCAGCTTCTTGCACAGGGAACTAAACTCAGGAAAAGCAGCATTCCCCACTGGGTGCCCCCAGTGTTTTTTTTGTTTGAAGCAGACAGCAGGTCACACCAAACAATGTCAGAGCCCAGATCCTGCCGTAAATTCAGATCTGGAAGGATCCTCCAACTGTTCCGTAAGCAGCAAGCTGCCACACAGGTCTCTAGTCAAGTTGTCTGAACTGGCACAGGGACTGAGGCCAAGGGGCTTGTGGAGATAATCCCTTTCTGGATCTGTGGCAGTTTGACAGCTTTGCAGAAATGGAAAATCAGCAATAAATCTCAATATCTGTAGTGATAGCACTTTGTGAATTTTTTTCCTCTCCCATTCTCCAAAATTTCTCTTGAACTCTGCCAGTTTTTGTCAGCTGGAGGGGGTGGAGGGACATGTACTGTTCCCAGCAGTGGTTTGTGTCTTAAATTATTGCAAGGGGAAACAAAGAACATGAACCTTGAATGAATGTCATAAAGAGTGTAAGGAAATTGATCTCAAGAGTTCTTAAAATAATTTCACTTCTGGTTGCTTAATGGCTGTCAGAAATAAGTCTTGATATATTAGATCCTCCAATCTATGTGAAAATAATATTAAATTATGAGTTTATAGGACTGTGGGAAAGGTCTATATGGTAAAAGGAACTCAATCACAAATCTTCAATGAAGAGAGGGACTTGTCTCACATGATGTTTGGTATGTAAACTGTAGTCCCTTCATCTAAGTTGACCAAGTTTCCTTCGTAGTCAATGAAAAGAGTGTTGCCCTCTCAGGGATGATCCTAGTTCAATAGATTGCTGTGTTAGGAAGTGCATATCTTTCTGTAGATAGCCACTAGGTGACTAGTCTAGACAATACACATGGTTTCTACAAGGCTGCAGTTACCAGAGGCATATCTGCTTCAATCTAACAAATTCCACCCCATGGGCTTGAAAATATGGCTACATTTTAATTCCAAATAAAACACCATAGGTTAACAAAGAAGGTAAATTTTACAAATGTTTGTAGTCAATTTCTATGACCGGAGAGTTTTAGATAAAGATTAGTTGGTTTTCAGTTTAAAAGAGAAGTACTCTGGTCTATAATGTATTTAAGCTTATCTCAATTTATCACAGAAGGTCTCCTTATACTGACATGTTGTCCATGCATATTGGGTCCCACTCTGGCTTGAGTTTGGAGTGAGCCGTTGTGTTGCCAGGTGGAAAATTCAGGTTTGGGGAGAAAGGGGGAGAGAGGGACAAGCATGAAAAAATAAATGCTTGAACCTGAGCCCTAGTCCTGAAACCAGCATGAGCCACATGGGAAGTTGGGCCCATACTCACACCCAGTGAGCCATGGATCCTCATGGCATTCCAGGCTGTAAATTCAGACTCTGCTGGGAGTGATGGCTGCAGCATTCTGGCTTTCCCCAGAGAACTCCCTCTGCCAGCCAGTTGTGGCAAGAGAGAAGGATCCTTGCTGTTGCCACCTTTCTGCTGACTTTGGAGTGAATAGTGACCCTAGGAGACCTCATGGAAGAGTCCCTGCATGATTGCCGAGGTTTTGCAATCATAGCTGGAACCTTTGCTGTGGGAAAAGCTCATCATGTACCTCTCTTCTTGCATAACTTTCAACGATAGGCTGCAGTCTGTTTTTTTTCCCTTCCTCTATCTTGCCTATGCTGTTCATAGCAATGTACCAAACAGACCACCCATTTACTTTCTTGCTTGGGGTTTCAGTGGAAAGGTAAAGGCCAAACCAGCAGCCAGGGTTGCTGTAGCACTTCGATCAGAGGGCATCTTGGGGTGGCTGCAGGAAGCTCGTTTAGCTTGCAACAGGCATATTTATCTTGCCTGGGCCCTGGGGGAATTCAGTCCCTGCAGACACTGCATCACTATCCCCCCTGTAAGGCAACTGCCTGTTTATTTAACCTAGGCATATTAAACAACACTGAACTCTTTCACCTCTGCTTGCATTTTTTTGTGCCTCAGTGTAATGTGCTTGCATTTCTAAGACTCTGCTTGAGGTAAGTAAAAAGTGCAGGTTTAAATTGGTTGCTACACAAACAAATCAAAGAACCAGAGTTAGTGAAATTGGGGTCCTCTGTCAAACACAGCTGGGAAGAAATAGTACCCTTCAAACCAACCCCACCTGCTTCAGAACCTATTGGCTGCTTGCAGAGGTTGGGGACTGGAGGGGAGGGGGCAGAGCAAACCTGGTGATTTCCTGAGAAAGCAGCACCCTGGTCTTTAATTCAGCCCTGTCACAGAATGAGCAGTGCTGCATAATAAGGAACACACTTCAGGGTTGTTAAAGTGATCTTCAAAGCAGGAAACCTCAGAAGTTCAGTCTTAAAACAGCTCTTGCAAGACAAGTGACCAGTTATGTTAAGTAATTTAGAGCAGGAATATGCAAGGGTGGACCATTTATATCTAACTGACCATTTTTTCAGTCGGTCAAAAATACAAGTGCCAAACACACAGCTCTGAGGAAGGAGGAGCTCCTTTATGTTGCAGAGAAGCAATGACACCAAGGAATGCCTGAATGCAAAGTGGTGGGTCTGTAGCTCTGATACAAAACCCTCCAGATTTATTGCTATCCATCATTTAAGGAATTTACTGTTCTTGGGTTGTCAGCACATGAGACTAGTGAGAAAAACTGGAGTCTGCTGGTCTTTCTGAGAGGCAGCAGGTGCTGGTGGCTGGTTCCATCATGCCCTTTTCACATCTACTGGTTTTGATGAAACCACTGACAGAGATGGTCCTGACTCACATCCTACCTTTTTGATCCTACCTTGCTTACACTTATTTTCCAAGCGTATTTTTTTTTCCTTACAAAGTAATTGGGACAAGGGTTGTATTACCCACTGCAGTGGTATGGCTCCTGCATGTGGCTGGCCTTTATCATAAAGAGCCTGTGCTTAAAGCCAAGTGCCATGAAAAGAAGACTCGAAGAGTAAAGCTGCTGGATATGGACTACAAGTGGATTACAAAAATGCAGGCAACAGGGATTCTATTTTGAAACAATCTGGCTGCTGTAACATAGCTTCCAGCAAAAAATGTTATTAAATGAATTAAATGAACCTGATTCTTAACACTGAAGTGATTCTGTTGTTTCTTATTGCTGCATTGTGTTGGCTGAGAATCTATGCCAGTCTTTCCATACTGAAGCTGAAAATCTGCAGAGCAAGTGATTTTAGCAAAAAGCAATAGGAAAACCTTTAAAATTATTTTTAAAAGAAACACTGGACCTGTTAAAACATTTGGTAAGGGATAGAATTCTGATTTACCATTACTCTTTGTAATACCTATGTCTGAGTTGCTGGATAAGTGTATATATATATATATATATATATATATGTATATATATATATATGTATATATATATTTACATTCTTGTTTCCCACCCTCAAACAAGAAGATCTGAAGAATTCAAGAAATGTGATGTCAGCAAAGGACATGCTTTGAAAAGGATGCTTTATTAAGTATTGTAGAGAAGTTAGTTGCTGGGAGCTGTACTGAGTGCTGAGGAAAGGTTTCTTCCAGCACTGTTTTACCTGTAAGCTAAGGGGAGACGGTGGGTTGAAGAAAACTCCACAACAAATTTGCCTTGCCCAGAGCTGAATGAACAGCTTTCAAACAGATCATCTGCTACTGTGAACCAGGCAGCAGGCTCAGTGTGAAACTTTAATCCTGTTCCAGAGGACAGACACAGGGACAGGCTCATTTGGTTTGAAAAGAAGGCGTGGGTGAGGGGAAGGAGATTGGGGGCAGGACTGAAAAAAAAAACTGAGGCTGAAATACTTTTGTACAAGAAGATAAAATGGGATGAGATTTGCTTCTGAAAATGTGTTTCTTATTCATAGGTTTGGGGGGATGGGGGTTGGGGCTTTTCCTTGTGGGTTTGTTGTTTTGCTTTTTTAAAATTAGGGTGTATTACAAATACATGTCTGTTTAGTCCCAAAAAGGAATTAGAGGAGCCTATGAAGGTTGTGTAACTATTTCCATATTATCTGCCTGGTTTGAGAAGCTTAACCCTTTTTTAAACTGAAGTATCATTGCGTAAGCCTTGATTTCTTCTAGAAAATGGACTGTTTTTTTGTAAAAATGCTGGTTAAAAAGTTGTGCTCTCTTCTTGATCACCAAGATGGGGAGTCTGCCTCCTCTTTAGTATCTGTGATGGGAAGAAGTTACATTACTCTTCTACCTTTTAATAATTGTCTTGGCTTCCAGAGTAGGTGGGAGTAGCCAGCCGGCATGTTAAGTTCTTGATTTGATGGTATACAAAACCCCTTTGAAAGCCACACTGGGAGCATGATTAGTATATTTTGTCTTTTGTTCTGTCATAAGATTTGAAAACATACAGTGCAGAACTTGTTCAGCTGTGAACTTGCTGCCCCTATAGAGAAGGCTGTACATAGAAGTCTATCGTGAAATGGGTGTGAGTCTCTCCTGCACCCCTGGCAGGCAATGGGTGAAATCCCATAACTGCCCTCACAGACGTGACTGTGAGAGACCCTGTGACTGTGAGAGACCCTGTGACTGCTCAAGCTTTTCTGCTTCCTGTTTGCCATCAGCAGTCCTGTACCTTTCATGACTCTTGACAAACATCACTTTGAGAGGGAGGAAAGCTTTCACGTTTATAGGTGAGGCTGGTGAAGAAGTGGTTGCTCTACTCTAAGATTCATGTTGGTTCAAGTACTTGAGGGCCAGTACAGCTTGGGAATCAAAGGCAAGGCCCATTTTCCTGTAGGAGTTTTATCCCTGTTTACACTTAAACTTCTGATTTCTGTACCACTGCTGATGGGGAAAGCTGGTGCACCAACAAGTTTGTTTATGCTGGAGTTGCAGGCAACCAGTGCCTTGTGATACCATGTAAGAACAGCACCTGCCTGGAGCAAGCTGGCTGAATAAAACAACCAGCACAACCCCTTTGAAACTGATAAGGAGAAGGGTTGACGTTGTTTGGAGGAAATGGTTATTCATATTGAGAAACTGGTCCTTAGGCAACAAAGATGGAAAGGAAAGGTGGGAATGCTGTTTGCCATACGTAAGCACAGGAGTATCACTGACACCAGTTAGACTGACAAGAGGGTTGGAGTTTCTGCTAAAAGGACTGTGGTTCAGGCATGAAGTTGTTGTTTAGCAGAAATGTTTTGGGGATTTGCAGATGCCCACTACAAGAACTGTGTAATTAGCAGTCACATCACAAAAGCAGAAAGTATTCATTGATTGGGGTGGGAAACACCTCAAGGCAAATATTTCTCAGACCTTCCTTTGAAAGCTGTGGAGACCAAGCAAGTCTGGCTAATCATCCCCTTTAGTCCTAGCTAGAGATGGGAACCAGAAGGGATTTTTGCTGTTTCTGTGTCACGTACCTTCTGGGACACCAAGGGATGAGCTTTGGCTTCAAACAAACAGAAAACATCTCTTAAGGAGTCACTTCTCCCTAACTGATTGCCTAGAAACTGGACTGTTCTTTACCTTCTCAGGGAAAGGGTCCCTGTGCCAGTTACCACCACAAGTTCACACATTAGCAAATTAAGTTCCTTCAGGTTTGAGCAGACAGAAGAAATTTTAATTGTGACCCTTCATGCCTGTAAGTCTCCAACCCTGTGGGCAGTCTAATGCCAGGAAAAAGATTATCAGCATGTTGCCAAGGATGCTCAGCATGATCAGCCCTTACAGTGAGTTTCTTCATTTGAGCTCAACAACGGAAGTGACAACCCCATTTTGGTGTCAGTGGAGATCAAGCTGGAGGTAACACTATTATGTGACTCTGCAGGCATCACCCTGGATCTCGCCTGCCTGCAGCTGAATGACCTGCTCTGCTTGTGCAGGAAGCTTCAGCAGTTGGTAGAAAACATCCCCATAACTGTAGCGTAAGAGACAAAATAAATTTCAGCAGGCAGCAGCAAACAGCATCCAAGTTCTTCTCTTTGCCATTCTGCTGCCGACTGTCCCACTGCCAAAGCCTGAGATCTGCAAATCACTCCCATAATGGCCACTCAGAAAACATAGTTGAACTTTCTTTCAAACATTATGTTCCTTCGGGGTGAAGTTAATTGTTTTCCCTCATCTGATGTCTCCAGTTCCGGTCAAAGAATTAGGATGTAGGATAGACACAGAAGCTAAACATTTCAGCAAGGCAGCTTTTATTTCTTTATTATAGTTTCTGTTCATACTGTCTTCAGCATGGGTGCTCCTTGGTCTTATTATTGATGATGAATAAGAACAGACTGCAGAGATTAACACAGATGGTTGTAGCCTCAAGACTTGATGAGCTACCAAAGAAAATAAATCTCTACTTTGAAGGAGAGCCTTACACAACAGAATTTCATGTGGCTCAGCTGTATTCAAAGGGGAATATTAAAATTGCTGAGCAAAGAATTGAATGGCTCTTGTTGTGAATAGCCATCCGTATGGGTAAGTTGCTTACCGCAGTCTCTCAGATGGAAAAAACTCAACTATATTGTTTTCTTTTGGGTTAAAACAAACAAACAAACAAACCCATAAAACAAACCCTCTGTGATTCAGAAATGTTTGGAGAGAAGCAGTGTAGTTCACCAGAGCAAATGCTGAATTGCAAAGGCAGTGCCACTGAAAATTTTGACAGAGGAACCCTTAACCTCCTGCTACACAAACTGCTGTAAAAGCTAGAGAGTAACCTGCCCTCGCCCTTCAAAATCCCTCTCATGTTTTTTTCTCCTCTTGTTTCTGAAAACATGACACAAAGGCACCATTCTGGTTCAAACCCCTCTTTGAAACCATGCAAAGCCTGTTTTAAAGGAGTATATGCAGTGGAAAATAGCTGAGATGATTGTGTAACCTCTTGCTGCCAGCATCTGAGGCTTCAACAGATCATGGGAAAACAGGGAGAGTTTTCTAGACTAAAGGTAACTCACTAAAGATGTTCTGCACCATGAGCTAATAAGCCACATCCTTTAAACTGATTCAAATTCAATCTGCTGTATCAATCATGTTCCTCTCTCCTCACTTTGTATGGGCTTCAGGCTAGATACAGCTCCTGTAAACAGATGCCTGTGCTGATGGGAACGTCTCAGGCTGTGACTTCATCTAGGAGGAGGAAAATAATGGAATATTGTGTTGCACCAGCTCCCAGTCCATGCAATCGTTTCATCCAAAGGTAAAGACTGGAAAGGTTTTGCAAGTGTTTGTTTCTTAGGGAAAGGAGAGAGGGGAACATGCTCTTAAAGAGCCAGCGTCTTTCATGTTGGTCTCTCAGAAAGATTTCACAAACTCACTTCATGACAAATTCTTTCATGGGCTGGAGATTTGACTGTCTTGCCTTAATAGGAAGGTACCAAGTAGCCTGAAATATTTTTGACCACTCCAAAAATATGTTCCTGCTATAGAATTCTATCATCATTTTCCATGTAACAGTTTAAAAACAAACAATAAAGCAAGAGCATGGCATGAGATTTCAGCTAGAGCATTCTTTAAGGTTTTGGCATTTGGGACGGGGGGAGAGGGAGATGGTTGTAGAATACATTAAGTTTCCATTTCATGTACTGGTTTCATCTTCTCCTGTATTCTATAGCAGTCTTATATAAATAGCCATAGTTACAGTTATGCTTTTACTTTATTGCTACACTGTTAACTGCAAAAAAAAAAAAAAAACCAAAAAACCAAAAAACCCATCGTATGATGACAGTATTGTTATTACATTAATCAGTGTGTTTAAAAGCCACAATTCTGCTTGGTTTTTCAGCAGAAATGTATTTATTTTTCCCTCTAGGAATCCCTTTGCTAGGCTCTAAGGCTCTAAGCTTGGTTGGGATTTGAAAAATCTCTTCACTGATTCATTTTCTTCTGCTCTGTGGGCAGCAGCAACCCAGGTGTGGATTGTTTTCCATGTGCCTTGATGGGCTTCTCCAGTGTCTGATGAGGTTTTCAGTAAAGCTGACTTCTCTAAGCTGTTTATTCTAAAGAAACTGCAGAACAATGTCTCCAAGATTCCTACCACTTTCTCAAATCAGATGGGTGTCATCAGGTCTGTCTCACATCTTTAGGAGGTGAATAACTTGGATGGTCAGCAAATGTAACATCACAGTGATAGTGGTTCTATCCTACGTGTTGTTTCGTGAAATGTTTGAACTTCCTGCTGGTGAGGAATGTTTTAATTTCTCAGCTCTGTGGCCTTGCAGACGTTCATGCTCCCCTCCTTGTGACCCAAGGATCTGCTTTGGGTCACAGACTGCCATTTCTTTAATATATTTGTCTGCAATTATTGCGCTGCCACCATCAATTAAATTCTCCAGATATTTTTCTTCCTGGTCCCCTGCAGCTTTAATCTGAAACTTTCCATTTTCCTGTCTATGGACACCATCACAGCCTGAACAGGGTCCAATTTTCCATTAATGGACACAGCAGGCTTTTAAAATAAATCAGACAAAGGGTGGAGTCTGCAGCTCCGGATGCACCATGTGAAAGAGTCAGCCAGACCCAACTTTCAGCACTGCATCAGCTTCTTTCTGTTTATCTTTGTGCTTATTGAAGTAATAAAAGGTAAACAAAAGGGGAAGGGGGGGAAGGAAAATAAGATGCCTAAACAGCAGCATTCAAGAGAAAAGCACAGAACTAGGAATAAAATAGGAAATGGGATCTAGTTCTTAATCCATCTGCATGATCCATAATTTAAACTGTGATCTGAAATGTTCCTTAGGAAGCACCTCTGAATGCAATGCCTCCTTGCTCTGCTGACTGGTGCAGGTCTAACTTGGCATGATATTTCTCAGGTTTGAGGAAACAAAAAATTATGTACTAGACAAAAAAAAAAAAGTATTTTTTTCTTATTTTTTCCTTCTCTGTGGGTTATTATCTTAGTTCATCTCCATTCTGTACAGATCCACAGGCCACCCTGGCAGGCAGATGGCAGCTTGCAGTGTCTTGTATTCAGAAAACATTAATGAACCTCTCGGGCTGCTGTGGGAGATGAGCAGTTTGCAGTTCTGGTTTTGGTTTTGTGTGCATTGCCCCCTTGGCCCATGGAAATACCCCAGGTGTTGATGCCATAGTCTCTGCTGCTCGTGGGAGGATGTTTCAGGATAGCTGGGAGGATGTTGCTCTGGAAGAAGGCAGTAAATACTGAGCTTTCAAAAACATGCTGTGCTTTTGGATGATCTGCATGTAAATGATGTAAATGCCTTGGGGCTGCTTATAAGCTGGAGTTGATCTAGCTTTGAAAAAATGCTCACACAACTAGAAGAGACATTGTCCCAATGTACTGATGTTTGGAAATGAGTTGGACTTTGTCCACCTAAAATGTCTTAAGTGTGCTTTGATGTTTTGCTGAAAGGCTTGTGTTCCACAAGGAGCCCCAGTGCAGTCAGTGCCTGGGTTGCATCGTGGCAGGTCAGAGCTCAGACTAAGCCCCCTTTGAACAGCTCACTTTAGACCTTAAAGGCAGAAGGAAGGTTGCTAATTCTTGCATTTCAACCATGCTGTTCATTCAGCACCCTCTTAGTCCTCTCACAGCTGGTGGGAGAAGAGAGGCCCACTTCTTAAGAAGAGATGAAGATGATGCTGACAATAATGACAACAATGACGAGTGGGTAGTCACTGCTTCAGTTCTCCTTTTTGCTCCCTTTTCCTTGAGGGGTGTTCACATGGGACAGCTGTGGTGATGACCTCTTGCTTCCCTTCTTGACACTGCTGTGGCTTTCCTGTTTAAAGGGAGCTGAATGGGTGTGGGTGGGTGCACAGCCAGGTCTTACCACAGCAAGCAAGTAAGAGGCAGCCAATGTACCCAGGTGGGAACCAGGCCCACCATGAGCACTTGCCCTGCACTGAGGACAGAACTGTATCTTTCCCAATTGAAAAGGACTGCATGAGGCAGTTTAATTGACAGGTGTTAATTGCTTCTCAGGCTGTGCTCTCACTCACAGATGTGGGGCAATGTGAAGAAGGTGTCTGGGGTTCAGGCTTCTGGTTATGGATGTGCTGGCAAGTGGGGAGGGACTGGGGAAACAGCATGGTCTAGACCATTAATCCAACTCAGATGGTAGCAATTCAGTCATTTCTGCCAGAGTGGGATGAGAAAGAACTTTTTAAAACTTCACAGCTACTGTTTCTTCATTAGTTTTTAATCTTTTTAAAAAAAAAATCCCACCCCAAAATTCATGCTTCTTTGGTTGCCAACAAAAAAAAAAATACCACAGAAATGGTTTTTTTGGTTTTCTTACGAAAGAAACCACAGCCTCCTGTTGTTTTCTGCATATTTGTAATTTTGCAAACCATTCCTCCTTCCCTCACGCAGCCTGTCAAACTGTTCAGCTCTGCAATTCTTCCAAATCTATTCCTGGCGTGTTATCTTCCCTCCCCATCCAGAGGGGCTGTTTAGTTAAGAACATGTTGAGTTGTGAAGGGCTGGGGGAGGCCATCACAAGTGTGCTGCTTCCCCAGCCAGGGACTGCCACGAGCATTCCTTGCAAGAAGGGAGAAAACCAGCATCAAAGTCTTGTGCTTCGTGTTTGGTGAGCTTGCTCTTTTCTTAGCACTCTATAAATACATTGAGATTTGCCACCTTACCTCCTTTTTATTTTAATTTGGATGTGTGAGCTCCTTGGAGAAGTGCCAGATAAGGAGAAAGAGCTGAGACCCGTGCACTCCCAGGGGTTCCGATCCACAAACAGATGGGAAGAAATCTAGAGACCAGAACTGGGTTCTTTTTGTCGTCTGGTGTGAGAGACTAAAAGCTGATGCTGTGCCTGTCATTTTTGTGCTGTGAAACACTGCCTTTGTCCTTTGTACAAACCCAGCAAAGTTCAGCCCTGTGGGCAACATAAGTGGTACAGCAATGTGGGAAGAGCACGTGGCTTGAGTCAGTCTAGATGTCTCCAAACATTTCCTTGCTGGAAGGCTCCAACCTAAAGAAAAGCTTATCTAAAGCTCAGTCCAGGACCTAAGAGAAAATCCCAATATTCCTCTCCTACATCAATGAACAGGATCCATTCCTGGTAAACCAGTCTTTGTTTTTGAATGGGTGATTTAATACTGGTTTGTAAATAAACCCATCTGCCTCTTCATCTTTTTACTCTCACAGTCAACTCTCAGGTCTCCAGCTGTTGGTAAAGGGAAGCAATGGAGAAGAAGGAATCTTGCCTTTTGGGTGAAAGAAGGGACAGAAGGGTCCAAAGGCGAGCTCACGGCTGCTGGTGCCTTGAAAATGAGGGAAGTTGGGATCTCACGTCAGTGCTTGTGAAATCCTGACTTGCACAGCCTCTTCCCCAGTAGTCGTACCCACTGATGTTAACCAAGACAACACTTCACTACACTTGGAAGCCCCTGGGAGAGGATTGGTTTTCTTGCCTCTCTTTTCTCCTTTTAGCATCTTAACTAAATTCCATGATTTGTTAAGGATTACTAAGGAACACCACACCCCAGAGTTCACTTAGGGAAAAGATTTCAGTTGAAAGTTGGATGAAATATTGACATGAGTTCAAAAAGATATAAATTGATCACCAATGAAATTTGACTGCAAACTGGAAGACTTCTTCAGGTTTGAGGAATTAAGTCCTGGAACACCTGTCTGAACAGTGTAAGAGAGGCAGGGGTCCTGGCTGGCTTAAGATGATGTTTAACAAGACTCTGGAAAGGGCTGTATGACTGGCTAGATGAACATGGAGGAAGGACAACTTATGATAATAGCCAGTATTTAGGTCTTGTTAAGGGGAGGATGTGGTTGCTGCTCCAGTCAGGAGCAACTTCTTGGTCCATCCCAGCCTTGCTTTGAAGGTGTGCAGGCCATTTTCTGGGATCACAGTTCCTGCTCTTTCCCAGTACCACACAGTAAGCACTGCTTCTCCTCTCTGTCTCTGTTGATCCTGGTATTTGCTGCTGGGGTCTGGGCAGCGTGTGTTTGTTGGCTTCTTCAGTGACTGAAGAGCTCTCCTCTGAGCTCATCTGGACCATCAGCTGCCAGAGGAAGGAGGGGGTCTCTGGCTGTTACAGGCTCACATGAAGTCAGTGGGAAGCACCACAGTTCAGGATTTCACAAAGGCCTTTTTGCTCTGCATACACCATTCTGTGAAAGGATGCATCTGGTGGTTTTTTCCCCTCTTTTTTTCTCCCTCTTTGGTACAGAGTTTACAATGGGAGATGAACAAATTAAGTTCAAATCTGCTTCCCACACTCCCCTCCCTTCCCAAAGGTGCAACTTGGGACAGATTTCAGTCTCAGCTAGTGATGTTGGCATTGTTACTCCGATTGCTCAGTCTCTCGCCTCGCTCAACTACTTTTACCTTGTTTGTGTTTTTTCACATGTTTATTGTGGGGCCTGGTGCCAAAATCCTTTAGCATCGTGGGAAGGTGTAATCATCTCTTAGCAAACCACTCCTCACTGCTTCCACAGAAGTCTCAGGATGTGAGTTCTGTATTTTAGGAGGCTGGAGCAATTAGCTAAAGTTGTGTCCTTTAAATATGTTACAAACTATGCCAAATAAGCCATTGCCAGTTAGTTAGTAGTTTAGGAAAATGATTGCCAAGTATTTTTCTGTATATTTGTATGTTCTGGAGTCTGTGTAAATCACACTAATATTTGAATTGTCGCAAATAATGATTTAAAGTTGTGAGTCTCTGCAGTGATGGGTAAAAGTAAGGAGGCAAACCTTTCCCATAGATTTGTTAATGTGGAATGAAAATGCAAGTAAATGGGTGTGTTTGATGAGACCACCTACACAGGTATTGGATTTAGGGAGCGTCACAGGTGTAAAAAAAAAAAATAGCTTGAATGCAAACACATGATGGGCAACTGGGTGTGCAACACATGAATGTCCAAACCACAAGTTCCAGCCTCCAAACAGGAAGCAGCTGCTTGTGAACTACAACTGGCACGTGGGCTGGTTGTCAGTTTACCATCACCCAGACTAAACCACAGTAGCATATTCCAAATCCTCCTGTGAACAAGGGGTCATGAGATACAAACAATGCCGAAGAGCCTGCCTGTGCCTCATCCTTTGGCACACTGACTCAGTTGGGACTCAGAGAACCTGCTTCTGGCAGCTCCAGGTGCTGCCAAAAATAAGGGCTTAGAATCCCAACAACCCCAAAACAATGGTCTGGGAAGAAGGCTATGATCTTGAATGGAGGGAAGATGTTTGAAGTGAGGGCTATGCAGGGAGCTGAATGCCAGGAGATGGCCAGTGTCCTCTGGCAATCCCACCACTGGCTAATTCATAAGCAGCTCTATGCCCCATAGGGAGACAAAACCAAACCCCTTTTCACATACACATGAGACAGAACAGCTTTACACACTGCCACTGGTGGAAAAGAGTCTGTGTTTTTCAATATTTTTACAACTTTTATTTATTTTTTTTAGAAAAGGAATAAACTCTGCATGGTAGAGTGTACTGTATATAATTTCAAAACAGAACGAGTTATATGGAATGGATTATTTTCCCAAACTATTTAAAGTTGAACCTAAAATCATTTGTAAATCAACGCTCATTGCCATGTAAGACAAAGGAAAACAATCAACGTGTTTTTTGTTCGGTACAGATTTTCTCTACCTCTTCAGCCTGAATTTTCCCAGGGTTGGGCAGAAAAGGGGGGCAGATCCTGCCCATTGTCCTAATCATAATTGTACTGACCAAGCTTTGTGCTCTGAGATCTAGCAACATATGGCTTTATATACGTTCCTAAGTGAACAGTGCAACATCATCACCACCTTAAGTCTTTATTCCACATTCAAACTGCAACTGAACATCACTCTGAACCCCTTTTCCGCCCCCAAAACAACAGCGATAACAATGAAAAGCAGAAAGTCTCCAGCAATCAGATTTCATCCCAGAAATCTGTGTAAACTGTAGGTCAGGGTTGGGTAGCAGCACAGAAGACGAAAGATGGGACAGCATGATTCAACAGCGTCTCTGAAGACTACTGTAAGACTGCCATTCTTTAGTCTGCATCTTGCAATCACAATTTACTTTTTCCCTGCAATGCTATAAAGCAATATAAGAAAAAAATCAGACTCAAAAGCAAAAGGTAGAAGCCTACACAGAAAGGTAAAGCTCCTGCTCAGCCTTGAGTGGTCGCTATTAGAAACAGATCTCTGCAATCAGAAACAAATCTTGAACATATATACACAATCTGGGTGGGAAGGGATACAGCTCAGGGTGGAAGCCCTCCTAGCTGACCCACAGACTGGTTTGGATCATAGCTCCACACTACACCCACTGCCTTTTGGTCTGAATAAACCAGCAGGCTCCAGGTGTGCTCCAGGCTCTTGGCTCCACTGTTCCTTGGCTGTGTGGGGGCCAGGAGAAGAAGAAGGAGGAGGAGCAGGGAGAAAGAGTGCTGTCAAGGGCCCCCCTCCCCTCACTTTGCAGCTGGCTGAGCGACGCGTGGGTTGCAGCGACATGGGACGTTACACTGGGAAGGTTTAAGTGCACATTTTTCTCTTTACCCCCTCCTCCCCAATCCTGTTGGAATGTATCTATATCAGTAATCAGGTAAGTATTAATAATGACTGTAAGCTAGGATAGTCACCCTCCCCCTCAGAATGGGGGGAGAGCAATAGCATCAAACAAATTCCCATTTGTCCTGACATGTAACCTTTCCAGATCCTGCATAGCTATTGTACGCAAGCTCTTTTCATACTAGAATTTAAAGGAGTCAAAGCTGGTAAAGAAACTGGATGTTTCCTGACCTAACTGAAGGAAATAATAAAACTGATTAAAATAAGAACAAAAGAAAGTAAGCATTAGTATGTCTGCATCCTCTGATATGTCCCACTTCTCTATGTTCTGCTCACAAGCCCTTTCCATACTCTGAGCAAGCACTCCCAAACTTAGAGAGGTAAGGCTTCAGCTGAAATCTCACAGTCGAGATTATTATTTATTTTGTAATTACCACAAATGTAATAACTTGACTTTAGTGGATCCATGTGGGGCACATTGAGGGCAAGGCTTGTTAAGTGAACCAGCACAAGAGAAGACTGGACAAGGGTGGAACCCCACATGATAACAGCAATTGAACAGTGTCCATCAGCATGGCATTAGCTTAGTGTGGATATAGCATCAGGAGCTTGGATAAAGCCTTTAAGCTTTCTGGGTGTCCAGTCAGAACCAGGGAAGCTGCAAGATGTTTTACCGTAAAACTCCAGTACTGCAATGTCTAAAAGAACTGAATCTCAGTGGGCACAGATTTTACATTTTGCACAGTCAATCCTAATTAAAACCCCAAAACTATAATGGCTGATGCCCCTGCTGTTGGAGCCTGAAGACACCCGTTACACTGCTGAGCCCTACTCTTTTTTTTTTTTTTAATAAAACACTGTTTTAAGATAGAGCACAATAAATGTGCTTATTACGCACTCTAACATAGAGCACAGAAATACAACACTACAGAGTGCAAGTCTAACCATCTCCACAGTGGGAAAAGTGCGAAGGTTAAAAATATGCATGTGGCTTAACACAAGATATTTTTAAAAAACATGACATGGAAATCTTATACTAATGCTTTCATCTTTACCACAAACATGACTGAAAACTTAAGGTCAGTTGCTGATCCTTCTCTCGCAGTAGTAGTAGTGTAATCCTTTCAAAGGTACAATGTTGGAAAGATCAGAGAATAAAAAAACCCAAGTGTCCAAAAATGATCCCATTTACCACTTTTCCAGTAGTTACATTTTTCAAGAAGTAAACGTGTAAGGTCACCTTGATCTTCAACATCAGTAACTGATACACTTGGAAACAGCTAAGCCAACCACCTGGACTGAGATCAGTTCGGTGTCGCACACGCACACACACACGGATACACACACAAATACCCCACAGGAAAAAGTGCACTTTCAATTGCTGATACAAAAATAGATTGGCACATTCTTTTTGACACAGTGAAGATATCTTCTTTAAAAGCTTTTTCACTTTAAGAAGTCCTCTTGGAATTTGCAGCAGGTCTGTAGAAAAAGCGCTACAAGAATGCACTCAGTGGGCTTCCAGGGTTTGTGTGATGGAGAGAGGGGTGGTCACGGAGGCTGCCCTTCTATTTTCTGCCTACTTTTATAGCTGTAGTTCCTACAGGTAGGGTCAGTTGCCACCCAGTTTCAGCACACGAACTATTCACCAACAGCTCAGTCTTCACCTGCTTTGAGAAAGTAACGATACATAAATTCATCAAAGCCGAGAGTCGATGCAGTGTTTCCTGTGTGTAGCCAGAAAAACTGGTTTTGGGGGGAGAGAGAGCGCAAAGTGTGAGGAGTCTGATTTTGCATTTCCAGTAGTAACTGCGGCTCAGGAGAGCCAAGCGGGAACAGTCGGGAGCCCCTTCCCCGCAGGGCAGCCAGCGCTAGGAGTTCTGCACCAGGCGTCTGTAGTGCGGCATCACCTCGTGCTCGGGGAGGTGGAGAGCAAACTCCAAGGCCACCAGCACCGGGAACTCGAAGGCGATCAGCTCTCGCCTGTTCAGCCGGAACTTCTCTTCCAGTTTCTGCAACCACAGCCGAGGGGCAAAAAATAAATTTAAAAAAACCAAAATGGAATGAGGGTTTGCCTTTCTAGTGCTTTCCCACTAATAACATTATTCAAAACACGCGTGCTGCTGCCATTAAACTTCTGTCCTGATCGACTTGCACAGCTCTAGGTTTAGAAAATCACAGCTGTGTGAACTGGATGTACCAGATCCTTACTGTGAAGGTGAACTCATAAAGCTCAGCCAGCCATGCTATTTCTGACACGTTCGTCATTTCACTCATTCCACTGCCAGCAGATACATCTCCTAACGATCACAGTGATTACCACTGCTGCAACAGGAAATTCCCGGCTTCATGCAAACATCAAAATCACTTGTGTAATGAAAGACATGCGTCTTGTAATTGTCCATAAATTTCCTGCACTGCTTGAAATCACTAATTTTCCTCTTAGCATTAGACTGTGCTACAACGCCCTACTGGGGAAATTATTTTTGCCACAATTTGATCTTAGTACCTCAGAGGCAGAAGGTGTCATCTGCAGTAACCACAAGAACAGTGAGTAATAGAAACTGCTATACTCACAGGGGATGAGATGGGTTTTATAGTTGGTTTTGTGCTGTAATGCACTAAACCTCCCATATGCTCTGCTGTCTTCACTGGATTTGGATGCTACAAGTAGGCAACCAGTTGCTCAGGGATATTTCCCCCCTCATCCTCTTCTTAGGATTTCCCTGGCTTGCTATTTCCCTGCCCACTGGGTACTGCGAAGTTCAATGTGTCTTGCAGAAGGACTGATGTTTCAAGATATCAAGAGAGGCCAGATCTTCCCATTCCCACCTGGCTGATATTTTTTTGTGGTTATTCAGAGGGCTTTCTAACAAACTGACTGTCAACTCAGCTCTGTGACTGTGGGAGGAGGGCACGAGTCCTGTCCTGCCCTCCATCCATGATCCCATGTTTTTTCCACTGAGTGAGCTGGTTGTAGCCACATACCCAGATACCAACCCAACCCTCTGTAGCATTAAATCAGATTGGTACCTCAATGCTTGCACAGGATTATGGCAAAACAGTGCCTCAGGTTACTTCTTTCATGTGGAGCAGGTGGAAGACCAAACCCCTTACTCTACAAAAAACATCCAGAGTGAGGTGTTCTAATGGGACACCTCCTTAGGTTTTCTTGCCTAAGAGTTGACCTTGATAAAAGAAATCCAAATGTGTATTGGACTCCATCTGAAGTTAGTATCTATATTTAATTCTCAAAGGAGAATCCTTACTGGAACTCTTGAAAACATAATTAAAAGCAAAATTAATTTCCTGACGGTTCACCTTTTGCCTTGTAGTGAAAGAATGATGGTCAGATACATCTCAAAGCTCACAGTATCTGACACCGGGACCTTCTATCCCATCAAACAAGCTTCCCACACCTCTGCAGTGACATTGATCACTACTACTTCCACAAAAATGTGTAGCCAAAAGAGATATTTAGCTGGCTGTACGTCTGGAAGCCTGAAGGAGAGCATGTCCACTGACAAACAGGCTTGCACAGACCACACACCGGCACTTTATGCAGATGGAACACCGGAAGCCTATGGATACGTACATCTATAAGATGCTTGACTTCATGTTTTCTGAGGTCACTGCCAATTTTGGCTGCTAAAAGAACACAAGCTCCAGCACAAAGCTTTCTATTCTGCTTGTTCAGCTTCCCCTTGAGAGCGAGCTTCTCAAAGTAGACAAAGGCCATGGCCACTGTGGGCTCTTCAAAACCACATTCTTCTTGAGCAAGCTTGCGCATTTCTCTCTTCAAGCTGAGTAAAGAGACCAGACAAGTATGCTGTGAGATGAGCCTTAAAGCATTTCTCATTTCACCCCAAGAGCCATGCTTTCAGAGATCCCTGCTGAGTCAAATGGAAGGGAAAACGTAATTTACTGGGCAGATATCTTTGTGCTGTTTTGGGGGCACATTTCACGGCACATATTTACATAACCCTTCCCCCTCACTGCCCCCAACAGACAGTTGTGTCAAGCTATAAAAGCAACCAAAAAAGCCCTGACATTTTTAGCAACAATAGTTCATCAGAGGTCCTGTGCTGCACACCTTTTGTTTAGTAACCACATTTTGATTACTGGTGCTCTGTACGCAGCTTTTGCTGCTGGTCATGGTTGGTCAAATCCAAACAGACAGTTCTGTCCAAGTACTGCAGCACTCTCTGGTTACACAGCAGTGTGGCTCAGTGTCCTTCCGGCCACTAGGGTCAAATGAAATTATCATTACTTCAGTGGAGCAATATGTCTAGCCTGCTACACTGGAAACAGAGATGGAATACTACAACTTTGCTGTGAAGCCAACTACTCTTTTTGCTCCTGGCCAAGGCACAAACGTCAGCACTTCACTTTCCTCAATCTCTTTTTAAGCTAATTACCAAGACCTTAGAGACTGTTATTTTTCTGGGTATTTTAATAGAGTGCATGCCCAGCTCTCATCCTCATGCCGTTAGACACTGTGTTTGACACCTGACCTGTGTGTGCTTGCACATTCCTCTATCCTGTTTACTCATCCCAGTAATCAAAGCAATAATCTGACTTACTCTGCACTGCTGTGGTCACTGCTGCTGGAGGATCAATCAGTGCTGTGCTGCCCCTCATGTACAGTAGGAACTGCACTGACATGTGAGACAGCTGCATCACATTGCAGCCTTATCGAGCTTTGCAACGTACCTTCTTATTTTACTGAGGGTTAGCTTGATGTGAGGGAACTTCTCCTTAAAGGTCTCGTTCATGTCCTTCTTGAGATCTGATGGCTTCACGTAGTCTATGACCGTGGTCTGTAACACATGTCAGGAGAGAATTACTCTTTTAGTCTGTAACAAAGATCACTCAATTCCCAGAAGCAAGAAATACCAAACAAGTGCCAGTCACTCTCAATGCTTTCAGCAGACAGGAAAATTGAGTCTGAAATAAGGCATCTATTTATTTGTGACTGACAAAACAAGTGACCTGTTCAGCACAAGCTTTGAATAATACATACCTCACTAGCATCCTCCAAGTATTGCTAAGAGTGAGTTTAAGATATATGTGGCTGGATGAAACCTACCTGAGAAGTCTTATGAAACAAAAAAAACCCCCATCACAATTACTGATAGGATGACCAGATTTTGGTGCATACCTCCATGTGGTTCGGAGGCACATTTGTGAGTTTCTCTCAAAGTGATCACTCGAAGAAACCACTGGTACAAACTCTTGACTGCTGTTGCATAAAATTATGATAAAATAAGTAATTAGCTTACATTGACAGGTCACTCAGTAGAGTGGAAGGCAGTAATGCTGTGCTAAGTTAGGCAGTAAGTGGACAGAAGAGTCAGGACAACTTTCAAAGTGTACAGTCCATTTCTTTTGAGCTTCCTGTTCCTTTTTGTTACGACCTAAGGAATCTCCCCAAGTTGCAGAGGGTTCTCCTGGCAAACACAGCACCTGCATCTGTGGCCGCCCAGCACTTCTCTCTTTCCCTCAGTCTTTGTTCAAGTAGCACTTTGCCCAAATCCTCTGTCACCACTAACCTGGCCAGAATCTACCAGCTCAACAACAAACCAACCTTTATTTTGGAAATGTGTCAATTCTCTTCCATGCTTTGGCAGAAGTGGACAGAAGTGGAGAAGAGCCCCAGCTTGGGCACCTGGGGGACAGCCTAGTCCCCAGGCATCCAGCTCCCTGCCAGCTTCAAGCATGTAAGAGAGCAGCAGTGCATTCTCCTGCTTGTAAAATAGTATTTCCCTTCTAATTTCTGCTTTGATTAATTTGTATTATGGCAAAGGGCTGTTAACACCAAACAAGAAGAGGTGGAAAGAGGCATGCAAAACCCTTGCTGCATGTTATGCCTTTATAGAAGGTGCAGCTCTGCTGTAATATATCCTCATGTGAATCAAAATCAGCCAGAAAGACTGACTACATATGCTTTCAGGCTTTTTTTCAATCATTAATATATGGAAGGGCTGGGGGACCACAAAGTGCAATGGCTCTAGAGAGAAAGCAGACAATTCCATTTATCCAGTCATGTTGTTCTCTGTTTCCAAAATAAGCATGAAGGAGAGTAAAACACACCTAACTTTTCCTGCTCTTTATTTAGGAGATATGGTACTGAATTGTTAGGAATTATAGGAATTTAAAACAGAGCAGAGCATGTGTTTCCCCTGAAGAGTGTCCAGCAGTATTTGAGGCAAACACACTGTAAAAGAGAGGAAAAACCAAGTTTTTGGTCATGCACATGTTTTAAAACACGGGCTGTTCTGCCACATCAGCACCCTTCAGCCACACCTGCTGCCCTGCATGTGTGTGGATGAGTCCAACTGCAGGTTCAGGCCCACAGTGCAGTGCCCCTGAGGTTAAAAATTCATAAGCTGCCTTGATGCTGGAGCAGGCAACGTGCCGCCACACCTGAAGAAAAGGAAAGAGAGGAAAACACAGGGAGGAGAAGCCTTGCCCTGCCCGGAATCGGTGGGAAAGCCTTCAATGGAATGTGTGGGCCTGCCTGGTTTTAACCCTGAGGAGGCTGGAAGGATGTATGCAGGTACTGTGCAGCCCTTCACTGCAGACAGCTTCTCACCTGCTTTGTCTCACCTGGCAGGGCTCAGCCCTCTAAAGCAGAATAATTAAGATCAATTACTCCTTTCCTTTCTTTCCCTGGAATGTTGCAGCCTGCCTGCCTACTCTTTGGTATTGTTGCCAAAGGATCAGAAGCAAGTTGAGTGCTGCTGATGTACAGACACGCAGGGAGTTTTATGTGTTAAGAGGCTTCCTCTTGGTACTGCTACAGGAGGACACTAAAACAAGCCACCTCTAATTTAGACCACTGCTGTTTGCTGCTCAGGGTACAGAAACATGGGTACATCCTGCTCTTGCTTACAGAGTCAAAAGACACTAAGCACATACATCCTATTAAATGTAAAGACAATTTTAGTTACTACCAGTATTTTTTGGGCAATCCTAGATTAGTGAGCTCAGTGTTACTGTGCAAAGCTACCTGACACTTTATTTCATGTTTCACTACAAACCTAACTGCCCATTGTTTGTTCTTTATTACCACAGAGCTTGTAGTTTTATCTTAATTAACTTGTCTTTAGCTCTCTCCAGGTCATCTTCTTCCCTGGCTTGTGCACACAACAGAAACCACTTCCCAAGAGAAAGGGAATGGCAGTGGAGTGAGGGCCTGTCCATCCTCCAGGCTCAGCTGAAGGGCTGCACAGAAGTTGGGCCAGACAGCGAGTTCCAGCTGCTTTCACCTCTAGCAAGTGAGTATCAGGGTGACCCCAGCTCTGGGGGCCACTGTGCAGAGGGGGAGCGAGTCCTGGGCTCTGCCACACAGCAGCAGCAGCAGCCCCCTGGGATGCACCTTTCCCCACGGCTGCTCTGCAGGCACCGACTTGTTTTACCTGGGACTCCTCCAGCCTGTGGGAGCCCTGCCAGAATTCAGCTAAATTCTCTTCGGAAGGACAAAAGCTCTTTTTAAAAATTTCATTTAAAACAAAGCACTCAGAGGCTTGAGACTAAGCAGTCAGCTTAAAACTGAGAACAGTAAAGAGGTATGGTTATTTTTAAACATGGAGATTTGTCAATTTTGTCCTGTTGATAAGAATCTCCCCCTCTCCAACTCTGAATACTGCTGCTTCCTGCGAGACAACAGTCTCTACGATATAAATCACAATAATGAAATCCAGATGAAAGCTGGTGTGTGCTGGTTTTGATTCATGTAACAGGATAACAGCAGCATGTTTGAACACACTGGCTCTAAGGCAGCTGTCTCATCTTGTCAGTGCCATGCTGGAGAGCTCAGCTAACTGCCCTTATTTTCAAGAAAACAATTTGTGCAAGTTCTTTTTCTGTTCCTTGGTATTTTTTTCCTTCGTAGCTGCTGTAGAAGCCGGATTTTGAGCAACAGGATGCTGCTTCTCCAGCTGGTACCTACAGAAATGCAGCCTGTGCATGCAGGACCCTGCCTGCCAGAGAGGCAGGCAGAAAAAAACCCTACAAAGTATCTGTTGAGAGGTAATTAAAAATCAATGCTGAATTAGCATCTGTTGAGTGATCAATCAGTTACCTTTTCAAATGGTTTCTGACTGGGCACCCAAGTATCCCTCCTGCTGGGGCACAGCACTCATGAGCCTACACAGAAATCTTGGTCCCCAGCCCCGATCCTGCCCAGGGCACCTCATCCAAGCAGCAACCCTCAGTGCCGCTCCTGCCCACGAGTAAGGGAGTGGAGGAAAGCTCTGGGGTGGTTCAGCAACCCACAAGAACCAGCTGGGATCTGACAGGGGAGGGCTTGGACACAACGCCATCCTTCTCAGCCTGCTCCCTGCTCAGTGTTTACACTTCTCTTCTGGTTTAGGCCGTGTCACTGCACTTGAGTTGCCTGCACAGCCCAAGCGAAGCTGCCACGTGAAGAAAAATACACGTCTGTTTGTCCAGGGCAATTCTGGTATTGCCTGTGTCAGGGGTCTGATCAATACTGATGCTCCAAATTTTATGAAGGGTTTGCAAATATTTCCCTAAAAGGAGAACAGCTTTTCTCTATCTCCAAACATGCTTTCTTATACATAATATTATTCCCTACCAGGCAGGCACTCTGTACTCCCAGAGCTGTCAGACACATGAACAAGGCACTGGGAACTACTAAACTGCCTCTCATACTCTAATCTCCAATGTTTTTAACTTCTGTCATCCAGAACCGTCTGTCTTGTTTCTCACAGCTTATTTGCACGGAACACATTTCAGTTCAGCATTCAGCAATACTCCTTTGTGGGCTCTGTACACAAATCTGTGTATGTATATTTTAGTTTGGCGATGGAAGGCACAAGACAAATGAAAGCTTTAATATATGGTAGCTGACAGATGCCTGGACAGTGTGATAAACGCTTCGGCCCAAGTCTCTATTCTGCACACTTTTTGCATGGCTGGCAGTTTTGAACTTGGAGCTCAGCTCGTGTGTTATTCACAAGCGTTCTCAAGCAGCTGCTTTCTCAAAGGAAAGCTGTATATATAGTTTCATAAATATGGGAGGAGAGAGGATGCCTGAAATGGTTGGAAAGACTGGCAGGATGAAATATTGTTGAAAATAAATCCTACTTTGGCATGCCACCAGTAAAAGATGATCCAGCCTTGGATGCGTCTATCTCTTAGCTTAAGAAGGATAAAATCAGAATAAAATAAGTGAATAAAATGAAAGATATATGATAGTCTCTCTTCAGCTGTTGTGACTGTGTACCCCTGATAAATCTACTTCACAGAGGGCAGATGGAAGACTGATACCTGAAACAGACTTTCGGTAGGTCACTGGTAAGTTCTCAGCCACACAAGGAGTGAAAAGAAGTCAATGACTCTGCATTCTCTGACTACTTTAATGCATCCCATAGGTGACCAGCCATGTACCTATCAACTGCCAGTAACCTAATTCATATACTAATGGCTTATGATGGATATATATGGGAATTTCTGATAGAGACTTCAAACTGTGATGGAAAATGGGAGTGATTCTGAATTATAATTAAAATTCTAAAAAAGGAAAAGATAGACTAAAATGTTTCTGTTACAAAGTTATTAACACATAAGGACCTTAAACCGAAAGATTTTGAATTTCACAAGGCAAATAGTCTCAAAACTGCCTCTTTGAAATTAGGTACATGAAAGGACACCAGCTTATTTTATAATGTTAACACTCTGGAATCATTGTCAATTAATACAGTGTGCCACTGTTACAAACTAATTGTTTATTGGAGTCTCAGCCAAACACAGCATCAAATGCATAGAGCACAGGGTTAAAATATGATTATCTACCACTGCAACCCTCTGCTCCCTGAGACTTTTGGGTACAAGGTCAGCAGCTGATAAAAAAGCAGTCTGGAGATACTTAATATACAGCTACCGAAGTGGCTCGAAGAGCAGGGTGACAGCTCTGAAGGACACTGGCTGTAGTGGAGTCTTCCTGACCTTGGTGCTCCTCATGAAAGACAGGATGGGGGAATGAGAGACCAAATGCATTATATCATCATGCAGGGCTTTTGTTAGACCAAAGGGCCAGGGCAGTGAGCAGTTCTAATTTTAAAATCCCACTGGGGGACTAATATTGAGTAAGGCAGCCTGGCTGTGCTCGGGCACCTGGCAGTCAGGCATCTTAACAGCTCTGCAGACTTTTGTGACATGCTTTTGTCATCAGTGCCGTGGAGATGTCCATTTATTTTTATACTATTAAACCAACACAGTGACACTGCAGCTCAGTACCCAAACCTAATTTCATGTGCATCCCTTGAGCACAGATGGACGGATATTTCAGGGATGCGACTACAGAAGGGTCACTCAAAGTCAACGTGCTGCTGATCTGGGCTTTTCTTCTTTTGCAGCAAGTTTTGGCAGCACACAGTGACCAGCTAACATGCTCCTGTGTTTCTATGTTACCAACAAAATCAGGACTGCAGGACCAGCCTCAAGCCTGTTGAGAATGAGTTTTCTAGTTCAACACAGAAGGAGTTCCTGCTGGAAAGAATGCAGAGAGACCAGGGGGGCACTGATGAGTCTGCACGCATGCTAGTCAGCATGAGACCCGAGGGAAGAAATTAACGCTCAGTCTGGTAGATAAAGTTCCTGTTCTAGAGAGATTTAAGAATCTGCACGAATTCCTGTTTTAGCAGTATCAGCCAGGAAGACATCTGTTAAACATGACATGATGTTTCCCTTCCCCCCCACCCCCCAACATGAATTTTTTCTACCTCTTACTGTTTATACTGCAGCAGAGATTGCAGACTCTCCTACAAAGATTACACAAAATGAAATAATTTCTCCAGGGCAGACCAGAGTTTAAATACAACTAACACAATAAATAGAAGCCATAGAATTTGTGTGGGGAAAGTATTGAAGAATACTTTCAAAATTGTCCCCTGACAGGCAATTTGTGGGTATTACTTTTAGAAATGGGACAGGGAAGTGTATGCTCTTTTAAGCCTGGGACTTCACTACAGAAAAAAAAAAAAAAAAAGAAAAAGAACAAACCTAAAGGTCTTCTCCTTCCCTGCAGCTATCTTCAAGGAGGAAGTTCAGCTCCTCCTTGAAAACAGCTGAGGATTTGTAGCTAACACTTCTCTCCAAGAGTCAGGGCTAATTCAGCTCACTAAAATTAAAAGACTATAAAGTCAATGTCAGTGATGATAAACTTGGCCTCCACAAAAACTGAGTACATAGACTGCTAGCTGCAAGGTATTCCTGAGTAAACTCCAAGCCAGACCACACATTCTGTCTGTCTTATGCCTCAGGATAAAGCCTGCAGTGTTTACTGATGCAGCATTCACACAGACTTTAACAGAGCTTTCCCAGTGGAGAAATCCTGGCCTGCAAAGCACAAGCCAGGCTCATGGGAGTAATATCAGTGCATGCAGCTTCTATCCCGCAGGCAGTGCCGCAGCCCGGCATCCACTCCTCTTCCATATCTTCCCCCCACTAATTGCTCTGACATCCATAAGGAGGGGTGAGGGGAATATCTGCAAGCTCGCAGCTGTCAAGCATTAGGGCTAAATCCCGGCCAAGGAACGCAACTTTAATTACAAGCTGCAGCTCTCCACGCACAGCAAAAAGCTGGGCGCTGACATCAGAGCCGCTCTCAGGCGCTCGGGCGCTTGCAGAGGCAGCAGCAACCCCAGCCCCATCAATCCCAGCCCCATTCCGCCCCGAGCAGCGGCTGCTCCCCGCCTCCGCCGCCACTTGGCAGCGGTCTGGCACTGCCGCGGGGGCTGTGCACGGGCAGGAAAAGACCACAGGTCTCTCGCTGGCCGCAGCTGCAATTTGCTTTAATTGCAGTGTGCTCCGATTTTTGTATTTTGGGTGGGGGGGCGGGTGGAGAAAATGACTTGAAATCCTAAGCCTATTATGCTCCTGCTCACACTGATGTGAACTGCAGGGAGAGGGAATGCCAGTAGAGTCAGGAAAGTCTAAAACCAATGTGAGTAAAGTCTCCTGCATAGCCAGCATGGCCTTAGGTTCACCAGCTCGATGCACAAGCCTTTGCCCGAACTGCAAAATCCTATTTAACCTGCAAACTCCCAGGATGCTCCAGCACCTTGTGAAATCTTTCAGCTGAGCACTGAAGAACAACCATCCACCCCTCAGTTTCTTGCCAGCTCCTGCATGGCATCACAGCTATGCTGCTTTGGCTGTGGGCAGGCAAAACCCCAGCTGAGAGAGCCCTTGGCACCTGCCCGTGATTCCCCTCAACAAAAGAGACAGAGCACTTAATGTCCTTCAACCCTTTCTTAGATTAGTGCCTGCCTACAGAAAGGGAGACCGGAGTCCCACAGACCCTCAGGCAGCGCTGAAGAGGTGATGTCTGGAAGGCAAATTCAGGAAAAACCCCCTCAACTGTGAAATAAGACATTATTCCAGACACAGCAGTAATTAACCCCTAGAGAAAATTAAAAAGCAGGGAGATCCCTGTCAACGCAAATATATTCTAGATAAACACTGACACTGATTTTCACAACAGTCCTTGAAGTCCATTTTTCACCTTTAGGGCATCTAGTCATATCCCCATCAAATGCCCAGGCAGCTCCTTTTTTTTTTGCAACAAAAGTACAAATACAAGACTTCAAAATGCTGTGGTCAACCAGCATGTGGACAAGAATGGCACTGAACACCCACTCCTGGATAGAGAACTCCCTTGGAGGATGCCATCCTGGCTGCCCCATCTTGACTGATTTAATCATGTCCATGACAATATCAACTTAAAAAGGGATCAAAGATCTCAGGTGATCCTAGGGGACTTGTACTGCCTGGCAGACACTTTCAGCCTGAGGAAGGTCAGAGCCATGACTGCTAAAGCTATGTTCCCTTTGGATGTTGGCTAATAATGTCTTTCTCCTTGAGGGAAGACAGTTCCCTGTCCGTGACAGTAACCATATCAAAACCTGACAAATATTTTCCCACATAGATGTAGCTGCTATAAAAGGTTGTCACTTTGTGGGTTGGCAGCCAAATAATAAGTCACCAACCCTTAAAGGAAAACTGGCAGCAAGTAAGCAGGGGACATTCTGGACTTCCCATTTGAAAATCTAGCATAAACACAGCCTTAGAACTCAGTTAAGCCTCTGTGTGCAACAGACAGAACATTCCTGCTAGCAAGGACATAATCTTCAACCTACATGAAACACAGAGCTTATTTTGAAGAAGGAGCACCCAAGAGCCAAACTGCCCCTGGGATGGGGGGCAGATGAGAACATACAAAGGCTGTATCTTTACAATTTCTTAAGTAATGTCTTCTGCTCCAAATTAAACAAGAACATGGACAACACTTCAGACCTCAGTGTTTCAAATCCTATCGTAACTGTATATAGGTAAGAGTAGTCGGTCACCACTTTGGTAAAGAAAAAAGAATCTTTTCCCTACCGCCTACTATTACTCCGGATGTACAATCCAGATACATGCTCACATGCTCACTGCATCTTGCAACAGTCCTGCCAAAACAGTCTATAGACTTGGAGCAACAACAAAAAAAAAAAAGGCTACAGAAGTCTGTCACCACAGAAAACATTTAGTCAGAGCACAGACCATGGAACAGTTACATATCTGTATCATGAAGGGTTTGGATATAGTGAGAAATACACAGACTCTGCTCACAATTTCTGCAATCAAAGGAAGGACTATCCCATGGTGAAATAAATACCTGGGAAACAAAGCTGCTCAGAGGAGTGAATGATTAGCATCAAAACACATCATGACTTCAGAAAAACCCCAATGGGCATCCTCCTATTTTGTAATAGATGCCAGTTTGAGGAAGTATAAATTTGCCTCTGAATGCCAGAGAATGAGTGCATTGTTTGAACAAGCCTTTCATCTAAAGCATTTATGAAATACAGTGGTAATAAAAGCTTTTGCTTTTGTAATACCTCCACGAGTTTGTTTTAACATGTCTTGAGAAGTAACTGTCATTTAGAACAAAGCATTCTGAACAGCTCTCATTAGTAGATTAAAAATAATAACAGGCTTCTTAAAATACGGCCAAACGAAACCTCAACCTTCAGAATTTTGTTACCAGAATTCCTCTGTCCTACACAGAATCACTTACCATATACGAAGGAAATATTAAAACCCGCTTATGCTTGCCACATGGCCACTGGGGATCATCTAAAAGATTGGGGTCGTATTCAACAAAGTCTCCCAGGTCACTACCTATAAAACAACAGTTTAGATACAGAAGAAATTAATTAATTACATCAACAAATCTCTAGATTTAACAGAAGTGGCAAGCAAGTTCACAGATAATGCACAATATAATCTCCATTCAAGACTTTTTAAAGACATGAAAAATTGCTCTTAAGTTTTGGCAACTCAAAAGCATTTCTATACTAATGTGATCTGCCAAGATATAGAGGACCTACAGCTTATGAATTACCTGGTAAATGTGAATTTAGGGCTTAGAGAACTGCAGAACTATATAAAGCTCCACAATGACTTTTATTCCCAGCAACAAGTGTTCATCTGTTCAAGCAAATGTTTTGATTTGTTTCATTTATCATGCCAAAATATCTTAAGCATATAGTGCTTTGGCTTATGTTTTGTGTCCGGTTTTGTAAACACAGCCCTTTCCAGCCTAACAAAGGTCACAAGTGGAATTTACACCTTCAGCTTATGACTACCGTGCTGCCACTGTAAATTTTCCATAGCAAAGGAAGGCGAGGATAAGCCTGATGCAGGAGGAACAAACAATGCCGATGACAGGAGGAGGCACGCCGGGTGCCATCGGGGCTCTCAATACAACCAGTGTGCTTGTTTATTTAACATTCCAGCCCCCACAAGCAGGCTGTCTGAGCAAATACGGAATGAACTGTGTTCCACCCACGGCACAACACTGTATTTTACTTAATTTAAGCTAATGGGGGGACTAAAACACGTCAGTCCTTTGCAGTAAGTGCCTACCATGAGGGAACCCAAGGATATTAAAATGAGCTACTTGAGGAGTTACCTGCATCAATGCTCCCCTGGGTGCTGTTAGCTCTTCCCAAAGAAAGGCTACGATGGCTTGCATTGCGAAATTGGGAGAAAGATGAGGTGGAATCTATCGTGTTTCTCCGAGTTCCCAGAGCATTGGTGGGAAATAGGAACTGTGTATAAGAAACCGTCTGAAAAAAAAAAAGAAAGTTAGAACGGACAGAGTTCCTTTCAGCCCAGCTTGGATGCAGTGGGATGCCTCTGGTGCATTCCAACTGGAATCAAGAGAAGCCAAATTAATGGAGGATTTTCTGGATTTAGTAGCTAGGCACAGATAATAAAAAACCAGTCACCTACATTTGCTTCAGTGCAGTCAGTTTATCCATGCAAAAAATGCTTTTGCAAAGGCATTAATTCTTCAGCAAAACAAACACACATACACACAAGCTCTAATACACTGGATTTACCAAATCCTACTCAAGGGTCAGATTTAAAAATATGTCAGTTTGGTCAGGTTTTTTCCAGTGGGCCTTCTCTGTAGCCCATTTCAGCAGCTTCTTTACAGAACTAGCATCTTCTGTATGGATCCCTCAGCACAGAGGTAAATCTTAAGTGATTACAGAGGTAAATCACTTAAACACTGCTAAACTGAAGCACTTTCTCTGCTCTTTTTCTTCTTTAGGACTTTGTCTGGCAGAGTCTTATTGATGTAATAAGTGAGCTCCAGTTCACAGCAACGGTTGTGGGAGATCATTTACTACCCCCCAACATGGACTAAGTGTGAATGAGTAACTTGTGACAAAATTATTTTTAGAGTGCACTGATTCTCTGCTTGTACCCCTGGCCAAGAAAAAGCTATGCTGTGCTTCTCGTTGGCTTATTTTCCAAAAATAACACTGCATTGAAGAAAAAAATGAGGCTGAGACTCGACTGGTTTATGAGGAGGTCAGAACAGGTATCAAATAAAACATGTGAGCTTTCATTATTTATAAGCAGACAGATTGTCCTCAGGAATTTACAGCCTGGTCTGGCCTGACACCTGGTTAGGTGAGCACAACATGTGTAGCAGCATTGACCCAGGGCCTTTAAATCCATATATGACAGCAGACTGAGTAAACTGAACTGTAGAAAGTAAATCAGGTTTTCAGGAAGAAACGTTTTCTTCTATGATTAAAACTGACTCTCCTCTACATATTTCTTTAAAATGGATCATTTCCCTAAAGATTCATATTTGCTTATTCTGTTCAAGAGAATGAACTCTTGGATTTTTTAAGACTCATCAGATTTGTGCTACTGTCCTCCAGCTCTTTGGAAAAATATATTATTAAGCAAAATGTTATTAAATACAATTGAAAGCAAACAGAATTACAGCTACAACTCTCACCAGAAATTATTTTCAAGCTCCTGACAATATACCCTGCTGTGGTACCTCCTGCTAGAGCCAGGGGAAGGCTGTGTAATTCAGTAATGCTTTACACACTCGGATATTGCCAGAGGCAAATTTCTTCAAGGATACAGAGTTGTCTGCATTGACAGCTTGGGCAGTCCTCATGAATTTCTGCTAAGCTTATTTACAGTTGCACATACTGTGCTTTAACTACTGGGTTACACTGCACGTTATATTTGCACCTGTTATTAGTTAAACCATTTTTTCCCCTTATAAAATAAAATGTAAGGGAGTAGGAACTGAAGCATCCCCACCTTCCCATCTGCTCCAAGCTCCACACCTTCAAGACCAATTATGTCTTTCAGACACACTCCCGCAGAATGGCACTGGCGTCCACCATCCAGCTTCATATCCCTGGGAAGCAGAAAGAAGAGTAGAAAAAGCTCTTAATAGATGTGCCCTGTTCACCTTCCACCACCCAGTACTGAAATAAGGTGCAGCATTAACCCAGACATGCCAATGCAAAGCACAGACCAGACAACTTTTCCTATGCAAAGCACTCGTGTTGTACTTCCCATAGGAAAGCGTGTGTTCCAAACACTTTGTAGAGAAAATCCCCACTTTGTTCATGGTTGCAGAACAAGGATCCCCATCACTGGGTACCTCTGACAGAACCTGGCACTGAGAAGGAACTGGAAGTCATATCCACTTCAGGTGACATACAACAACCCAGCCTGACCACTTGACTGCCATGTACCTGGCAGGCAGATGTTCCCGGCAGGCAGATGTTCCCAGGCCACACACCCACACTGCCCTACATGAAACAGAGGTACCTTCCCATGGAAGACTCCAGGAAGGACTCCTGCTCCTCTGAGAACACAGAGAGTGGCAAAAGCCCAGTGACCCTGCTGCTGGAGACTGACAGGAGAAACCCAGTTTTCCATGACCCTGGCATGGAAACTTGGGGATCTGCTTTAAAAGGACTGACCCACCCGGCATCTTCCATTTGGAGATAAATGAGATGCCTGGGACAAGCAGGCTGTATCCCATGCTTCAGCCTCAGGATCAAAATGTGAGCAAAGGTAAAAAAAGACTAGGAGCAAATGTGTGCTTCACAAATGACAGCAGCACAGAACTCCATAATATTTATCTTGCAGTATTTTCCTGGCTGATTGCTGCTGAGGTCCAAGTTTGTGCTCAAAACTCTGCGTGGGAGAGATGATGACATGCAGGCTCTTTACCCAGTCGCAGGGCTGGGCTATCTCCTGCTCTGACATACAATACACCCTCTTTCCTTGCCTTTCCTCTCCAACCTATCACACATTTTATTTTTCTGAAGCACTGCTATCCCTGAGTCCCCAGTAAGTCATGCACCTCACTTCTGGAAAAATCCAACCCATCTATCTGCTGGAAAACATACTTCAGTGACAAAGGAAAAGACTGTATCAAGTTTCTAATCCCAACAAAGTCCTCTTAGTTTCTTGACTGGAGTTCACTTAGCACAGTGTCATATTATCATTCTTGTTTCCTGATATCATGTTACTGAGGGGCTGGACAAATAATTATGTAAAAATAACCCTCTGTCAGAAGCATGGTATTATCCTCTCTGCTCCTGCACAGAAAGTGCTTAAGGGAACTATTTCTCAAACACATAAATGCCAAATTGTAACTATTTCAGCAGGTCTTATCTATGAAACAAACACACAACCCGAGGAAGCCCCTGAACCCCAAAATGAAAACAAATATCTGAACCACCTGAAACCAGAACAGTGCAGTTTCCTTCCACTCAGGACCTTACAGACACAGAGCAATAAATAATGTTGTTACAACTCTGAAAACATGTCACAGAGAAATTTTTCCATGTAATTAACAGACATGGACAGATAACTCTGCCATTCATCAAATGAAAATCCATCACACTTTGAACAGTCAGCACAGCAGCTGTAAAAAATAAAGAGCAGCTCTGGGGACTGGAAAGAAATCAGTGCTTTTGAAGCAGGGAGCATGGTCAGCTGGCAAGGAATGATTCCTGGACATTAGCTGAAGATTGATGGACACTGATGCCTCTGTTTCCCCATCTTTCTGATGTTTCTAATGAGGATTCTCCTTTCAGGACCTTGCAAACAACACTGCAGTAATTCCCCTTATTTTGCAAAGGCTACTACGGGTGTTCCCCTTCTCTACATATGCTCTGTATTTCTAGACTGTATATGACTGCTTGTGTTGTAAAATGGAGTAATAAAATATTACTGTTTGGAGAGAAAACTGTCTATAAAACAGAGAATTAAACTCTCTCTCTTGAGGAAAATCAGTGCTAAACAATGTGCACTTTCTTATGAGTATATAAATGGAAAGGCTCATCCTGGCTTATATACATTCTCCTCTCTCTCATAAAAGATCTTGGTTAACACCTCATAAGGAATTCCTAAGCAACTTTAGTGTATCCTTTTTGGGTCCCCTATCGTTATGACCAACAGCAAGCTAATAAAATTTTTGCACGACAAGCCTTTATTTATTTTCCCTCTCTCCTATTAAAGACAAAGAGTTCAAGAATGCCTCAGCCAAGCTCTTGCTGGGAGAGCAAGCCCAAAGGCTGCCAGCCTGCTGCTGGGGGGAGCCCCAGCACAGCTGCTTCCTCCCCACAGTCCCAACGCCCCAAGAACAGCTAGGAAAGATCTGGGGGATGCTTTCCCACTCCAAATGGGTGAGTTGTGCTTGGGGAAGGGTCAGGATGGTTGTTTGGGTACGGCCTCTGCACCAGTGTGGCCATCCACTGCCACCAGGTTCTTTAGGACACATGTCCTTGGCATGGCACCACAGCTAAGGGGCTCTGTGAGGCAGGAGCATATGGAGGAGAGGCACTTCATATAAAAAACAAATCAAGCTTTCACTGTGTTTAAGTTATTTAAATTACCAGTGGGACTCAGGAACTGCACGAACCACTATCCAGTAGTAAACAGTGCTTAGAAAACGCAGAGTAGGAAAGACAGTCCTTGCCAAAGAGGCATTTAAGGAAAGAAAACTTCCTTCCTCCTCTTCCTCAGTTTTGATTTTCCTGCTTTATTTCCAAAAGTGCTTTTTAAGAAACTTCAAGGAATTCAAGCAGACACACAAAACCAAAAATAAACCATGGGAACTTAATTTTACTACCTTCACCTTATTTGAGCAGGGAAAGCTTGAGAAAATGAGAAGGTCAGGGATAAAATTTCCTTAGGAGGCAAAAAGCTAGATCCCAGTTTCTGACAAAGTTTGGGGAGTTACCCTGGTTTACATCAATGTCAAGCTCTAGATATTCAATTCATGGGTACCATTTCCAGAAGGCTGAGCAGCATTAGAAACTACCCTCAAAATGAAACTTACTGTCTTAGTTATCCATGACTGCAGCATGGTGAGGAACACATCTCATCCCAGCAGCCGGGCTCACAAGCTGCACACTGAGCTGCAGATTGAAATGCAGAGCTCCAGGTGGGAGCCTGAGGAGAGAGGCCATGAGCTGCCAGCCTTTGGGATAACAGAGGGCGTGGAGGTGGGTGACACCAGCCAGGTGAACGGACACAGGGAACCACAGCGAGATAACAAAGGAGATAAGGGCCATGAGCCAGAGAGGTGGGGGGACACAGAGAGGGGAGCAGGAGCCAAAGACTCGGGAGGAAGAGGAGACTTTCTGGGAGACTGAGAGGGTATAAAAGCCCAGGGGTTCCTTGGTTGGGGATCCCCCTCAGAGGCACCAGCTTGAGCTGTTTCTGTGTAACTGCACTGTGAGTAAATGGCTTTATGGAATGAGACATCTGAGTCTTTGCCATGAGAAACCTGGAGCTGAACTGGTGAGGAAATCTGGTCTGAATGGGGGGCGCAAGGAGTCAAATGGGGACTCATTGGGTCACTAATCACTCACTGGGAAGGGGCTTCAGTCCCAGCAGTGAAAGTCTCTGGCCCTGGGAGTGAGACCAGCAGTCTTTTGAGTAGCCAGACTGGGTAGTTTCCTTAACAAGAGAAAAATGAAAGCTTCTCCATCTAACAGAGTTCACAGATTTTCTTGGAACCATACCAGCTAACATGGGATCCCAGATTTGTTGTCAGATGGTGAAAAGTTTTACTGAGCAGATAGATAAGGATCAAAACAAGCAATCTCCTCGTGTCTTTTATTATCCAGGCCAGGATTAACAGAGTATAAATTGGATTCTGTTACCTTTGGAAGTATAACACTTCTTTAATGAACCAAATGTTATACTTTGACATGATCTACAAAGTCCCATGCAACACTCCTGCTGGGCACTTGCTCTTTAAATGACAGTAACAGTTGAGCACTCTAACTTGTGAATAATTTAGGAGTCCATGAAATATTAAACAGACTTCTAGATACATGAAAAAGCCTTCTGCTTATTGCAAAAAGGAACCTGATAATTGTTGTTTAGAGATGCCAGCCTTCTGTGCCTTTATTTTATGCTTAGCTATTCCTGACTGTTAAGATTTATTATAAAAGCAAAAGAGGTTCATGAGACATCAAGAAAAGATGCCGTTCTCACCTGTCAGTGTACATAATTTCTACTTATCTTCTCTGTTTATAGAGACAAGGACAGTGACAGCTCTGGAAAAGATGCACTGTCAGTCAGTCCAGCTGCTGCCTGAGACTGCCTGCTACAACTGATCAAGAGCTTTCAGATCCTAATGCCATTAGTGTTGCCAGAACAACTCCAGCTACAATTTACAGGGAGAAGGAGCAAAAAAACTCCTGGAAAGATGTCTCTAATGGGCCAGCCTCCTTTTTCTCTCTCCGAAGATATTTAGCTGTCAGCATGCCAGCTCTTTTTCTGATGTTTTGCCCAACACAGAGTAAAAGTTCAAAATTTAAACTTACTAGCTTTTGGAGATTTATTGGTTAATTTCAATCTAAGGGAACAGGGCAACTCACAAGAATGAGCAATGGTGGCTCTATAAAACTCATACATGAGATGATTACTTTTGAAATGTCCTGTTGTGAGGAAAAAAAGCCTCAGATTTGTATCTTTCTGTAAAGCTAATATGTGCTGGGTTTCATTTTTTGTTCAATTTGTGAGAAGCAGGGAAAATGGGCAATGGTGAAGAAAAGCAGGCATATTTCAGTTTCCCTCTCACAGGCTAAAACCAGATAGTTGTTCTTCCCCAGGCCTATAGAATGATAAATGCTCAGGAAAAGCACTCAAGATTGATGACTTCATCAAAACTGCCTCACAGACAAAATCTGTTGTGGAAGAACAGCGAGGAACTTGGTAACAAGTCTGAAGGATGTAACAGAGTATTCTACTTTGCTGTCTGCTTATTGCTACCACCCATATGGCAATTTAGATGCTCTCATTTCTCCTGTAAGTATTGCCCCGTTTTCCACACTCACTAACCTGCCAAATAACTGATGGCAGCAAGACAACCTCACGTGAGTTCTTCTTCTCACCTCATTTTGCAAATGACTTTCTTACCTAGTTTAAACACTAAATATGAACAAAGACTGCAGAGTTTAGGTAAAGAACAGTGTTGGGAATGCCAGGTCTATGGACTAATAGATCATTTTGGTTAGATATTATCTGGGGTGATGGTATTGAAAACCTCTTGCTCCTGGCATCATTGGACACATTGTTTTTCTGGTCAGCATTTAGTTAAATTCCAGGTTAAATTCAGCAGTGATTTATCTTTAGAAACTGGATGAAACTTGTTAGTAGCATTTCTGAGAAGGACACAAACTCTTTTTATCTAATGACTTGCTACTTTACTTCAGAAGAATGGTCTGTTTCCTGGGCTTCAATCCATTTGCTTACTCATACTGCGTTATTTCCTTTAGCTGGAGGCAAGTTTCATCAGATGAATACCTGTATTTTTGTCAAGACAGCAATATTCAGCAGCTATGCCTGCTGCAGGTAACTTTCCAATCACTTAATGAATTCAGTGCCATGAAGAATAAAAGATGAGGTGAACTGGCCATTTTTATAAGGATGTGCACTATCTGATGCTCTGAGTTTTCTGTCCTATAGCTCATCACCTCAAGCCCTGCTGTCATATGCTTGCAAGCCCAGGTCTGAGTGTTCCATGTAAGACTAACCAGGCTGCAGTGCTGCATTTGTGTCATACCACCAGCTCTCCTCCTCCCCCAGGTCCTCCAGATTCATCTTCTGGACAGGACTTCACAGGAACTTGGAAGCTCTTAAAAGAGTTCTTACAACATCACAAAAAAATGTTATCAGAATAGGTATAATTTCAATCTGTAAATGCTTTTGCCATTGACAAAAACAAGCCTAAAAAGTCCCTTTTCCAAAACACGTTTTTAAATCATGAAGCATAACGGTGTGTGCCAAAGATAAAAAACAAACCACACCACAGAAATACAAAGCCCACTAACTGCCATATCTTTTATTCTTGGAGGGAATAATAACACTGTACCTTCTTCCTCCTTTATTGTACCTCAAACAGTGACAGACATACACTGCCATTGTCCTTTTTTGAAATGGCTTAGGCTATACTAATGAGGACTGGATCGTTCTCACTGGGCTGCAAGCATACACAGAGCATTTTTGCAGGCCACCATGTCCTGCTGGCCACATGGAGCAACTCTGACATCTGTGGGCACTGCCAGCATTGTACCATCTCCTTGGAAGCTGATGGAGAAGTGGTGCCTAGAGAAGCTGCAAGAGCAGGCAAGCAATGGAGAACAGATCCCCTCCTCCCCTGCCCAGGATATCTGCTTTTTCCAGGGTAAGCAGAGTTGAACCTGCTTCTTCTCTCCATGCTGGCTGGGGCCACATGGTGGGTGCACAGAGTGCCCTTGCACACGCCATGCTGGGGAGTGGGGTGGGCAGAAACCTGCAGGAATGTTCCCAAAGAGTGTGGCTGTGGCAGTTCCCCTCTGGGGACTCGAGTGTCCGGAGCATGACCTGCCCAATGGCTGAAAGGATAATATCTGCTGTGTCTGATCCCTGTCTCCTCTCTCAAAGGGCTGAAATCCAATTCACCTCAAGCCATCTGGAGCCCATCTCCAAATGAGTAATTCCTTCAAGTTTTATTTAATCCATCTGCAAATGGCTTCACCCTTTGGTTTGCCATGACACAAATCCCCTCTGAGGGCCCAGAGCAGATCAGCATGTCGGTGCACATGCCTGTGCTGAGGGTGTGTGTGGTGGGACAGCTACCTGCTGTGGACCTGAGGCATCTTCCCCTGTCCTGGAACAGTATCAAGGCTCAACTTTGCTTGCTGCGAGCTTCCACAGTGACAACCAACCTCTGACAGAGGAGCTGTGTGCCACAGCAGCTCAGGGGATGCACAAGGTGCACCTCAGATAAAAATGGGAGGTCAATACCTCCAATCTTCTGCCCATCTACAGAACTAGAAGGGGATTAATGCTTATCTGTGGCAAGGAAGATATGAAGTGGATACTAAGGCAGTTTCAACACTGTTCACAAAGTAGATCTTACATCTTTTGGAATATTATATTTAAATAAGAAGGAGGAACCCTTTATCCATCAAGGTTTCCAAGACACTGAAAAAAGAGACAACTGCACAAACCAAACCTGCAGTACTAGCACTTGCCCCTAACCTGGGCATCACACTAAGACTTTGTATGTCATAAAATGTCATGGTTTGACTAATACATAAAGACATCATCAAAGCCAAACATTCAGACAATCTTTCTCTGTGCCTGTTAAATTAAGAACAGAGGCAATAATACTGTTACAAGTCCTTTCAAAGGTGCAAAAGAACCCGCATCACTTCCCTTAGGTACCACTAAAGCCTTCCTAGGGTCTGATGACTTTGGGCTGTAACATCAAGAGAAACTGTGGGCCGAGGAACGCCAGCAGGCAAGGTACTCAGCACCTCCTTCAGCTCCTGACTTGCAATGTAGCTTTCCTTACATTGTTTCCACCCGACTACCTCTGCTCTCACACTTGCTCTGCTGGTCTAGATAGAGGAAGAAAAGTAAGCATTTAGGAAACTTATTTCAGGGCACCTCACACTCTATCCCCTCATGTACTTCTATAGCTCTCCCCCCTGCAATGCCCAGACCTCCATTTGTGCTGGTACAAGCACTTAAAATCATGGTTTGGAGGTTTCTTGGGAGGATTCTTGCTGTTGTAGTTTGACCTCTGCATGGAGGGCAGGCAGGCGAGGGCCACAGTCCAGAGTACACTGCTTGTACCTCACTGGTGAGGGGTGTGCTTCCCCATCCACACAGGACAGGTAGATAGAGCTGTGACTTCACAAAGTGCCTTCTACCATGTTTTTATAATGGATCTGCTCCTGCAGAGTGCACGAGCACTGATAGAGCTCTTCTGCACTGCCTACAGTACAACATGGGCTGGCAGCCTCCACGAGACAGCTGTGCCTGGAGATTTCCTCACTGGCTGCAGTGCCTGTGAGCTGGAGCAGAGGTGAAGATGCAGCAGCAGCTCCACTGTGTGCTCCTCTCACATGGAACAGCTAGCTCCTCCTGCCTGCTCACCCCTCCTACTCCCTCACTCCTGCCGGGGCGTTCTGCAGCCAAATTTCAGATGTGCCCATGGTTCCCTGCAATGACCTGTTTCTCTTCATTAACTCTTCAGTGATGTCTGCAGAACACAAACCAGTTGGGACATCTTGCCTGGGAACAGATATTAGTGATCCAGAGAAAACAAAGCCAAAGGATGCTGTCACTACAGTATTTCATAAGAGTATCCAGTGTCTCTCCCCACTCCTATTTCAACATCCAAAATGTCCAAGTAGGCAAGCATTGTGCAGCCTGAACAGAGTGGCCACAGTTTATGCTATACTGGCTCATCTGTTCTTTGCACCAGCTGTTCCTGGAAGGAGGTGCCACTGAATTGTTTCTCTCTTCCTCTGATGCTCTGGAAGAAAGACAGAGGACATTTTTTTAAATCTTGGCTATTTAGCAGAGGGAACAGGGTTGGATTGTTGTGTATTGGCACTTGTTACCTTCTCATCCCATGCCCTTCTTGCTGTGCAAGCACAGTACAAGACATGACATGCTGAAATAATATTTAGTTTTGCAGCTGGGTTCATTACTGGGATAATTTAGAAGGTATAACCAGTCATCAGAATTTCAAAATATATTCAATTTTAAATAAAGAGGCAATTTCCACAGAATGATGACCATAAAAGAATGACAGTATACTCATGAACAAAGAACAAATCTGCCAGTCTGTCAATAACTTGCCTGATGTGTCATCACAATTTAATTAAAATTTACTGTAAGAGAGCAGACCAAGTCAGTCCTCCAACAAAGGTGCTTCCTTTCCTTTGTGCAATAAAAATAATCTCCCTTTGTTTTGAGTTACTGGTGCACAAGGAGATTGTGACAAATCATTCTCCAGAACTAAATAGATGGCTGAAAAGTATGAGCCAAATTAATCTTTTATACAGTTGATAGATTTGTCTCTAGATGATATGTGGATCTTTCAAACCCGCCTCAGAGTATCAACTCACTATTTCCCATGCATTTTGTGCTCTGCAGTCACCAAGTCAACCACAAGGACTTCTCAGGTCTCTGGCAAGTGGCCGTGGTGGCCACGCTTTTCCCCCCTGTCCCAGGGTCACAGAGCAGCTGCTCAGATCCTGTAAGATAGTCCCAGCCTTGCACTGCGCCTCTGGAGGCACCCAGCTGGCCATCAGAGCCTGCCAGGCCACATCTTCCAGCCAAATCCAGTTTCTTCCACTTCTGTGGTTTCAGTGGAAGAGCTAAAAGCTTTCTCAGTCTTTGGAGAACCACTTCATTCTGAAGGAACTTTTCTATCAGAGTTACAGTGTCTCAGCATGTCACGAGATGCAAAGCAGAGCTGCAGGGACAGCTATGAACCTATATAATATTATGGCTAAAATAATGTTTTCACTGACTGAACAATCTGATCAGTGACTAAAAGTATTAAATAAAGAAGTATTCTGTTTAAATCAAAATATTTCTTTACAGTTCTAGAAATCTAGATACAGTAGCACCATGTTTGCCTGGGAGAATAGGGAAGCTAAGATGACTTATACAATTAAAGTTGTGCTGTCTCGAGTCTTTCTTTTGTCAAAGATGAGTGAAGTCAGAAGAAACAATAAAAACAGTACATTTTTCAAGAACATTGACTTCATGGGTGTAGTTTTCTCCAGCTTAATAATCAAAGGCACCAAAACACATATACATAAAGTGAGGACTGAGAGCTGTAGTTTTAACCTGGTAATGGTCCACAATAAGACAAATATACCTAAGAGCATTTATGTCATCTCAGAGCAGACATGTAAAAGCATTAGCCTCCATCATGCTGGTGTGTGTTATCAGGTCTACATGCAGGCCCAGAAAGACTTTGCAGTACACATATAAATATACATACCCGACTTGGGTACAGTCTCGATATGGCAGCACTGAAAATATGCTACAGAAGGATCTTCTGCTGCTGATAAGGACTATTCTAAAATATAAAAGAAAATAAAAGAAATCAAAGACTAACACTTAAAAATCCCACCACAATAAGCAAAGCAACAGATGTTACCATTGAGGAATTTGCAATCACAGAACTTCTATAATGGATGATTTCTCCCTCCTCTTTTACATGGCACAGATACTGTGCTACAGAGTCTCTACAGAAGTGCTGAAGCCTGTGCCACAGCAAATCAGCAGTGAATGAGTAGTGGAACCCCATTCCCTCTAGAGGCTGTCTAGGAAGACTATCTTGAATATGTTAATTGGAATCCAGGATAGATGCTTTCTTAGGGAAAGGAGTTCCCCCCCCAGAGAGGCACAGTACTGTTCTGTCGACTCACTATAATGGCTGAAATTCAACAGACAAATCCAGCAGCAACCCAGGTGACAACACACCCTGGCTGCTGGTTGTGACCTTTCTCTGTTAACCAAAGGACTCCCTTGACTGTCAGCTTCTTGTTTCTGAAATAGGCTTCATCCATCAATCAGGTTTGATATTATCCTAAGTTTTCAGATCCTTTCACTGTTTTCAAGCTTCCTCCTTGAGTCTTCTCCAGTATTTCCCCATCCCCTTTCTTGTCTCTGGGCATTATCCCTGACCCCAGCAGTTGCACATCTTCCAGTCTTACCTTTAAGATCAGTGCCTAGCTGTGACACCCTGCCAGCCTCTGTGCTCAATAACCACACTCGACCTCTTGGTTATGATGTTGTGTTGGCACTCAGGCAGAACTGATCCCACAGTTCCCTGCCATTTCTCCTCCAGCATCACATCTGTCTCGGTCACTGTCAGGGCTGAATCCCTCCTCCTCTAAGCATGGCTTGCCTTTATTCCTCACAGACAGCTCAAGATGTGGCTACATGAAAGCATCCATTTTCTACCTGCAGAGAGCTTATCTCAAAATCCAGGAGACTCTTAGAGCAAATGCCTCATATTTCTAACCAGTCTCCAAATGTCTGCAACATCTGCAAAGTCATTGTATGATACTGTCCTGGTTTCAGCTTGAATAGAGTCCGTTTTCTTTAAATCCAATAGCTTGGAGCAACCTGTTACACAGCCACACTGTTGCCTTCAGCCACTGAGCTCTGACATTTCATTAGAAGCATCAAAGCCACCTTGAGATCAAGACCCACATTCCATAAAACAGGGTGGAATGCCAGTAGCTACACTATTAAAGTTTTGGGAGATGAAGACTTGCAAGAAGCTAAGAGAAGTTTGATCAAGCAGTAAGATATAAAATGCCAGTAAGCAACTGCTTACAAATATACCCTTCTTCCTTGTTACCTCCAGCACACCAAGAACTGTACAGTTGTTCGACTGACCCTTCTTCCCTCCAAAGGCCAACAGGCTGCACCAGGTCAAATTCCTCTACGACACAGTGGCAGCAATTTCTGCTGTTTTCTGATCTGATTAGGGTTAGCATTTGCTGACATTTTACCTTTCTAAAAATCTCCACTTGTGGTAAAAATGCTAGGACCTACTACTACATTGGTTGTCAGGGCCATTGCACTTCCTTGCTCTGCTCTCCAGTGTTGACTTTCTGACATTGTGTCCCACAGATCTGTGTGCAAGGAATTAACCTGAATTTTTCATCCATTGTCCTACACTGGTCAAAGCTGGACAACAAACCCTAGCAAGCTCTTTTGCTCTTTGCTGTCCAAAATCCAGCACACACACCTATGAATCTCCAACCAGTTTTGCTATTTTAGAACACTGTTTTCTTAAGGGACCAGCTTAGTCATCGCTCTTGGAAAAGGTTTAGCTCCCCAAGAGAGCTGCTGCACATAATCCTTGGAAAAATGCAGAATGATCGATTTTCCTTCTCTGGATTACTCCGTTACAGCAATCCTATTTTCTTCCTTAAAAGCCCGTTTAAAAGCAAAGAGGGATTTACCCTTTAATGAAGAAGGGATTCTAATAATAAACATGCATACAGCTTTAGGAAGTTCTCCTGCAGCAAATGAAGTACAATTTCATTGTTGTGTGAATGCTGTAATATTCCTGACCTAAGGGAAATGTCTCAGATCTTGTGAGATAGTCTCATGGTGTGGCAGTAAGATACAGAGCAGGCAGGAATAATTTCTTCCCATTTGAGAACAGCAATCCACAAGCAAAAAAACCCCGGCATATGATTAATTTTGTGCTTGCCACTGCTTACTGCTGAATGGTTGCTACTCACAACAGCTTGCTTGTTCACTGGGAGCCTTGTTTGCTGATGTATGAAACTTGGCACAGGTTTCGAGGCTGACATCAGAAAGCATCTTTGAATTTGGAAAACCACAGTACCCACTAAGCATATTATCCCCCTCCCTCTGGTTGCTTCTGGAAATACAGCTCTTCCACCAACGCCCTACACCTCCCTAAAAATACCACTCAACTCTTAATACTTAAAAGAAAAACAAACTGGTGCTTCCATGTCCACAAGCAAAGACAACAGTAGGAAGTTACCACAGAACTGTGTGTATCAGAAGGAATCAGACAAGAAAGGAAATAAAAAGCACCAGCCCAGACTCTATTTTTTTTTCAGATTTTTTCCCTTGGGACCCAAGTATTGCCTCTCCTTCCATAAACTGGCAGACCCTCTTCACACAAAGATCTCCCAGGCAGAGCATGAGAGGAGCCCACAGCCTCCCCTGCCAGGATGCCACACAAACCTCATCTGCAAAGCTGCTGAGGGAGGGTGATGCAAAACACCTTTAGGAGCTGGACTGGAAAGGAAGCTGGGAAAGCAGTGGTCAGATCCTCATCATAGAGGGATAAAATGGCATTTTATGTATAGGCCTGATGACATGCATGGAAGCAAAAAAATTTATGAAGGCCTACAGTGGTTTGCTGGGGCAAAAAAATCCAGAAACTTGCCACAAAGTATGCTTTGGAGGAGAAGTTGTGGTGGAAGTCCACTGCTGTTCAAAAAAAAAATCAAATTATTGCTTATGGGAGGAAAGTATTTTCCTGGATTTCAACTCTTCAACATAGGGCATCTAGAATCCTGCATACCTCTGAAGATGTGTGAGAGTATTCATAGTACCTGATTCCAATTGTGCCACCTAGACATGTTTAAAACCACTTCATGAAAAGATTTGTCACTCCTTAAGTCTCTCATTTCACCAAAAAGTTGTACTAATTACTATGGGTCAAAGCAACCATTATTTTGCAAGAGAGCTCTGACAATGTGCAAAGGCTATAAAAGCTAATCTTCCAATTTATGAAGTATATACTACAAAAAAAACTTAATGAGCACAAAGTTCTCCACAGAATCAGTAATTTGTTAATACCTGAAGAATACCATCTGTTTTCCTCAGCATCTGTCCAGGTTTGCTTGTGTTGCACCAAAAGGCTGCCATCAGGCAGTGTGATACACATCATACACACCATCCACAGGTGGAACACTGCAGCCTCTTTTCTCATTCCTGACTGAAGATGTTTGACTGCCAGGGCTCCGCTGCCCTGCACACAAAGGCGAACACACAAACCATGGATGCTTCTGGGGTAGCAGTCCTCATGTTGGAGTCCCACGAGTTCGAGGGCTCTTAGAAGGTGGCTGACATTAATTATGAACTGTGGGGGTGCTGCCAATCATCAGCCTCTCAGTCTGTATGTGTGTGCAATTAAGGAAGCAGCAAAAGAGACCTTTCATGTTGGTATTTGACATTCCCTTAGATGTGTTTGCTAACAAAAAAACAAAGAAAGCAGTCGCATGGGGCTGGGAGAAGAACATTGTTTTACTGCTTTTTATACCTGCTCTATATGATAATTCTAGAGTTGTTCTTGTCCCATTCCCACCAGGAATTGTTTGTTCAGCTGGCTCAGGCTGGCGCTTCAGTGGCTCGTTTTTGCTGATCTCCTTCAGTGTTTATGGAGGCTATCACCAATAAACCTGCTAAGTAAAGTGGGTAAAACCATATGCTTGGTGGCTCCCTGGGCTAGTTTGTGTGTCAGGGTTGACTTGCCTTTGTCTTTAAATTTATTTTGTGCTGTTTTAGAAGAGTCCTTTGCTAACACAGTCTAGGAACCCTAATTTTCTAACTCCTTTAATAAGCCACGACCTACAAAGCCAAAGAAACCGGTTTAACCAGTGATCAGAACTATCAACAGGAAGCTTTACAAGGACTCGCTGATAAGCTCCAGTCTGTGGATTTTTCTGCATAAGCTCTTTCTCTGGGCTAAACAGTTGAACTCTTATTTTAACCACAGCGGGTCCTGCCTTGCTGCAGGACTGCCACAGGCTGGACCCAGAGCATTGCTGCTCAACACGTGTCATCCCTGAGGCTGAGAGGGAAGAGCTCTCAGCGCCACAGGACAAGGACACATCACTTCACAGGCTGAGAGATGCAAACAAGGGCAGTTGCCTCAGAGAGCAGCCCTGAGCTAGCACTCACACTGCAGTTTTCTTTGCTGTCACACAGCCACAAGCCTGGGAAATGACTTCTGAAAGTGCTGGCTATTTTAAAGCCTAGTCATCAAACTCACTGCTCAACAATATATTCAGTGTAGATGTTTTCAAAGCTGGGTTCCTCCTCTTCAGTGAAAGACTGACATGCTGTGACAGAAGGGTCAGGGATTTTGGAGGGAGCTCAAACAGCCTGACTCCAGCCCAGCTCAGTGCCTGCATCCTGCAGAACCATGCATGAGCCACCTGGGACAAGGTCTCAGGCACAGAAAGGAGCCCCAGGAGGGCTTTCTATCCATTACAATGCCTGTGCTCCTCTGTGTCACATGGAACTGCGGAGGACAACAGTTTCTTAAGGTACTCAGAAACACTGTTGATTCTAGGATGAATACATAAAGCAGACCCAGCTATATTTCTAGAGGTCCTTTTCATCCAGAATGCCTATTAACTTCAGTGACTGCATCCACACCCCTGGGAAAAACAGAGACTGCACCAGTATTACTTACTGCTAGACACAGGGGTGACACAAAATGTTAACTCTGCATTTTATTCTTAGCTAGTATCATTGTGGCTCTAAGACCATAGGATGAAAACTATTTCCAAAACTGTGTCTTATTGTATTTGTATTCTATATAAAGAGATCTTTATTATGATTGTGGAAATACTCTGGAAAACTGTGTCTGCTGATAAAGATAAGAAGCCAGCTAGATAACAGAAGCTTTCTCACTGCTTTCTTAAGCAAGAAAAATATTCAGTTATATTGTCAGGCATAATGCCTGATCTATGAATTAAGATAAAATGTTGCACATACACTACAAATACTTTTTTGCAAAACATGGAGAAAAGAGTTTACAAATCAAGTATTTATTAATTCTTTTGCACATAATATTTCTGTCAAGTTTATGCCTAGATTTTTTATAGACATCTCAGAAATTACTTCTTCTCCATGGAATTTGTTTAACTCCTTCTAAGTATAATTTGCTGTAAGAAATTCCCAGAGCATATATCTAGTTATGCACAAAATGACTAAAATTAAAGGGCTGCTTTTCAGTGTTTGATTCCACATGTATTTGTTATAAAGACAATAATCAGCGCTTAGTCAGACAATAGTCAAGTCAATAGTTCTGCATGTGCCTGCTTGATACAAGAGCTGGGTCTAAAAGCTGTTTCTAAAGATCTCTCAGGGACACCTTCTGCAACATTTATGTTGATTACTACCTTTCACTCCTTTTAACTGTATGTGTGAGAATAACAGTGAAGAAAACTTTCCTTGAGCCAAGTAACACCTAGGAGAATTCAATTCATAAAGCCTGTGGCTCGATGCAATGTTGGAATTTCATTACTGATGTGGTTCCGTGTTAGATGGAAATCAAAGGCTACGGGCACAGGTTGGTCCATCAGAGCACACGTGGCTCTCAGCCACGGCAGTTGCATGAGAACAGGCATGTGCAAGGGTCAGCTCTCACTGGGATAGCTTAGTCTACATGCAACCTATTCAGGTGGCCTAGTTCAAACCTATTAAGGTTTGGAAGAACAAGAATTAAAAAAACTCATGAGGCACACGGAGAAATGGTCTTTGAAACAATCAGAGAGGACAGGTATCTTCTTGATAAGCAGGGAGGAGGCTAGTTTAACTACTGAGCTGGATGCTACCACAAGAGAGAACCCATTTTGCTGATGGAATCACCTTCAGCTGATGCCTTTGCAGTAAGCAAAGTCCCAGCCAATGGCTGCTGTGCATGTCCCCCCTCAGTGCCTGCAACCTGGGCAGTCCACATCCCAGTTCAGGGTATGCTGCACCACAGGTGCACCCCTCACACATCCCCTGGAAGGCTCTCTTCCTACATCTGCCACGGAAACCAGGATCCCATGCCTCATCTTGCCATGACCATCCTTGGCTGTGCATTTACCAGCATGCTGTATCCACTAAAAGATGTTGAAAGTATCCTTGAACTGTTGCTAAACTTGGTCCAGGCAGGTTCAGCTACATGCCCCTCTCACACTTAGAACCTTGAAGAAAAACCCTTGAAGAAATGCAACCACAACATGCCTAGTTTACTCAGACAGCATCACAGACCTCCCTCTTAATGCAGGTTATTTGTTTTAAGGAGACACAGGTCTTAGAGTCTGCGGGCTGGCACTTCCATTGCCCGGTACTTCCCTGGGGGACACATTGTAGCCTGCACCCACACGGATTATTTGAAAGGCCATTAGGAGACAGGTGCTGAGTGGCAATGGCTGTGCTCTTGCAGGGGGATGCTGATCCTGCCCCTTCCCTCACACCCCATGGGCTGCCTCTGCAGAAGCAGCCTTTGCATGCACAGTACCTGCCGTTTCTGGTATCGTGCTGCCGCATGTTCTTGATAAAATGAACCTTCTTAAAGTTCTTTGGTCTGGGTGATCCTGAGAGTGTCCGACATCTGAAAAATAAATCAGTTGCAAGGAGGGGGAGGGAGAAGAAAAAAAAGAGTTCTCAGTTCCCTGCTGTACCGCCAAGAAGTCTACACAAAAGCAGGAAGGAAAGACGAGACAAATGATTTGAGTCACCCTGTGTTAGGAATCAGCAAGAACAATAAAGACAATAAGTCTGGAAACAGGACAGCTCAAACAAAAAAAAATATTTAAAATAATAATAAGAAAAGGCACCATTCCCCTCCCTTCATGCAAAAAAAAAAAAAAAATCATAAAAAAATCTCAGCAAAGTAGAACTTCCTGTAATCTGCCATGACAGTTTAGCCCAAGCTTTCAGAAGACAAAAAATTAAACCAAACCAAAACCTAATAAGTATGCAATTTTCCCCACTTGCACCAACACCCACACTTTTGTACGCTCCTCAGCTATTGATAAAGGAACCATTGAGGGAAGTTCTTTCTTGCTTTAATTTTAAAAATTAAAAAGATTTAAAATCTCCAATTTGCAAGGATAACTCCTATTTGATTTTAACTCTAAAGATTACTTTTCACGTTCCTGGCAGTATACAAACCAACTAAAAATAAAATTAACTACCCCAGGGAAAAAAAAAAAACATTCTTCAAAACATTAAGCCTTAAAACTATTTTACATCTGAATGCGCTTTATAAATTGCAGTTACAGAAAGAAATTGCCAGAGGGAGGAGAGATGAGAGAAACAGCAGTATCCTCCCCCCGCCTTCCACCCCTGCTCTTTCTAATTGGCTGGAACCACAGCCATGTGAAAGCGTTCTCTGTCTCATCCAGGGCTGTTTTGTTGCGAGGCGAGGCAGAGTCGCGGGCGCTGGAGATGAGTCCTGTGCTCACAGCGCAGCCGCTGCCTCCTCCGTGGCACCTCGGGGACCAGCATCCTCTGCCGGTGCATGGGACCAGCACAGCCCCTCTGTGCTGAACTACCCTAACCTGTTTTTCCATCCTCTCCCCTGCACAGGCAGAATCCAGCAGCTTCTCAAGCCCAGGAGGTCGTTATGTTGGACTGAAACCACCGACCACTGTGCCAGTCCCCACTGCTGTACCCAAACACCAGAGTGCTACACAGGCACACCCTGAGAGAGGCATCCCACCGCTTTGCCATTTCTGCCCTCCTCCTGCTGGTAAAGACATTGAGATTCCCTCACCCTCTGATTGCAATTAGCCTTGTTAGCTTCTTCACAGGAAAATACCACCAAGAGAGACATTCTACCACAAATTCTGCAAATTAGCAAGTAAAAATACTGCCTGGCAAACCATACTTTGTTTATATCTTTTACCAATTATACATGTTTGAATCACTTATGGGAACATTTCATAACATGCTGGTAAGCAAAGCATGGTAAGCTTTGTAAAAATAATCAAGCCTTGGTAATAAGCCAATTGGTACAGCCTCTGCTATTCTTTGTTTCAAGGTGGGGAGAGACAGCAAATCTGCATGTGGATAAACAAGGCTATAGGCTAAACACCAATATAAACCAGCTGAATTACAGATCCTAAGATAAAGAGGCAGTCAAACTTAGGCTGCTGTCTTGCCAAACAGCTGACCTGGAAGCATTCCATGCACTGGTCAGATTACTGACCAGCCAGTTTCTGAACTGTTAAGCAGTTGCTCCATTTTCCATCACTCCAGAGGACTGCCTAGTGACTAATTACTGCGGTCCCCAGAGAAGGAAGCTGTGGTCTCCCAGACGCAGAATTCAAACCACACTGAAGTTGCCAGTATAACAAGGATGGGGACAGATTTATTAGTGGGGTAGAAGTCACAAACCAACCAGCCAACACACAGACAGTAATGCTGGTAACTGAAATAAGTTTGCGTGTGCTGAGAGAATAAACGGTAAAAATTCATTAAAAATATTAGCCTTCAAAAACTTACTGTATTAAACCATCTGTACATATTTTTAAAATGTACCACAGACGTTAGGGTACTACTCACTAGGGGCTAGTCCTTCATATCAGTGACAACTACACTTTTTGATTAATTTCATTTAAATACTCCCCTTTTTTTGTTTAATGACCTAAAGCCAGGGAACATGCAATTCACATCAGCCACCACCTTGTGGGGCATGTGAAGTTTCAACACTCTCACTCGCTATGAAGAGTATCGCAGTGTGAAGACCCAGCTACTTTTTGACATGAGGAGAGAGAGGCAGCCTGCCCATGCATGTGCTTTACAGACAAGAAGCCAGAGAGACAGTAAATAAAATGACCTCCGCAGTGGGGCATTTTCCTCAATGTCCTCCAGAGTCTCCAGAGAAGATCGCTGCGAGATCAGCCGACGCCTGCAGAGAAAACAGAACACAAAAATCACTGCTGATTGGAGGGCACGAGAAGGTCCTCAGAGCTGCTACTCAGTAAAGATCACTGTCCTTCACTGGCCAAGCCATACCTTTGGATATTAATAAATTTTGTTCCATTCTGCTTTTCTTAACCTATTTGATTCCACCCAGAAGCAAACCTAGCTCATGCAAGCTGCTACAATAAAGCAGAAGTTGCAGCTTTGCAACAGCTCCTCCACAGTTCATGTGTCCCTTTCTTTAAGGGTTTAACACCCTTCTAACACAGTCCCACATGTGCTGCAGTACAGCTGGCAATGCTACAAGTACAGTGCTTTGACAAAGTAGTGCAGACACAGATCCACAGAGACTGCCTGTCCTTCACACTGCCACAAGGGACACTTCTCTTCGCCCCTTGCACTTTCTACCAAGTAAGTGCCACTTGTTTCTCCATGATGTCCATCTCATCGCTCCTGTGAGAAAAGTCTGAAGTGAGATGGAAGACTACTGTGCCAGCAGTAGTGGTAATAAAAGAGCAGTTTAAACAGAAGCTGTGACCATCCCTGTGAGCAGCACAGGTGAGCTAAGCTCTGTTTTAAGCCATTTTCCTATGTCTGAGTCACATCCTTCCTCCACCTTCAGAGAAATAATTATGGAAATTTTGGCATTACATTGGCTGTTCCAGCAGGCAGGGAAGAAGCCCCAGTACAAGCTTTGTTTCAGCAGCCCTTGCTGCTGCACAGCCTCCAAACACCCTGACAGCAGCACAAAACAAGGACTGCACCCAGCCCTGCAAAAAGCACCATAAATACCATAAAAGAATGTGTATGACACAGGCCACCCGCAGGCACATGAGGAAGAATTAAGCTGGCAATCACTGAAACGACTCCGTCGTCGATGGGTGTCAAAACAGCGGCAGCAGCCAGCAGAGCCGTGGCACTGTGCCCCAGCACCCGGCTGGCAGGAGCAGTGCCAGCACCCATCGCTCCCAGGGGCCCTGGCTGAGGCACAGAGCACCTCACCAGTGACTTAATGATTGGAGGGCATTTAAGGGCATTTATCATTTAAGTGATAAAAGTCTTCAAAGACTATCACTATTTCTTGTCCAGTTCCCACTGAGCTGCCTCACTCCTTTGATCTGGCAGCGAAGAGTTTCCAGAATGTTGTGAGCACTCCTATATGCTTAGGAAGGTGCTCATTAATTTATTCCTGGGCTGTATTTTCACAGTAAATTGTCTTCTCTGATGCAAGTGTTAGCAGTTTCTAACCCTTCCAGCAATCCCCTTGCCCCTCCAGTTGTGCTGCTACAACTGTTCCTGCAGCCGTGCTGCAAATCTGATTACTGAAATGTTTTTCAGTTCAAAATAACCCTGAGGTTCAGTGATTCCATTTGCCATTAATTCAAACACCAAATTTCTATCACTAACCTGCAGACAACGCATTTGAGGACAATCTCAATGTGCATGCAGCTTTTTCTCTGCTTAGTTGATCTATAAATTGTTTGAGGGGTTTTCTGTGGTTTTTCTAAGTGCAAAGCACAATCCTCTTAGGTAAAATATGCAAACCTAAATCCCCTCAGGCTTTGTCTACACTAGGATTTCAGAAGATCTCGTGCAAGATAGGATACACCTTCAAAATGCTAAGAAAAAAAGTCTGCATTTCAGGATGCATGGCATAGACAAGGAAGAAGAGACCAAATATCTGTCTCCTGCACCCATGGATGCTCCCTCAGCTCCATCCACAGTCAGAGAGGACACAGGAATGCTCTTACTGGGAGAATTCAGATCAGGAGGAGCTCCTCCTCCATGTTCAGTTTCACTGATCCATAAGCAAAAGCTGTAAGTTTCAACTACCAGCACCACTGGCAGATGACGAGGCAGATGATAGCTGCTGGCTTTTTAATACCTCTTTATCCATCATTAGCTTAATAACACAAATAATGGCATGCTCCCATCTTGTAGTGTTACAACACCAGAAGCATACTTGGCATGTTGTTAGTCAAAGAGAGATAAACAACGGTACAACCTTGCCACCTTCTTCATACTAAATTTATCAAATTAGTCACACTGTATTTCCTGTAGATGCCAGGTGCTTGTGCAGCACCAGGTGCATATTCCAGCTGCCACTGAAACCTTTTCCCAAGAGTCTCCTCGCCCAAAGTTATGCACCCTCCTCAACTTTATTGCCAACAGTTTGTCAGACACGGGTTTGAGGATCCTCCATCTGCATCTGTCAAAAGGCAGATGCACTGGGTGGCAGGAACACACACAACTGCATTTCACCAGCTGGTCCATCCAGTTGCCTACTGGAGTCCTCTGGCTTCCCTCACTGGTCTCAACTTCAATCCCAGCACCACGGATGCTGCCTCCCGATTTTTGCTTGCTACCCTCAAATGCAACATAGGCTGGATGGGAACTGCTGCCACCCCTCTTGGCATGAAAGACCTCACACTGAATTTCACCAGTACTGATTTTGCATCATTCTGGGTACCTTACATGGCAAGTGAGCTGGCACAAAGGACTGGGGGGGAAGCTCTTTGTTCACCCAAACCTGGGAGAGGAGCACTGATCCCGGAGCTCCCTCTCAACTAGGGCACAATACAAGCATGACTGGATAAACCCATCCATCCAGGAAGGAAGAAAGCACACATAACAAGTTCTGGCACAGGTAGCAGTGAGAGCAAGGATATCCAGCCCAGCCCTCAACCCAGCTGAAAACTGCCACATCTGTCACCTTCCCCCAGAATTATTAGTTTAAATCACTGCAACTCCCAGCACTGTCAAAGGAGCATCAGGGAGGAAGATTTGGAGCAATGCTGTTGAAATCAGTTCATAATGCCTGGGAATTGCACCCTCTTCTCACTGAAGAAGCTCAGCCGCAATGAAGGACGTGAAATTATTCCACTTTATCTTAAATCTTTATTTCAAGGCCTAATTAAGATGACCTAAATACCAGTATTTTATAAGCTTTCCACAGCTGGATATTCTACTAGAAATGCCAACTAATGAGCCTACCTGCTGTGAACAAAGTCACATCCTGTGCCACACACACGGGACAAAAAATAATCCTGGAAAAACAAAGCTTTTGAAAGGATCTTCCAGGGAATACAAGCAAAATCAGTTTTTCATTGACTTCATTAAGAATTAATCACCTCAACTGGTGTTTAGTATTTAAATTAATCATCTTTCTCTCTTCAGGCAAGCAGCCAGGGTTTGTCTATTCAACTCCTAAAAGGGTTTTTTTTTTCAAAAATTGATTAGCATGCTATAGCAGCTGGTATGTGTAGCACTTGCACTGAAATAACTCAAACTGTTTTATATCACACATCACCATCATTCTGATGTAAAGCTCTGTTGATACCTATTTCATATTTAAAAATGCCCTATTTCAATAATACTTATGGGAAAATCCTTCTGTTATGGAGGAAGAATATATGCAGAAAAAAACAAAATAGCACTATGTGACTCACATAGGATTCAGGCTTTGGGATAAGTCTGTAAGCAGATACAATTTCAATATAAAATGCTTTAAAACTTTTGTAGAGTAAATGTCAGTCACTAACAGACAAAAATATAATTGCCCTTAATAACCAAATTAAAGATGTTTCAATAAAAATGTTAATTTCTTCTAGTCCACAGAAAGCCTTAAAAAATTCCTCTTAGTTTAACCATCACATTCTAGGTATACCAAAGTCACCCTCACTGCCCACAGCCAATTCACACAGAAAAAGGCAGCTCAGCACTGGTCCTCATTCTAATGATCAGCCCCTCCAGGACAATGGTCAGAGTCTCATGAAACTTACAGACTTGTTTTGTTTAAAAACCATGTAATATCACCTTCACTTAAACACCTACCTAAAATGTTTATTGTGTGTTTCATTGCTGTTGGTTCCCCGTGCACGTACCCAGAAATAACCAATACCCTGCAATCAAACTCCAAGGGCAGACCAAAGTGAGAAACTAAAGAGATATTTGATGCCATGGTATTTTAAATGGCTGCTTTCTAAGATACTATTGACCCTTTTTGCATACTGGATTTATCTTTGACCAGCTGTCTGAATCACTGTGGAAGTTTCTTAAAAGGTAAAATGTTGTCTTTATTTCCCTTCTCCAAAGTCAGATTAATACATGGCTCAGTTGCAAAAATGAAATGAAATACAAGGGGGGACAAAAGAAACAAAATACAAGGAAAAATAAAATAAGGCAGGTCTGTAACCAAAACAGCAAATAGCCAAAGCAAGTCAACTACAAATATACTGACTGTAACCATCCCATCAATCAGTGGAAAATTATCTTTGCTCTCAGTTGCTGCAAAATACTCAGCTCAGTTATGTTAAACATACAAAATCTTAAGCCATATAGACAGGAGGTGATAAAAATCAAAGGAGCTGCAATCAGAACACTGGATAAATTCATCCAGGAAGGAAGGAAGGCAGGAAGTAAGCCAATGATAAACCAAGAGATAAGGAAAAATAAATCCATGTGTAATGACTTTCTAGCACAGCTACAAAATCAGGAAGAAAAAGATGCATTTCAAACACTGCTAATTTCTGTGAATGTTGGGGGATTAATTTTCCCCCTGCTTCTGTTAAGGCCACAAACCTGTAACAGCAGAAGCCAGCAGTGCAGGTGCTGCTGGCTCCCAGAATACAAAACACCCCTTCAGGACAAGCTTCTTCACTTTGTCTGGAACAACTGCATCCCTTCAGAGAGGCAGTGACACGGGACACACGAGTGCCAGCCATCTGAAGACCTGCTGGCTGCATTAACACTGACAGGACAACTTGGGAGGACAAAGACATTGCAAGAGCTGAAGACTGTTGGCAGCTCCCATGTCCACTGGGCCACCTCCTCCCTTAAGGTGGCTAGGCAGAATGGGCAAGAACCACGGGGCAGAAATGTCTGGGCTATCAGCTCCTGACCACAGCACTGTTTATACTAACGTGGCTTGGAAGCATCAGTAAAGCATAAGACGGCTTGACACTTTTAAAATGTTGGATTCTTTATTTCCACTGTGCCTTCAGCACAAAAGAAGTATCCTACGCACAGGAACACTACCCTACAGAGCTGCAGAAGGGGACTGGAAAGAAAGTAATCCTGAAACCTGCAGTGATTGGGAATGAGATCAGGATACCTGCAAGGGTACCTCAGGGCCTGCCTAGGGGTATAAGTGAAGGCTTTCCCTCTGCCATCCATCCACCCTCTGAAAGGTGCCAGCTCCAGACTCAAAGAGGAGGTCTTGCTCAAAAGCCAGCTTGTCCTTTGCAAGCATTCCCTGAGGAGCTACCAAAACATACTCTGGACTTGCACCTCCCGTAGGTCAAACCAGGCAGAGCATCACCACAACCCTCTATGGGAACAGCAACACTAGGGCTGGTTTTTTCATTTGGGCTTCATACCGTTCCTTCCAGCACCAAAATGGCTTGAACAGTAGAAGGAAAACAAGGAGAATATTCAATGAGATCTAAGATTAGGCTTCTTTGTAGTAGAATGAAACAAAATACTAAAAGTAAATAAATGTATATTATATATTATAATATTATGGCTACAAACATATCTTGCAGGCTACTCTGTGTTTTGAGGAAGTTATAATTTGCCATTCTTTTCCCTAACTCCTTTGGAGTTGGATTTGGGTATGAACAGAAGTGCAGCTGCTGGCTCTCTCCCCACCCAGGGCCAGGGCAGTAGGTATAAGCAGAGCTGCCAGATGCAGGCCATGCCCTGTCCCCAGCAGCTCTAGCCCCTTTCTCACTCGAGGGAAACTTATATGCCACTTGTCTCCTATCCCTCCTCAGCCTGCCAGCTGAACGCCTCTGCCCAAACTCCCAGGCTAAGCTGTGACAATTAATGCACTCTTCTGAAATATTATACAAGACATCAGCTGTGAACGAATCCCCATTCACTTCCTGACCCCTGACTTCATGCCCCAGTATGAACCCAGATGAAAGACCCGCTAATGAGTCACCTCTCACCCTCCCTCTGAAGTTTTTGCTGGGATTCTTATGTCCCAGCTCATTTTCTTCCTATCTTTTGCCAATATTACAGGAAGACAAACACAGGAAAAACAAACCCTGAGACTATTGAAAATTATTATGGGAAATAGAATTTCCAGAAGCTACCCAAAGCAATATAAAGCCATTTTTAATTGTGTGCTATCATAATTACACAGCAGAGCCATTATCTGCAAAGAACATCAAACTCCATTTAGGACTTCCACGCTGAGCAGCGTATTGTCAAGGCTGCCCACAATGGAAGTTAAAAGCATCTGGCACATGCTGAAAATTGGTTATTTTGTTAATTCAGCCCAAGCCAAGCACACAGAGAACATACCAAGAGCCCTGCATTTAGCTGTCACCTATGTGCAGGCAGGATGCCAATATAGTCTAAGACCACAGCCTCTGCAGTGGGCTGTGAAGGAGTCTTTGAAGCAGAGATCCTGAGCTAGCAGGACTCACAACAGCCTGCTTCCTTGGGATATGCGCTGCAAGGAGACAGACCTTCAAATCTAGTGGTAACTAGGAGAATAATGCCATGCCAAATGTCTCCTCAGTCTCCATCAACCTTCTGGGCATAAGCAGGAAGATGGACAGAAACAAAGAGACGATGGGAGATCTATGGCATGAACACAGCTCCATGCTACACATTCCTCCTAAACCAGGGTGCCTCCTGCACTCAATATTACACCTGTATTGTCATCCAACTCCTTCTCCAAGCCTCATCCTCCCACATTATCCAAGGAAGAAGCATTGAAATACACAGTACTTCAACTGCTGCCTCCTGACCCGTCTGCACCTAACATCTCAACATGAAAAACACCTACACTGCCATCCCAAAAGTAGGATGTAAGCAAGAATTAGGTAAGAACGAGGAAAGAATTTAAGAAACAATTAAGAAAATAAACATGACAAAACTGAACTATCCCAGTGACCTTTTACAATGCAATACAATGCCCTGTTCACAAATTATGTAGCTTTACACATGCAATTCCTCAAATAGCACACAAGATTCTAGCACAGCCCTGTCCCAATGCCCCAGAGAGATCATCTTGGTCTGGTTAAATCAAACATAAAATTAGGAGTACTAGCACTGCAAAGAGAAAAGCAGCTTTCACTGGAAATTCTGAGTAGTAAGCTGTTCACTAATTAAGTGTTTGTATAGTGTGAATGTGTATAAGCAACTGTGCAGAAAAACAGAAGGTGTGGCAGAAGAGGAATTTTGGACTTTGGGGCTTTTTTAGCATCTTGCACAATTCATCTTGATGCACTAGGAGTCTTTATAGAAGACATGATTTCTAGAAATCTCTAGTGAAGGAAAAAAACTCCCAGAGTTTAGTCTAGGAAGAACAGAAGAGCAATGACCATATGTTGTTGACTCTGGGGGACATTTAATTTTCACCTTCCCCAGTAGGATACCCAATTCTCCAAAGATGTATCTCATTGGAAACCTACCACCATGGTTTAGTGGCAGATTTGGCAGGGCTTGTTAATGCTTGGACACAATGAACTTAAATGTCAGTCTAAAGGATTCCATGATTCAGTGATGCTATCTTCCCTCTGCAGGCAGCTGCCTCTGCACCCAGTCCTCATACTGCTGGCTCTGCCCAAGCCATATTGAGGAGCTACAGCCACAATTCAGTAAGATTCATTTAAACACAACAGAGCTCTCACAGATGCTGAAGTGCCAAAAATCTAAATCCTCAATTATCTTTAACCAATGATTTACAGATTCACTGTCCTTACTTTACTGACTCTGCAGCAGTGTGATAGCTTTCAGAAGGCTTCTGTGCAGTGATTTGTTTTGAGTATGCCCAAACACTGCCACAGCTATGTTTTTCAGAATTACCACTACCTTATAACCCAACACATATTATCGTGGTAAGACATCAATGGGCATCAGCTTAATTAGAGACACTCAAAACTAGGAAAGAAGCAAACAACAAGATTAATCACCTGACCTCATGAAAACAAGGATGCCTGCCAAAGCAGACACAATAACACTGTAAAGCACATACAAACTGTCCATCTTTATCTGTTTTTTTTTTTTTTTTTTCAGTAAAACCTACACCCTAATAGCCTTAACTGGACTAAGACGAATCTTAACAGATTCTTCATGGAGCATTTATACCTGACAAAACCTTGGGCATTGCAAAACAATGAATATTTAGTTCATTCAAAAGTAATGTTTCCCCTTAAACATCACATCCCAGGGAAATGAACAATCTACATTTAAACCAAATATTTGAGGAAACCACACACTGTCAGAGTGCAAGTCTTCAAAGTATCAAAGCACAAAATGTTGTATTCCACAACACCCAAAGCCCTGCAATTAACTAAGAAACTTGCTTGCACATCAAGGCTTGATGCAGCAGATACCATAACACATGGAAGCACAGACATGCACTACTAAGTCACCTGAAAAAAAGACTTCCATTCTAGCCTGCATACATAACCATGCAATTAAAAACCCAGCCTTTTCCTCTTCTATTTGGGATGTTTTTTAGGTTACCTACAGCCTAGCCTCATATCCCAGTCTTGATTTCAGATGCACATGTGCTATCTGGGAGAACAAATTCCTCAATCTCACATCTTAACATTCTTAGACTTAGAAGAGAGCTGAACATACGATTAATTGCACTGCTAAAAAAAAAAATATCCTAGACACTGTGAATGGTCTGGACAGAGTTCTTGACAGAGAAAGAAAAGCCCCCTGTGTGAGCAGGGCAAAAAGAACAAACAAATAGGAGGAAGCTCAGCATGAGGCATTTTGGGCATGAGATACGAATGCTGGCACAGATAGTGGCAGCCTGAGTGCTTACTGGTGTGTACTGTACATTTAGCTCTGCCTACACTTCCTGCACATACCCTTGGGATCAGGCACTTCCCCCAGCATCCCATTACATACCCAAGAGTGAATACCCTGCTTTCCCTGGCCATTCACTGCTGAAGACCAAGCCCATGCATATTGTTCAGAGATCAGCTATCATATTGGACAGCTAAGACCTCTTAACTTTTAAAATCTGTGATAAGGTGAGACAGTGCAGTGCCATAATTTTAAACACTATTACATCCACAGGAATTAATGCCTTGTTGCTTTTTAGTCCATGCACAGTCAGATTCAATGTCAAAGGCCTTTGAGTACAAAAATATGTATTTATTTAAAGTATTGCATTTGCTTGTGCTCTACTAAGAAACATATTTGCAATACAGGAGACACATTCCAAAAACAGTACCACAAGATCCATTATTAGGGTAAAGGCAGATCCTTACTGTCCAGCAGAACTGCTTCAATGTACCAGTGAGTTTGTGGATCTGAGTCTTGCAGGTGGAAAGCTTGGTTCTTCCCTGCTTGTCTCACCAGGGACAGATCCTGGAGCCACTCAGCACTTTTCACTCTGGGAAAAGCAAACATCCTCCTCTTTCCCCCATCCCTGCCACCATGACTGGGCATGGCATCTCCCTGTTACTGGGCACTGGGTTTCTGCTGGTAGCAGAGGATTAGATAATTTTCTTCTCTCTCTGTTGAGGTCCCTTGCTCAGCATAGCTTACAGCAATTGGCTCATTACCAGTCTGAGGTTACTCTCTCCTCGTACAGACCTCTATTAAAAATATAAATGTTTTCATAAACCAGTTTACTCCACTGTGAACTTTCAGTTCTGCACGGTGGAAGACCAGCTACAAACTGAACACCATGGCTCAGCCTATCACAGGCGCACAAACAAAGTCTAATCATAGTTTAAAAGGTGACATTTAAGAGACTGGATCTCTATGAGGAACCCTCAGTTTCCCCTGCTTCCAGTAAGGAAGAACTGTGGGAATTCTCATAACACTGGTAACATGTGGTTGTGTAACTGTGTCATTGCTGTTTAAAGGCAGGGTGGGTACAGTAGGGTCCAATATTAAGTGAAGCTGGCCAAGAAGCTTGCCCACCTGTTTCACAACACAGAGTACCCAGCAGTCACCCTAATGAACATTTAATTGACTTGGCAAATGCAGCCGACATCTGCAGGCTGGAGAACTGCCTTTCCCAGGATCAATATGCCCCCAAGAGCATACATGGCAACTGGCAGAGGCCAGAGGCACCTCCCTAACTCTCTGCTGAAAACAGCCTCTTCCCAGGGCACCATCCCCACTCACTCAGGGAACATGTGCTGCTCTGCCACCCCACCAACAGCTGGATACACAGACTCGAAAGGATCCCAAATTTATGGCCTTTTATTTTCTTATATTCCCCACATACTGTCACAGTGCCGGGCTATAAAATGTAATCTGAGCAATCTCCTGCTTATGTAATTACTGGAGAACTGAATTTTTCTGGGTGCCAACAAGTTGGCTGGCTAGCAAATACTCAGCAATGAGGTATCAGTTTTCAATCAGTTTTTGGGGGGAGAAAACTCACAGAAAAGGTCAAGAAATTAGGACAATGCCCTTAACAACATGCTGTATCTTTTGGTCAATTCTGAAGTGATCAGGCTGTTGGACTAGATGATCCTTGAAGGTCCCTTCCAACTGCAACATTTTATTCTATTTTATTCTAAAAGCAGATTCATTAACGCACCAAAAGTGAGGAAAATTGCCAGAGCACTCTGTTAGACTGAGTCTACTGATACTTTACATTATCAGAGTGATAAAATAGCATCTCACAGTGACCAATCTGGCCAACAAAGACTGCTATTAGAGTGCAGCACAGGACCCAAATTTCTCATTTTCCATAGTCCTTTGTCTTGGTTCCCTCATACCGTGCCAGAAGGATCAGATGCAACAGCTCTGGCAGATGCAAGAGCAGGCAGCCTCTTTAAAGCACCACTGACTGCTGCACCAAATAATCTCAGTGATGATTCCTGACTTGTTCAGTCTCTCCCCAGCACACCCAAAAGATACACTGCATTCATATTATGCAATAAGGAAGGGTAGAGGTTGGCTGATCAACCCCAACATTTGCAGTGGTCCACTTCAAATGTGTATTGAGCCCTCAGCTTGATCTACTCTATAGTGCATATAAGCAAACAAGTAGATAAAGCAGTCATTAAAGCAAAATAATCAACAATTAACTGTAGTTGCAAACCCATCTCCTGGTAGAGATGATTAATTGAGAACGGGTCACACCCTGACCTTACAGGAAGTCTGGAGGATCTGAGTTACCCAGCTCTCCCCATCACAAACAAACAACACAACATTAAGCTTTGGTGAGTTTATATAACCTGTACATTACTTCAGACATCTATACACACGGAGTGGGGGCAAAAAGTCTCAAAAGTCAAGTCCCAGGACAGGCAGCTTGACAGTGCATCTCCCTCCTCCTCTTAGGAGGCTCAGGAGAGGCAGGGATGGCTTCCATCATCCCAAAGTCGATGAAGAACCTTCCCTTGTCAATAGCTTTACTAAACAGGCATTTAGAAGTGCACAAAGCACCACTCAACCAAATTACCAAATCTTCCCAGCAGCCAAAGCTGGCTGCCCGAGGTCTCGGTCTCCAAGCATCTGGGATGCACAGGAGCAAATTGCAGCACCAGACCTGATAAGCACGTGGCATGGGAACCTTGAGCTGATGCAGTGGTTGGCTCTTTCAAAGCTGAGGTGTGGTAAGTAAGCTGACTAGGTCTGAAATTACTTATTTAGAATGATTTCCAGGGTCTGGAAGGAGTAGTGTTGTGGCTGTAACTGCAGCCATGCTAACCTTAGGCAGACCTCTGGATGGCAAACGCCATGAGACTGGAGATGCAAAAACGTATTTAATTCTTCTTTAGCAGAGACCCTTCTTTTGTGTGTGTTTTTTTCTTTTGGGTGTTTTATTTCTTTATATGCATGCACTTTTTAAATGGCTTTAGGAAGAAAAAGCACTAAGCCAATGCAGAAATGGATATATTTGATGTTAAAGGATCTGCCTGTGTGGAACAAATCAATCACATTACCATTTCCCTAGGCTGAGCAGGCATACGGATTGAACCTATGCGAATGTAAGACCTGTCATTTTTCTGGCCTCCTCCTTCCCTTCTCTTCTCAAAATCTCTGCACTTCCACCAGCAGCCTTTAGAGACAAAGAGTCTGTGACTTTTTTTCAGAGCTGCATTACTGCCTCCGTTGGAGGACTTTTCTTGATAACATAAAACAAGGCACTCTGTCATCTGACTCTGGCAATTTTAAAGCTCTGCCATGGATTGCAATGAATTTGCAGCTCATTAGCAATGAATTAAGTTGATGAAAGGTCACAAGGAACCAAGGACAATTTTTACAAAGCATCTCCAGGCAGTTTTTCCACACCATCAGCTCTCTTTTGCTAACCCAGGAACACATCTTACACTCTTTAGAAAGTCAACAGTCTGTTTCCCCATAAAAAAATCCCGAAGTATTGCCTAATGAAACACACAAAGACTCCTTCTCATGCTATGGGAACACAATTTAGGATTCTGCTCACATGTTTTTCACTCGGGCATGCTTTGATGTAATAGCAGGGGAGAGAAATTTTGAAGGATTTTCAGATTAATCAGCCAGAGCACAGATGTAGGTTAGGACTACAAGAACAGTGCTCCTCTGGGATATGATCTGCATCTCAACTTACCGCAGATGAAATGAAACGTGCTTTGGGAATGCAAATGAATTAGAATGTCACAAAAAGTAATTCAATTTGCAGCAGCGGGGTTTTGAATTTGGTTAGTTACCTACAAGATCTTTATTTAACTGTAAACCTAGTACAATACTTACTATGATTTCCCATTTGAAATTCACTTTACCGCTATTTTAAAAATCAGGCCTGATAACTTATAACAGATTTTCAGGTCATGTCTCTATTACATATATGTTTATCTCTAAGCAATTGCACACTTAGGGATGCTCAGTAGCAGATGTGCACAAGAGTGGGATCTCTCACAAATACAAAAACAAGGTTAAGACCTTCCTTCATTTCACCACTGTGGAAGAGGTAAGTGGAACAAGACAGCTAATTAGTCATTCTCCATTTCAATCCTCGATAACCACAAAGAGAGCTTGTTTTTTTACTGCAGGCATTGTCTTACATCAAACAATTTGTAGATAAGAAAAACCAGTTCGCTTCCTGAAGCTACATATGCAGGAATTTTGACAGAAAAGATGAAACGGCATTAGAAATTAACACTTCTTCCCTTCCCCAGCCACTAGAGTATGCCCATTAGGATTCGTTGCTAATATACAACTATATTATCCAGACTGACAAATTTTGCTCAGTCTGCTGTTTTGGTACTACAGAGTACAAGCCATTAATAGCTGACTGCCTCATTCAAATGAAACAAGACAATTATCAGCTGTAACTTACACAATTAATAATACTGCTGCCAGCATTTTCAGCAGAGATTTGATTCTTTTATAGCTCATTTGAAGTCTTTAGGGAACGTGTTATTAGTACATCTGTCCTGCTGTAAACATAATTATCATGCAAAATTCCATTTATCATGCTGATCAGGAAGCACTTTCTATCAGCCTTTCAGCCTGGGAACACTGATAAACAGGCAAGGGAGTTTGACTGCCCCAGCTAACTGGGAGTGTGCTCATTGCCAGGACCACTGCCCTTTCCAGCCCTTCAGCCTGTGGCAATTTTCTGAATAAGCACATGACTTGTGCTGACCTCTGGGGTACATCGTGTTTGAACGTGGGGTACATCCTATTGGACACTGCTTGTTTGTATCATGAGTTGTAATGCTCTATTCCAGGCTTCTTGCTTCTCTCCAAGACCACACTTGTAGGTGGTTCAGGCTTATGGGGCTGCTGCAGAAGGAGCAGGCAGCAACTGCAATCACCATGATCATGAGCCTTAATCAGTAGCATAAACCAGGTCTGTATCACAGGCAACATCTACTTCAACAGAGCATCACTTTTAATATACAAAACTGGGCTTGAGTCAGGTGTAATCAGACATCAGTCAAATAGATGCCAACAAACATTGTGTTGAATTTTGTTTAAAATGTGTATCAGGTTTTAAAAAGTGAGTATCATCAAGAGTTATCAAACTCAGACACCTTACATGCAGAACAGCAGCCCACAGCTGCAGGCTTGATGTGCAGAGAAAACTCTTCATGGACAACTTAACCCTTGGAGACCTACTGACATCAAAGTAAGATTAAACAAAGTAAAGGTCAGCCCCCATATAGACCTCCTGAGAGCTACAGCTTCAAATTAGTTTAAAACAGCCTCATTTATACCAATAAGCTGATGCTGTGACCAAAAGGCACCATGCTGCTTCAGCCATCTACCACCCCCTGCATCACAGTAGCAGGTCTCCTGCAGCCAGCCAGGTGAGGGAGGCACAGAAATGATTAGTGATCAGCTTCTACTGGGTTTTGTGAGGGAGGAAAAGACCTGCTGTCCTCAATGGGATCAGTCCAAAACAATCCTCAAATCACAAGAAGTGATGACTGTTCCTGCATACCAGGCAGCTGCTCCCATAGCTGCCCCCAAGCCTTCCTCCACTGCAGCTACAGGTACCTCCTTCAACTCAGCCAGGAGCAGCATCTAAAACAGCCACAGGGAATAGGCTGGGCTCCTTCAACCTCAACAGACAGAGATGCCAAACAGGCCTGTGACTAACATGGAACTAACATCCCGTCTTTGGAACTTAACAATTTTTCTCTATTGATAGGAACATTCTTTTTTTTCCCCTCAGTGTTTAAAAATTGCCTGACAGGATGTAGGGGACCTGCAGATGCCCCAAGGTTGATGGAATCATGCTGCTGCAGCTAAGTGCACAGGAGGAGGAGACCAACTCCTGATGATATCAGAAAGCAAATGCTGTTTCAAAGAGAAAATATTTGACTGCTGATAAATATGTGATAAAGTTATGTTTGGTTTTTTTTTTTTTAATGTGGGACAAATTCATAACTAACTCAATAATTCAAATCTAACTCAATAAAATTTCTGTTGCAGGCTGACATTGGTACATGCAGAACAGCTGCATGACCACAGAAACTCGTAAGTTCACTATGTTAATACATTAAGCCATTATGGATCGTATTTTAAGCAACATACCCAGATCATTCTGATGTTTCATGTAATTGTATTAAGACAGGGTGACTGTGAGAAATGAGTAGCACAGTGGTTACAGCAATTGCTCTCTTTAAATTCAAGAATCCTGCATCTCTAGATTGCTTAATTTCTCCCATACATCTGCATTTGCATATCTTTCTTCTCTGAAGAGCTTTCAAAAGCTCAAGTTTTAATCAGAGGACTATTTTTGATCCTAATTTTCCAAGCTGCAGTAAAACTGCTCCATGACCTAATCTGAGGGTAAATGTACCATCATTATACAGTGGATTCTAGCAAGTTGTACAATAACTAGCCCTATATGTTCCTCATTTTTAATCACTGATACTCCGGGTGCCTTGGGTCTAATCAGAGCTATCGATCTGCAGACATTGCTTTAACTCGGACCAGCAGATGACTTGTTGGAGCAAGCGCTGGTTGGTGTGAATAAAATACACTGCAGGACAGTGTCAGCACTTCAGCCCCCTCAGACACACCCCAGCACACCAAAGCCGTGAGCCAAGGCAGCCCTGCCTCCCTGTTCACCCAGCTCAGACTTTCTGCTTTTATTTTTGACACTATTCTCAGCAAAATCAAAATATCTCCTATTTCATGGGGAACAGAGCATTCTGATTTGCCTGAAGCCAATGTTTCACTTTGAATTTTCTTTTTCTTCTTATATACACACAAGCACACATATCCATCTGCATACATGATATAAAAGACACACTCAGGAAAACAAAGGAATGTTTCCCACTGTTTGAACATGCCCCCTTTCTGAAGAATTTTGCTTCCTGGAGAAAAGTTCACAGAGTTTCCTCTGGTTTGGCTTAACAGCTTTAAATGCTGTGCTTCCAGACAGACAGAAAATCTGGCTTACCCACAGCTTCCCCCCTCTGTTCCACATTTAACAGGTCGCTGTTGTGACCACAAGAAAGACGGCAACCGCTGCTAAAACTTTAATCTCCCCCAAAAGTCGTAATCTTTATATAGCAAATATAATGAGCTTTCTCAGTGACACACTTCAACAATGTTTAACAGGATTGCATAAGCAAAGTTATATTTAAATCCATTGAAAATGCAACCCAATTCTTCACAGTCTGCTCTGGTGATAATTAATGACAGATTTCATTAATATTCACTTATCCCATTTTTTTCTTGTAGGATTATGCCCCACTCACACAAGGACAGCGGAGAAGAATTGTCTTCTATTAAAGAAGCTCTGTTAGGCATCACAGATAACATATGAAGCGTGGCCATGCTGTTCTCTATCCTCTATTACCCCTCAATTTTATTCTCTAGAAATTGTTTCAGCAGCTGATTCCAGGCTGGAACCAGAAGAGGAGCAGGAGGTATTCTGCCACTGCTGTCAGGCAAGCCAGTGGAGGACAGAGAAGGAAAAAAAATATTCAAAGTGTTTTGCAAAGTAGTCCAAACACTTGGAGGTGGCAAGGTTTTTCTCCTCTTGCCCATCTGGTCACAGTGTGATGCTATAACAAAGCATCACTAAAACAACATATTAATCCAGAAAGACAAACAAAATGATATTTAAACTGAAAGGACAGGTTTACTTTTGGTAATATGAAGACACCCTCTGAGGTTGGAGAGGCACTGGAACAAGTTGACCAGAGAAGTCGTGGATGCCCCATATCTGGGAGTGCTCAAGGCCAGGCTGAGTGGGACTTTGAGCAACCTGGGCAAGTAGAAGGTATCCCTGACAAAGGCAGGGGAGTTGAAACTGGATAATCCTGAAGGTCCCTTCCAACCCAAGCCATTTTATGATTTAGGATCCCACATTACTGTCCATTTCCTGAGCTGTCCTACCTCTCCACAAGAAGTCATTCTGAATTTAGTTCTCCCAGTTATTTGCCACAAGCATTTGGAACAAGAGAATGATGAAACTAACCTGATGGTCACCTGAACAATCTTCCTAAATTCATATGCATCCAAACAAGCGTGCACACCCTTGGTTTTCCATAGATCTGCATGTCAAAGGAGGCACACACTCTCTGAAACAGGGAACACCAAATCATCTATCCTGTTCTTGAACAGGAACAGTCAAAAGACACTTTTTAATGTCAGTGAAATTGCAGTTTCCGAGGGCAACACAAGGATGACACCACAACAGCCTGCCTCTCTAGGGCAGCCTCCAGGAACATTGCCCCCAGCCCTGCACTTAATGCAAACGTAGGAAAAAATCACATGAAGCCATATTCCCCAACCACTCTCACAATCCACATCTCACCACAAAACAAGTCTTGAGCCCAAATCTCTGCAGGATTTTGAGATCCTCCCAGCAAAGAGGGAGGACAGGGAAGTAAAGAGGAAAGTAGGAGGAAGAAGGAAACAGCTGCTTCCCCTTCCCAATCTGGTATTTCTGCTGAAAGCTTTGATCTGCCCTTTATACAGAGAGTATAACAGGAGGTATTTTCTTTTCCTCTGTCCTGGAAGAAGATGGACAAAAAAACCTTACTCTCCTTTACCCTTGCAAATCTTCTACCCTGTCCCTGCCAGTTTTGCTGGAGAGCTGAAGCAGCATCTTTTGCTGGGCTGCAGAATCCTGTGCAAAGACAGCTGTCACTCCCAGTATTTATTTGTAATTCTCATTTGAAGCCCAGTGAACTATTCCAGAGCATAACAAAATGTCCATTAAGCTTTTCACAGAACCAAGTCTTAAATTTCAGAAATACTTATCTTTATCTCAAAGATGCTCACCCTAACTTTTGACTCCATAGGCAAATGATTTGACAGACCATATACACATAAAAAAAATCAGAAACTGAAAGGAAACTCAGTAATACCAACCTCCCAAGCTATGGACTGGGAAGCTGGCCATGAAATTGCCTAATTTCATGAATATTTGGGAGGAAGTAAGATTTTTATTTCAATTCACAGACTACAGCAACAACTGGAGAGAAATTCTTTTAAAAAAAAAGGCTCACAAGTACAAGGGACAGCTGTTTGTCCCATCCCAACATTATAGTTCTGCAGTGCCACTGCTCAGTTTTCAAGGTGCTTTTACCATTGTCAGTAAATATGCTGTTGTCAAAGCCTGTTGTTAGGTGACCACACCCAGGCATTTTTACCAGGCACCACACAGCCGGATCCATCTCCCAAAGGCAGGACTGCGGGCAGCTGCGGCTCGCACAGCCACCGCAAGCCAAGCGAGCGGCTGCAGCTGGGACAAGCTTCAGCAGCAGTAGGCTGTGAGCTACTCGCAGGCACCGCTGCCAGTATGACCACAAAACAGGTAATTCTGGAAAAGCTCCAAACTCTGTCTGAACATCTCAATCCCGAGGGAGATGAGACCCTATCTCATGACAGGTTAACAACCTGTTGGGGGATTTAGCATGCCCCAGAGCAGCTGGCTGGTTTCGTTGAGACAGGCAATGGTGCCCCCAGGCCACATGCACAGAATAAAGCGTTATTGAAACGGGAGGCAATTGCCTTTCTGAAAAGGAAAAGTAATAACAAAAAGAAATAAAATCAGAAGTCCCTCCTGACTGACTTCAGTACCACAAGTTCCTGAGAGAAGAGAACAAAAGGTGTCCGCACACCCAGACCCTAACCTCAAATACCACTGGATGGGTGGAGGATGCGAGAACAAAGTCGAACAGCCAGAAGGATGCACAGTTCCCCTTGTATTTCTCTACACTTCCTCCTATAAACTCAGGAACTACACTGCTGATCATCAGGGTGTGTTGGCTTGTTTTCCAGTTTCACATCTCCCTTACCCTGGGGCTCCTGCTATGGGAGATGCTAGAGCAGAGGCAGCTCCCCAGACAGCCCTCCCTCCTCCTGGGGCACACTTTGGTACCTGAGCTGCCCCAGCAGCTGCATCTTCCCGTGACAGCAGGACCAAGGCAGACACTAAAAGCAACACTGTGATGGCCACAGTTGTTAGCACTTCCACAGAGATATCCAGCATTTTCCAGAGAGCCTGATCTCCATGGAAAGGTATACAGAAGGACTCTGCATGTGCTTATGCTTCATTCAGTATTCATTGCTGGTTCTCTGAAAGTGGAAGGCATGAGAGACCTGTGACTGTTTAAACAACAAAACAAAGCTAAGACATATTAAACATCCATGAATTTCTGTGAATCCTTAATGAATCTTATTTTCTGCCTTCTGTTATGTAGCTCTTTAGGGCTTTACCTTTTTAAATCTATTTTTTTTAATCTTGAAAGCTAGAAACTTTGTCAAAATGGCAGAATGCAAGGGGATTAGACCGAGCATTTCCACCTCTTCTCAACAGCCCATGAACTTTAAAAAGCCTCTAACACAGACTGAAAGACTTTGGAGCTGGAAATACTGGAATACTTCCTCTGACACAAAGATGGAGAGGAGACATGGGACCCTTTATCAGGTCATATGACTCAGAAATGTTGCTAATGCTTCCAGTTGTCATGAAAATCTTAAAAACAGGATACTAAAAATCTTTAAAACTGCTAAGCCATGGCTCACACTTTTTGTTGCTTACTCCTCCATTTCCCCAAGCCTGGAGTGTGGTATGCTTGCATACACTACCTTCCAAACATGATTTCTGACTTCTGCTGAAGTCACGTGCATATGCAGAAAGGAGAAGTAAGGAAGTTTGAGTCCCTGAAATCGCATAAAATCGATCTGGCTCTTCTACTCCATCCAATCAATAAAGCTGTGTACTTCTGAAAGCTGAAAAATCTAAATGTGGGGTAATACAAGAGCAGAGGCAGACCTCTGCCCTGGCTTAAACCAGCAGCTACTTGAGTTTAAGGTGATACTTTGGGTTGTGAAATAAAATCTTGGAATTGAGAACATACTTGCTTTGGTGAGCCTCTGCTTTGGGGCCAGTAATCCCTTTAATTGCCCCAAATCACCTAGAGGCACCTCCAGGCAGAAAAATCTTTGTTCTATAAGCAGCATTATGCAGACAACAAAACCCTTAAACGTAAAACCAGCTGGGGAAAAGTTTGACAGCAGCTCATCATGGCTTCTTAGAAGATTAAGTATATTAAAAAGAACATAAAGGATGAAATGCCCTGAAAAAAAATCTCATTTTAACCCCACTTTGGATGAAAATGATTTTTTGTCACAGACTTCACTGATTCAGTGTCCACTATTCTTGCAGGCTACATTCAGCTTTCAGTATTACAAGAACTAATTGCACACATTCATTTACAAGAACATCTCAAACTTTCCCTCTAAGATTTTAAAATATACCAGCCCAGTAGTGCAAAGAAGTCACGCTACTGATGCTACTGATCAGCCAACAAATGGATCTGATCCTGTAAAAACTCACGCACTTCAGTACTGTTAACGAAGGTGCTAACTGCATGACTAATGATGCACTTCCGAAGAAACCTCAGCTGATGGGGCTCATGCTCAAATGAAATTAGAAAACTACTCATTTTGACTATTTTAGGCAATGTCTTTATGAGCCAAAGGCAACAAGTTACCTGGAAAAATAGGACTGAACAAATCTGCAAGTGTTTGCAGGATCAGGCTCTATTTTCATACAGCCTTTTATCAATGACAAAAGCTAATTTACAAAATACTTCTTTCCAACTAATTGTCTCTTTCAAGAGATGGCACTAAATATAATGCAAGGAAGATTTACTTTATAGCAGCCTTGAGGGTGTGTTAAAACACTATCTTTTCTCAAGGATTAAGGCATATTTAGACGGCACAGACATGAAAGGCAGACCAAACAACTCCGGTACAGATACTAATCATGTGAAATGGATAACCTCATAATATCACACATCTTAGATCATCTGACTTGTGTGTCTGTCTGCATATTCAGCATCACAGCCCCAAGCTGAAAAAACACAGACAGAGAAGAAAGAGATTCTTGTTTCCTGGTAAAGCTTCTTGCACTAAAGAACTGAAAGCAGGGCAAAAGACCCATTCAAAAATGTGTCACAAAACACTTTGCCATAGACCTAGGAGCTTTGTTGTGAGAGGAGAAAGGGGAAAAAAACAAAAGGGATTTTGAACCACAATATTGACTAATGGGATTATGTATGTACAACAGTTTCCCATTCACAACACCCTCCCGGGGAGCTGAACACAAGCTCAATTTTACCTGTGCCAGTAACAGTTACATCATTTTATGACAGACATTAAGCCAACAGGCTACAGACCACAAAGCTGCTACCAAAAATACTTAATCTTCCAAGGAGGATATCAGACAGGCAATTAAACCAACAATAATCCTCCCCCCAACAATATGTTTTATCATCTGTAAATCTCTTTCTCTCTTTGCTTTAAGTAGGACCTCATGAAAAATGCACTTTTGTAGCATGTTTTTGTTAACTTAAAGCTTTCAGATTATAGATAATATAATATCTGGCTAAGTAATACACAGAAAATAGTATCCCAATGCCAATATAACAAAACATGAAGACAAACAGTTTAATATTCTTTTGAACTTGCTTGCATACAAAATCTTTTCTGTATTCATACTGTACCAAAGGGGTATAGAGAAAGAGACCCTAGGACTGAGTATTCCTTCCCTTCTTTTTAATATATGAACTAATTTTTCACCTAACCACAACCAAACATACATGCTTTGAAGGTTTTTAAGAAAGGAAAAAAGAAAATGGAACACAAATTTGGGAGCAGAACAACAGCTGTGGTTCTGGACAAGAAAAACTGTGTTTCAGCAACCAGAAAAACTTATTCCTGCACCTCATAAAGAATAAATACAGCTATGAATACAGGATAAACATCCTTGATTGCACTAATAAGAACAAATATAATGTAGACACACAGCTATTGTCTGAAGAAAAGCACATCCAAAGCCTTCCCAGTGACAGCTGCAGCCCCCTGCCACGCTCCAACAGGCGCTGTGCAGCATTGCAGACTGCCAGGACAATGTCAGCAAGGAAAGGGATGGTCAAGTAATGTGATGGTCACCACCATGTGCCTATGGTGAAGATTTCCCGGGCAAGAAGGTGTCAGGAGGCTGCAGCAGTGGGGAGGGCGCAGACACAGGGTTTGCAGCCAATGCTGAGATCCCCTCACAGGCATTGTTGGGGGGCAGTGAGTAGCACCCCCAGCAGTGGTAGTTGGGCTATCAACCCTGACACCAGGAAACCATTTCCACAAATTCATCCAGTAAAATGAGGGATGCAAGTGCTGACAGACCAGCATTCAGCTACCTGTGACACAGCAACAATGAGAACTGTGAAAGTTTCCACTCCTGGCAGGATCTGCTAACGGCTGTTTGGAAAACAGGAGATTCATATGCCTTTATTTTTCGTTTCGAAGCAGCAGGACCTTAAGATTCCATCCAGATATGGAACCCAAACAGCACTTCTGTTGCTGTCTCTTCAACTGCCCGAGAACCCACAGCATTTGCCCTCCACCCCACGAGTCTCTGCAAAGGACGAAGGTTGAACGAAGTGCCACTATATGAGGGCCATGGCTCCCACAGCAGCAGGAAAAAAACCCAAATTATGCAAAACTTGTACTGTTTTCTTCTGTCCCCTTTGCCTCCTCAGACCTGAACAATAATGAGCTTGTCTAACATGGAGGAAAGAGTGGAATGGCTTCGTGCTTGGATGGGTCAGAACAGATAAATGCAGAGATGTGCTTGCCAAACACCACCTGCATCTGGCTGGGATAAGGAGGAAACACAAAGGTGCTTATCACAAGGGTGAGAAGCTGCAGACAGCAGCACCAAGGGAAGACCACAACCTTCCCCCTCTGTGCAAAACCTTGGTGGGTTTTCCCCCTGCCAAATCTCTGGAGGGATCCAACATGAAGGCTCATTTGGTAGCTACTTACATAGAAGTCACAGGCAAAATTTTGCCTTATTGCTTCCACTGAAAATGAAATCAGCTATACTTTGTATAAAAGTGCGGCTTTTTACTTTCTTTTGATTAAACAAATGAACCCTCCTCACCAGACCACACAAACAGAAACCACTACTTCCTCAGTCACTGCATGTTTGCATCTAAAAACAGCCTGAGACAAGGGAAAACCATGCTGGGTATGGCATCAGACCTCTACATTGATCAAGCTCACAAACCGCCATCAACATCTGACACGCAATTTTGAAATTTTGGTTTTCTTGCTTCACCTTTTCCACTAAACAGACAGGAAAGGTGTCTGTTAATGTGAACAACTGAATTTAAAAAAAGTAATATCCACTTTTGCAGAATTTACCACATTACAAAATGAAAATCTAGAAAGCCCACAGCTGACAGGTAAGAAGAAAACAGATCCCTCCCCAGTTCACCAGGGACATGAAGTCAAGTCTTGACTATCATAACCCCTCATCTTGGCAAAGCAGATGTCAGGGTCAAGAGTCTCTCAAAAGATAGTTTCTTCTAATGTATGAAAATGACACAAAAAAACCCCAAAGCAAACAAACAAAAACCAGACAAGACCACGTTGAAATATTCCTGGGTCATACAAAGCAAAGAGCTGCAACAGCTGCAAGATAAGTGCCAGTTACACAAAAGACAGTGCCACCCTCGACTGTTGCTATCACATTCATTTATCCAGGAAGATATTCAAGGTACGCAATCGCTCGACAGGTTGGAAATGTTACCTCTACACTTAAAATAGAAAAGACAGGCCTAGTCCTGTTCTCATTTGTACCTGAGCAATCCTGCAATTAATTCAAAGGTTGTTCATTTTCAGATGCCTTGATCTTTGCAAACAGGCAGTGGCTTACAAGAGCTTTTTCATGCCAGCCTGTTTGCTCTCAGCCCATCCTCCCCAAGGGAGTGAATTCCAATTACAACCCACACCCTTCTGCAGTGCCCTACTGCACTAAACAGGTCATGGGCTTGGGGCTTAGCTCCTAAGGAGTATGGAGGAGTAATGGGATTTTGTACAGCACAGGGAACAGCATTGGTACCGCACTGTAAAAAAAATCCTCGCTCCTGCTGCAACGCTACATCTTCCAGGAGAAGGAAGCCTGCGAGCTCACAAACACACTGAGAAAATACACATTTCCATTCAACCTTCCCACAGAGCGTGAGGACAGCAACAGAAAATACTGCCTTCAAAAGTGCCTGTTTAAGGGTGCTGGGGAATTCATGCAATTTGCATTTTTTATTTTCAAATGTGTCTGCTTGAAGTTGCTCCCTGCTACACCCTAGCACCATCTTTGACTTGAATAGCCTTACATCAATAAGGAAACTAATAAACAAACAAGAAACAAATATTTATAAGAATCTCTTTAAAACAAACAGAAGCAAAAAGCCTCGGACAATGAAATCTGTTCCTTAAAACAAAGGTGTGCAGACACTTGCTACTTGTGAGGCTGCTCTCGAGTTCTACAGTACCTGGAGAGCCTTTTAAAATAGAAGAATATTTCATCTTGAGGCGAGTCATACACAGGGAAAAATATGGATTTTCCAAATAAATCCCAAAGGTCACAATGGAGGTACTTGACAGTGGCACTTTTGTGTTCTGCTGTAAATAATTCTGCCTTTTTAAGCAGTCACCTCCGAGCTGCCACTTCTTCTGGATTAGCTTATGCTAAAAGATAGGATTCTACTAAGCAGTGAACACCACCAATTAAAAATCAAACCCAGTTTTGCTTTAGGAAAACAGCCTCATAAAATTAAGAAGGTTCCTAAGATATACAACGGGCTGAAGATAGACGGTTCCATGAACTCAGTTTTAAAAAATACAACCACAGCCCTTTGTGCTTTAAAGGCCTCACTTCCAAGGCTATTAATAGCAGACAGAGAGCTTTCCACACCTTTTTACATAACCTGATGCAGCACCTGCACGACTCACCTACCCAAGCAATTAGACTGTACTTTGCACTGTAGCATCTGAAAGCTATTTTGCTTGTCTTCCTATTACCCAAAAAACACCTCCATGTGTTGCAGTCAGAAACAGTAGCATTCAGTGAACTAAATTCAGGGAGCTACGGGGCGTGCTTCTGACTGCCAAACCTCCTCAACTGTGCCCACGTCCCAGGTATCGAGATGGGTGTCGTCATTTTCATGTAGCTGTCACCTAATGAGGACTTCACTCCCTGCTGTGCACATCCACCACACCCCATGGACACGTGGGCAATACTTCTGTCACCCTCCATTTGTCTGGGTGCAGCTGATTGCAACCTTGACTGAAAAAGGAGGAAATTCATCTCCTTTTCTGTTGGATCTGTAGGTACTAACGCGGGCGCAGAAAGCAACAGGAAAATAAAAGTTTGTCTGTGACTGACAAAACACATGGAATGTGTGGAGAGTTGGTGAGTTAAAAAACCAGAAAGATATTTTCAAGACACATTTCAGACCACAGCTGACATCTAGCTTCTGCTTTGTGCTACACCCTTCACACAGGCTGAGTACAGTGGGGCCCATGGGAAGTGCAGTCACTGGGAGCAGAGAGAGCTTTGTGAACTGTGGCTATGGGCTGCATTTTGTGTATACACAAGTGCCATATGTGATCAAAGCAGGCCTGAAGGTAAAGGGCTTTATGTGACTCTCACCTCCTGGCTCTCCCTTTCTCCATCCCTCTGTGTGCTGGGGGTACTGCATGAAACCAGACAACCCCTCCAGCTGGCACACTGGTCCTCCCTGAGTGCCAAAGGCATCCTGTCTCCTTGGGGCAGGGAGGCTCTGCTCTCCCCCCCTCCAGCACCATGAACCCAGGAAACTCAGCAGATGCTAGCAGACCTCTTGCTGAAGCAGGCTGGCGAAGCTGAGCTGCTTGCAGCCTTCAAAGGGCACACCACCAGGCTGGGGATGGGATCCACTTCTCTGCTAGCAGGTGCAGAGGGCAACAGACTGCTCCAGTGCTGAGTTTTCTCTGTAAAAAGCAATGGTAATAATACCTGATCTTTCAGTTGTGGGGAAACTAAATCCATGCCACTGTGCCAGCATGTACACCTCCTGTCAAAAAGGCAGAGAACTCACCTTGGGGTCCTCTGCCTTATCCCCTCCCCTTTCTGGTATATGAACCTCTGTGTCCTCCAACCTTGTTGGGGTGCTGGGACATCTCCCTGCACTTCCACCCATGGCAGACACACCTGAAACAATGATGCTGGAAATGCTGGAGCCTCCCACATTTGTCCATTCACTTTCCTTACTGGGAGCTATTAACCCTGTTAGCCACCTTCAGTGGCTCTTTCTTCATCCTGAAACAGGAAAGGAAATGATGCCCCACAGAGGGGAGAGAATAGAGAAAAACGTGTCACCAGCCTTCCCACACTGCAGAAGACACAAACAACCAGGACAGCAATACTACTTGTGGTCATTACCTACTGAGGCTGCACTGGCACCACCACCACATCCCAGTATCACTTCTCTGTCCCTTGTGTACACAAAAAAACCTGCAGGTATGACCTGCACAGTCATGGGTGAAGCCACACACAGCAGGCAGCACATGGGTGGCTGAAAAAAACAGCTTAGTGCAAGCAGGCTGCAAACCCAGTGGCACTGAGGAATTTCTGGTGCTCAGCATCCTACCCAAAGACCAGAGAAAGGGAAAAGCAAGCTCAAGAGCTTCATCCCTGTTTGTTTCATACAGCTCAGTTCCAGCTACATGGTGCAGAAAGAAGTCATCATAATGCCACCTCACAGATTTTTCCTGTTACACAATAAGCGGATTTTTTTTTCTTTGCAGCAAAATTTATGCTTCTTTTGAATACCTTTACCTATGAACTGATGTGTCTATGTCTGATTTGCCTTGACAGCATGCAGATTTGAAAACCTAATCATATTTACCTTGGTAATATGATTAAGTGTAGGAGCACCAAAATGCAATCCATTGTTGACTGAAAAATTATGATAAACTTCTCTAGCTTCCTATCTTTTAATCCCACCAATACTATAGAGTCAAAACCCTGATACTGCAGAGATTTACTCACTAGCAAAACATTGTATGCTGGTGCTTGATTTAACTGAGCAATTTTATACATAGGTAAACATACTGTCCAGGGTTTTCAGGATCCCTTCTCAGAGAGCACATACCTTCCTCTGTCCTCCAAGACAACGAGTGGAAAACACATTCCAATTGTGGTGAGTGAATCTTTCCCCAAACCTCAATTTCACATAATTGCCAGCCTGATCTGTAACAACTCAGGGGGAAACACAACAGCTTGCTAAGAACATGCAATTGTGCTCTATATTCATAGAGGAGGTGAAAGGTTATTTTTTTAAAATATTTCTTCTAGAAAAGAAGTGAAGCCTTTGCTTCTCTTCTCATTCATTTCTCGATTTTCCACAACAGAAAACCTTCCTTAGGCAAACACCCTGAAACATTGCTTCTAAAAGCAGTGCTGGCTTTGAAATACATCATGAGAACAGAAAATACATTTAGCATTGATGACAGGAAAGCAGTTGCTACAAATGTAACACCATAGCCCTTGTAAAGGAACCTCAGGGTTCCTTAAATATGTACCCCCCTAAATCTGCATACTGCACACTGAAAAGCAAATCCCAAGAGTCCTAGAAATCTCTCACTGGCACATCACATTTTTTCCAACGACCGTTAAATTTTCTTCTCCTAAATGCCCTATCAGGCTCTCTATCCTACCCTTGCAGCAAAAAA
>VXAC01005581.1:190579-365831 GCA_013399225.1 Rhipidura dahli | reverse complement strand
CGTGCCGTGCCGTGCCAAGCGGCCCTGGCGCTGCCCGCTGGCTTTCCCGGGTGAGAGCTGCTGCCCGGGGCAGGCGCTGGCGGTGTCCGATGGGCAGGGAGGAGAGGCGGGGACGGGGGGCAGCCCCCGGGGATGCACTTGGCTGCCGACAGTGCGGCAAGCCTGGGCTGTCCCGGCCCCTGCTGCAGCGTGAGGCGTGCGAGTGCCTCTGTGTGTGCAAATAACATCTCACGGGTTCCCTAAACCATTAAAGCAACCTCCTCCCCTCAAACCTTCCCCTTAACTCCTTCCCCAACGTTTCTGTCTCCCCTGCACCGGAGAAAGCACTTTTCCCCTTTCCCATATAGCCCAAGACCCAAGTGTCTGTATTCGTGTGGTCCCCAAAGCGATGGCTGTTGAGCAGCTGACTGCAAGTATGCACGCTGCCTCCTTCTGCAGCTGTGGCTTGGGAAGGCGGGCGGCCGGCCAGTCCCGCCTCAGCATAAAGTTCCTTCATTTCTTCATTACTTTATTGTGATCAACTCAACCGTGCTATGAGTGTGCTTGTCCTGTGATGATAATTTCATCAAGGGCTTATGTAAGGGTTGGATAACAGACACACACAAACAGCGGGACATATGGCTGTCGCAAGATAGCAACACGCGCTTTCTTCATAAAGCATTACAATGGCTTGTATTACATTCCAGTTATAGCTGGCAGATGATTCATGAGCCATCCCAAACTGTCACAAAATATTGTAATGCCCCCTACAATTTCATCAAACCTTGCTAATTTGATGATAAAAGAAAAAATGATTGATCAGAAAGGAGAACCTAATCCCTTTGTTGAGGGAAGCTGTGGACCCAGGTATGTGTTCCTCTCAAAAATGATGTTTTGAACATTTTATTATTGAGCTCCCTGACCTGGATTTATTTCCGAGCCTTCGGCCTCTACTAACACAGAGTATCACAATCCCCAAATTTAGGCACCAAATCTTTGAGGTGTGCTACTTGTCTGGTAAGGGCACTGCATGAGCAGCATCCTGAGTAGGAAGCAAGTGAGGAAGGGAAGGGGAAATGATGGAGGAAAGATATGTTTGCCAAATCACACCTTCTTAAAGAGGCAGCTGAGTGCTATTTTGAGATGGACATTCTCATTTCAGTCTGCTCTCTTGAGGTTTACATTGATTTTGTCTTTCTTATCAGAGGGTACTTCTGTACTTGTCCCTGTGGCATGTCAAGGATGGATAATTTGGATGGAAAGTGCATAGTCCAGAGTGCTAAACTCTCCTCCCCAGAGAAAAGCCTAACTGACATGTCCCATCTGTTGGAAGGATGCTCTGTACCCCAGTGGTTGCAAAGTGGTTCCATGGTTCTGTTTTGGAGAGGAAGGCTGAGGAATTTTAGACCTGCCACCTTCCTTTGATGGCATTGCCTGTTTCTGACCAAATTCAATGTCCCTGGAAGACCAGTGAGATGTTGGGGCACTGATGCACTTGGGTCCTATGGAGGAGTTCCAGGCTTCTTTTGAGTCTACAACTTTTAAAAGAATTCAGGACTTTTTGGAGTAGGACAGAAAAATGTTACAGCTCTGTAGCCTGGTAGTTTCAATGTTACTGAATGCTGACCCCTCGTCCAAGGACTACTATCAAGTGGTAAATGGGTCATGAAACTCAGGCCTCCCACGTTAGAACCAAGTAAGATATACACTGGGATATTTTTTCCTCTTGCATTTCTGAGGGGCAGCAGCAACAGTGTGCATTTTCCTTTGGAGCTCAAAAACTCTGTATGGCAACTGAGTGCTGGTTTGTATTTCCCAAATTCAGCTTCTCACAATGCACAGGTCAGGGAAAGAACCACCACCAAAAAAACAGATGGGGTTCCAGAGGTTGATTTAACCTGGGACATTTTTTATGAGTGCAGAAGTGTGCACTCCTTTCACAAAATTACTCTTGTGATGGGATAAGTTGCTATCTGTTGGAAGGATTTTTTTTTTAAGTGAAGCCACAAGCTCTGTTCTAGAGCTCCTCTACAGCTGACCCAGAGGGGAACATTACCCCTTCCCTTGTCCACATGTGCATCCCGATAATTTTGGCACCCAAATTCTACAAAACAATTTTTTACAGTCTCTCTGATCAGGAACATTTAAATGAAAGGTTGAGCCTATCAACCTCCTTGCATCAGAATTAGAGGGGTCAGGATAGATTGTAGGTCTTTCCTGGCCTGGCTCATCCAGCTGAGCTCACTTTGTCACTGCACAAAGTTCTTGTCTGTGCTCACCAGCCTGAATACTCCCACGGACCCAAACAGATGCTCATGGACTAATATGCACAGGCTACCTCTGGGGTACTGCGTGTGTACAGACAGCCTTTTCCAAAAATCACACTGAAGGCTGGTTAAAACATCCCTTCTACTGAAAGTGAAAATAAACCCATTTGAGAAAGCCACATACAAGAAGAAAATGACTTTTTCAGTCTGAAGTGAAGCTATTTTTGATAACGAGTGGGGTACCACAGTACAAAGATAATTGGCATGTTAGAAATACCAGCATCTCGAGACCTATTTATACTTTTAGTAGCAAATTTAAATTAACGTGCACAACATAATGTGAATTTATTTTCCAGTTACTTGTGACCTCTTGATCTGTGCTTAGCAAAACTTTAGGCGATTGCATGTGCTGTAGGAGTCCTGTGTGCTGGAGGATATGTGAAAATGTTAAACAAATTGATTTTGCTGTTGGAAGCTTTTTTGTTTGATGGGGAAGCAGTGGTTGACTAGAGGAAATAGCAACGTTGAAAGGAAAACCGAAAAGGCACATTCTGGAAGCTTGCTTCTGTGACTGTTTTTTCAATCATTTCCTGCTCCAAGTTCTCTTCCAACCAACCAGCTCTACCGAAGTGCAGGCAAATGTTTTTATTTCAGAGGTCGCAGGCTTATGTAAGTGGTTGGATGACAAGCGGTAATGGGAGTGATGGAGCATGATGGCTTTTTCACCCAGTGCACTGAGACTGCAAGAGAGACTCACTGGTTGTGGGTGTTCAGAGGCAGCATGGAATTTGGGGGGCCTGTTAACACAGGTGATGGAGAGGCTTTCTTTATAGAGATTGAAGAAGGTGGAGGGAGTATGGACAAAAACGAAAGCTCAGCAGTTTACTAGACTGGAGAAACAGTGCCTCTACATACCTGTCCTCAGAGGAAAGTTAACACTTTCCTGTGTGGAATCCTCATGTTGTCTTTAGTTTAGTTTGACTGGTGTGAGTGCCGTCCTGCTGAAAGGCAAGGGTGTGGCCAGCAGGATGTGAAAAGCCAGCTGGAAAGGCCACAGACTCTGAGCTAAAGTTGGGGTCCTGAGTCGTTTGTCAAGCCAAGCTTAAAAATACCTTTGCAGGTGTGTTGAAAACTTCACCCAGAATTGGAGTTAGAGGCAAGATTTGTGTTATATTGAGAGTTAACTCCGCGGGAATAACCAGTCCTGAGTCACCAGTGTGAGTCACCAGGCTTGTTCTTGAGTGGCCTTTGCACAGTGCTTGTCTGCTTTGGTGACAAAAACAAGTTTCTAATTGTCACTGGTACTTGTTAGAGCTGCAGGACCCAGGCAGCTGGGGGAAGAAAGAGTAAATGCAATTGTTTCTTGTAATTTTGACAGCCTCATTTTCTGACTGTCAGGCTCAGTCAGGTAATGCATTATGCAAAGCTCAGCAAAGATGTCTGGTGATAATGCTCCTGTAGGTGAGAAGAGAGATCGTTATTACCAGTGGTCTTGGATATCACTATCAGATCCCTATAGCCAGGCAGAGTTCCTATAGTCTGTGAGTACTCTAATCTTGCCATGCAAGACTTTGGAGAAACAATCAAAATCCAATCTTTATAAACACTTTTATTTTTCTTTACTTTGCAGAAGAGAATTGTACTTCAAAAGGGGAAAGCAGTTTTGGAATGTGAATTTAATAATCCTTATGTTTAGAAGGAGTGTCTGGCAGAAAAAAGGTTGGGGGAGTTTGAACAGATTTCACTGAGAGCCATAGTTAAGAATGGAAATTGGATAAAGACCGTACAAATTCTTTACAAAAGACTAATACTGCATCTGGATAGTGAGACCTGTTTTAGTGCCAGGCCCAGACCTTCAGTCTGTTGTAAATTTAGCCTGATTCTCGGAAATGCTAAGTGCTTGTGCTTCTCACTGGTGATTTTTCAGGAACCTGAGTGTTTTGCTTGTTAAGGGTCATCTTTGCTAATTGAAATGTAGAAGTCTGAAACTAAGAAGAGTGTCACCTTCTTGGAAAAGCAGCATTCCTTGGATAGGATTGGTTTTCACTTGTCTCTCTGTGAAGAACCTAATTTTGTTTGCATCATTCCAGGGTAGGTGCCAACATTGCCAAGTTAACATGAAACCAAATTCAAATACAGTGGTGGGAAACTGAGAGAAATCTGTGAGCACCAAACATCATGGTTGGAGTGGTGTGTGTGGCTGTGGGGCAGACACACAGAGGCAGGTGCCCTCAGCAAGGGTGAAACAGGGTGTCCTCAGATCAGCTGAGGTGTGGATGGTCAGGGCACCCAACCTGCCAATTATTTTGGATGTCAGAGGTGCGGCATGCGTGGTGTTTGTGTTTGTGTTGAAGAGCTCCTGAGATCATCAGTAAGCTGGTAGTGCACACACAGGTGGTAGAGCCAATTTGATAGTTGTTTGTCTCTTAAAGAATTTAGGGCAGTCTAGTTAAGTCAAAACTGGCCTCTGTATCATTACTCCAACTTATTGCACCTTCATTAAGAATACTTAATATTTTCCATTGCTAGATCCACGCTAGATCCAATTCAGGCCAAGCACTTCTTGGAAAACTGGTCAAAATGGTTATGTGAGCTCCAAGGGAAAGACCAAGAAAAACACATCGCTTCGCCCACATTAGAAATTCTAATGACCTCTCCTTTGAAGTACCCAAGCATCCCCACAGCGAGATAAGAATTCAGGAGGTGGGCTTCTCTCTCTGAGGTGGGGCTGGGGAAGGAGGAGGGGGTGCCCTTCCTGTTGAAATCCACCCACCTTTGTCCAATTTTAAGCCTTTTGAATCGCAGCTCCCATATGCTAGCTAGGGACTTATTGCTGCCTGGCAGCTAAAACTGCCAGTGAAGATGTATCTTCATGGAGCGACTTCAGGCTCCTGCCTTCGCTGAAGGGGCTGGCACATGCAGTCCCCAGAACTACAGGATCACTGGGAGGGATGTTCCCAGCTGCTCTGGGGCATGCTGGATATGGCTGCTGGACCACGGATGCAGAGTAGACAGAGTGGAGGAAGGGTCAGCCTGTTCATATGTGGAGAGGGAAGAAGCTGCAGGAGAAAAAACCACCACCCGCGAGTGGGATGTGTGCACATGGCAGCAGGGCTGAGGGCTTGCACATCCAGCATGAACTACTCCTCACTTTTTTCTTGAATCCCTGAATTTTTAAAGTTCCTCATTCAACTTAAGCTGGCTTTGAGTTGTTGTTGCTGCCGTTGTTGTTTTTTCACTGGATATACTGTTGGATCCCTTAAAGAGCCACACTAAACCAGGAGTTCCCTTTTACTGGGTGCTGTTAAAATGCTCTCCCATGTCTCAGTGAGCTTGCAGGATAACTAGACAAAACAAGGAAGGTGGCCATGTCAGAACTGCAACTGCAATGTGGCTGTTGCTGGCTCCTACTGGCTCCTACTGGAGTGATTAAATGGGAACAGGGCCACATAGCTCCTCCCTCCCTTGAAAAACAAAAACTGTGGGCATTTGTACAGAAAACAACTCCTGTTTCTGTTTGTCCTTGTCTTCCTGCAGTTTTCTTCTTTGAAATCAGAGTTTGGTTTTGGGTATTTTTTCAGGGTCATAGTAAGTTAACACAGGCACGAGGTTCAAAATGGAGTAATCTTTATTGAAACAAGTAAGGGGAAATGTCCTGTCTGCTTGGAAATCACCTTAGGCAGTGGTGTAAATAGAAGTCAACTTGTTACTGCAGTAGAAAAGAATGACTGGTTGCTAAGAAGAGCTGTTTTAAGGTTTTCATTAAGTGACAGCAATGATTTATCCTGTTCTTTACCATTCTGAGGCAATTTGGAATCAAGTACAGAATCACTGGACATTAAGATTTCAGAAGGAAGCCTGGAAGAACGTCCATCTTTGTCATAGTGTCTGTTAATTTTTAATCGCCTCAGGATAATTTTAAAACAGGCTGCAGGTTTCTGAAACATTCATGTCGGCAAGTCCTTCCGTTTGCTGGCTGCTGAGGGTAAGAGAACCCTCCAGTCCACAGGACAGTCACACCAAGGAGCTGGATGAGAAGGAAAATGCTGCTGACACCTTCTCAGACTCAGTCTTCAGTGAGTAGAAACACTAAATAAGTAGAATCTAAAGTTCCCAGAGGGACATGCTGGTGGAGTGTTTCAGAGACTCTCCTACAAGTTCGACTTGACTGGAAATGTTTAATATCCAAGAAAAAAAAAAGTTCAAAGGATTTTTTTTTCTCCTCTTGAAAATATTCAAGGAGTGTGACTCCAAGGGGAATGAAGGAAGCAAATAGAAAAATTCTGGTGGCAGAAGCTGGGTTTTTGTGTTCAGCTTCATGGCGTTTTCCGGTCTGCAGGCAATGTGATATCCCATGAGCACCATACTTGGATCATTCCAAAATTTCAGGAACAGTTTCAGAGCCATTTTAACTTTGGAAGATCCTCAGTAGGTAGTGCTCATTGCAGGCTTGTGTGGAAAGCTTGCAGCCAGAGGGGAGAAATAAAACCTGTGCCTGCATCCTTGTGGTCTGTCACCTTGGGCCACCTGCATGGGAGTCCCAAGGGTCTTCAGCCACTTTACCTTGCCCCCAGGATAGGGCACAGATCCTGCCTGGATCCCCTGAGCAATATTCCCAGCTAAATATTTGCCACTGGCAAATTTCCAACATGATAAAACCCAGCCAGGCCAGCTCTGCCTCTGTTCCAGGATGCCCAGAAAAGCTGGCACAAGTGACCGGGCTCCTGAGAGGGAAGGTGAAATGGCAGTGGCTTTGGTGGCAGGGGAATATGGATGAGCCTCCACTTCCCAAACCTTCCTGCTTGCCTTCCTGGTGCAAGGGGAGGGAGCCCAGGCACCCACTGGAGGAGCAGTGAATTTGCCTCCAGAGGAATGGCCATGGGTGCCCCAGCTGCACTGTGGGGTCTGCCAGGACAGCGGGGCTGCCTGTGGGGTGGGGATGTCTTGCTGCCATTGCAGGGGACAGCAGCAGCTCAGTCCTGCCCCCAGTGACCACAGCTTGCCACATACATATTTTACGTAGCAATTAAAGTTGCTAGAATTGGTCTAAACAGGATACGTTTGTGCTCTGAATGTTTTGGCAGGAAAGTTTTGTAAGCAACAAATGGAAATTACATTAATGGAAAGGCAGTCCCCTGACAAGACAGAGAGAAAGTCTTCTGCTTTCTCTGTTCAAATTGAGCAACACCTTGGTGTAATAATTTTCACTTTGAGATCAATGAGACTGTTAAATAAACAAAGCATTCAAGTGTAGAAGAAAGTAAGGGAACAGAGAGATGGCATTCAACTTGAAAGACTGAAATTCAAGCTTCCTTGAGCCCCAAGGAAAGGATAAATCCATTAAGTTGTGAAGAAATAAGAGCTGGAAAGAGTCTGTCAGATCCATCCTAAAACTTACGACAAAATCAAATTTACTTAGGGGCTAGAAAAGAAACAGAAATAAATGGCAATGTAGCAGGAGGGTACGGCTCTCCTAGCATGGCATTTGGTACATTCATTGCATCTGCAGGTGTCTCTGTTGGGATGTTTGACACACTGGTAATTCCTTCTTCCAAAGCAAAAGAAAAAAAAAAATCAGTTCTAATTTACGGCAGTGTCTTTGGAGATGGCTGTTTTGGGGCAAGTCCCTCAGGAAAAAGATATAAATAAAAAGGAAATAGTTCATTTTTAAAGAATAAAAAATTAACAAGATTTTGGTTCTCTGTGTGTGTGTTTGTGCATATGTACATATATATATATATATGTATATATTTCAATTTGCACTGCAGGCATGTAATTCCAACTAGGTACAGTAGGCCATAATATATACACTCAAACTAGAGCAGTAGAAGGATTTCATAGCAGAATTATTCTTCTGGCTGATTTTGGAAATGTTTTAGCTGTCTCCACGTGGCCGGTGTGACTGTGTTCCTATGGGAACAAGCTCCCTCAGAGCAAGAGGGTTCTATAGCAAGAGTACATAAATCCTGGCTAAAAACTTGGTGTTTAGCACAAAATTCAATATTCTGTAAATATCAAGTATTCTGCAATATTCTAATTAAATTCACTCATTTTTCAAAACTGATTGAAATAGTTCTTGTCTACTCTGCCAATGAGGCAAGAAGCAATCAGTCACATTCAAACCATCGTTAGGACTAATTAGGAGAGCCTAGGTAGTAAACGGTTGTTTGCACCTTTCATGCAAGCACAGTGTTACCTCTCAGAGCTGATGTGCAGCCTGATGATGAAAAGCACCTTACTGCAGGAATAATCCCACAGGCTTTAATGGGACTACTGCTTGATTTAAGTACTGTTCTGTGGGAGGGAGCACATTGGAGCCTGGCTTTATGTTAATGTTTGCCTTAAGTGCAGATATCCTCTGAAAAACAAGGTCTTCTGTTGTATATTGTAAGTTTTATGTTGTCCTGATGTTGACTTAACAGCAGGAGCAATGCTTGTAGAGGCAAACCTGGAACTTCAAAGCTCTCTTGAATCTGACCAACACATCATGCAATGGGTGAGCAGCTCAGGTCAGGTGCAAAGGATTGCAGTGAGTGGGGTGACCTCAGACTGGGCAATCCCCAACTCTGTGGAGTTTAACAAGGGCCAGTGCTGGGTTTTGCACCAGGGACAGGGCAGGATGTGTGTACAGACAGGAATGAAATTCTGCAGAGTGGCACTGCAGAAAGGGACATGAAGGTCCTGGTTGATGGCAAGTTGAATATGAGGCAGCCAGGAGGGTCAACCATGTCCTGCAGGGATCAGGCACAGCATGGCCAGCCAGGCAAGGATTGTCCTGCTCTGCTCTGCACTGCACTGGAGCAACCTCACCTCGAGTCCTCTGTGGGCACCACAACATATGAAAGATCCAAAGATATTAGAGAGCATCCAAAGGAGGCTCCAAGGGAAAGGACCTAGAGTGGAAGCCGTACAAGGAGTGGCTGAGGTCACTTGGCTTGTTCAGCCTGGAGAAGAGGAGACTGAGGGGAGACCTCATAGCAGTCTACAGCTTCCTCATGAGGGAAAATGGAGGAGCAGGTGCTGATCTTCTCTCTGGTGACCAGGACCCAGGGGAACAGCATGAAGCTGTATCAGGGGAGTTTTAGGTTAGATATTAGATTAAAGTTCATCACCCAGAGGTTGGAACAGGCTCCCCAGGAAGTGGCCACAGGGCCCAACCTGACAGAGCTGAGGAAGAATTTGGACAATACTCTCGGGCACATGGTGGGATTCTTGGTGTGTCCTGTGCGGGACCTGTTGTACTTCAGTGATTGTTGTGGGTTCCTTCCAGGCTGGGATGTTCTGCAATTCTATGATATGCCTTGAAAAGAAGGGATTCTGGGGAAGAAAAGCATTCCTCTGGCCAGTTGGTCAGAAACCAGGGCGATTGCTGCAGCTAGCTGAATACTTATTTGAACCTATATTCTGAGTGTTCATTCCCTGATCTGAAGCTGTTCAAATGTATCTGTGCTTTACTTTTAACTCCAAGCTGCTAAAATTGCCAGTGAAGTAGTTTTTATGCCTCTAAGTGATATGAGGGAAACAGAACTTCTCCTGCAGTTCTGTGCCAGCAGGTAATGAATGAATGGACTGGAAGTTAGAGGGGGGCTGGAACTCAGATTTCAAGGCAGGATTGTAAGTCAGGGGAAATACAGTTAAATGGAGTAAGAAGTCCTGTACATCGAGAGTAGATCTGTAAATGAAACCCCAAGTGTGGTCTCATTATGTTCCATCTGGTACTAGGAGTGCAGAAATAACAGTTTTCTAATGGAAAAAAATAAAGCAAGGATGTCAGAGTTGTGTCTTCCAGTTGGGGTCTTATCCCTCCTGTAACCACTGCTCAGATACCTTTTCTAGCTCTGTTCTTAGTCCTGGTTCATCTGTATCTTGTCTCTGCTGTCGGAGTCCTGATTTCCCTTGCTGCTGCCCTTACATCAGTACAACTTCTCTTGCACCTCACTCGAGTTCCTGAGGGGCCGGGCTGAGACATCAACATGCTTCAGGCGTGGGGACCACTTGTGAGTGTCCCCATAAGGCACCCATAAGGTGGCATTTCCTCTGTCACCCTTAGGGTGAGGGGGCCCTAAGAAGAAAATCCTAAAGGTGCCTAAGAAACTTTTATGTTTAAGGCACCAGTGAAACCTCCAAGGAACATTTTTGGTCATGATGTGGTAGGATTGATACTTGGTGCTGAGAAACTTGAAGCGCATTTCAGGAGCTGTCTCCACTAAGTTTTATGGTACTGGTGTTTTGGGCCACCTCAGCAGCTCATGAGGGGCCATGAGGTGCCACCCCCCTGTACAGTTTTATCTGAGTGATTGTTGGTTTTTGGAGGTATAAGCATGTTTGTGAGAAAAAAGCTAAGAGGAACAGACTATAGAGAAATTTTTAAAAATGGCAGAACTTCAATTAGTGTTGAAATTCCTCTTTCTAATATAAAGAAATTTCCTGGTTTAAATTTCACACTGCTCTAAACGGTAATGACATGTTGTCACCGCTCCCTATTTTTGTTCTTAAGAATGTATAGGAATTTAAACTGATACTTAATAAGCATTTCAGTGGACCAAATGCAATATTTGATACGATATCATGAAGCATACTCTGCCCTTGGAAAAAACATTTTGCAGTTTCTAGCTTCAGAACAACCCTTACAGCTCACAAGAGAGCCACACAGTGAAAACATGGGTGTGTCAACCCTCTCTAGGCTTGATAAGACCTGCATTTGTTTGAACAGCCATCTGCTGGTCTTGAGCCTTTAGTATTTGCTTGCCAACCAGAACAAGATAGGTGAGGGATAAGTTGTTTTTATTGCTGTGTACAAAGCATGCCTGGACTGCAGAGAGAAGCAGGAGGATGATGGCCCATAAGAGTAAGAGGAAGACAAAGGTGTGTAGGGTAATTGGTCCCAGAACTCCAAATGCTCAAATTCACCTTGCAATTGTTTCTGAAGTGGACATTTCTGAAGGGCATCAAGCCAAGTAATTTTAGGCCAAATCTGGTTATTTAAGGAAATACATTACAGAGCACTGAGTGACTCCCATGAAACATCATTTTGATTGTGCCTGAATCTGCACAGTTTTGCCCCAAAGCAGAGCCAGAGAACCAGTGAGAAGGGACACTGAAGTGCTCAGTGGGAGCCGAAGCTCTGAGAGTCACAAATCACATTCACAGACGATCTTTCTTTTCTGTCTCTGCTTTGAATATTCCCTTACAATTGTTATGAAATACAAATCCAATAGCCTCGTGTGGGTGAAACCTAGAAAGAGCAAATCCCCATGTGAAACCTGCCAGCCCGTTTGCAGGGTAAGCCCTATTTTGTGCCGGGCTGCCCCGCTTTGAATAGGGAGTTTCCTCTCCGCACACACCGCCAGCGCGGCTCATCAGCACTGCCTGAGGCTGTTTGTGGAGGGGAGGAGGTGCGCAGGTGAAGAAAAATGGTTTGCAAGAGAAGCAGGACGTGGTCCCTGAGCTGGGCATTGCTCCCCGCTCAGGCCCTGCCCTCCTGCAGCATCTCCTCTGGCAGCAGAGTGGCACTGCGGGCACAGCAGATGATTTCAGCGGCCTGTTTGAAGCGCATCAAAGCGATCCTTAACGCAGTGTGACCAACTCGGGCCTTTTTCTCTTTTGCATTAGCTGCAAGGGGGAGGAAGCGCAGGCACTGGATGCAGAATGTGGCGAGGCTTTTCCCTGTGCTGGAGCACGGCAGCTTTCATCAGGACACACTGCCAGAGGAACATAATCTCTGCCCTCTCACTCTTCCTGACCAGGGCCGATGGAGCTGTTTTGCCAGTGAATTGCCCGCTAGGATATTAAAATAAATTTCTTCCTGAAGGCTTCTTCCTTAAAGCAGCCACCTTGTATTTGCCTTTATTCCATAACTCTCTGTGCTGTTCGCCGGGACTCTCTTCTCCTAGGCTATCCCCTGTGCAGCTGAATTTAACCCCTATCCAATCTTACAGAGCACGAATATCTCACTTCAGTCGCACAAAGACACTATCTGAAGGACTTAGAGGCATTCTGCCTCTGTGATAGTCATCTGAATGCCACCCACCAGCTGTATCACAACCTGATCTGGATGTTGTGATGTGCCTCACAAATATTTTGTCATTAAGTCACTAGGCAAGAGAGTTGGGTTTTGTCTGCTTTTGTTTTGCTTTGTTTGTGTTTTAATCATCATTATTTGCACCCAAATTCTAAAGTCCATGGTTAGGGCACCTACGGTCAAATTTCCTTTAACTCTTGTTGAGGGGAGAAAATTGAGTCATGGCCTTATGATCTGAATATAAGCAAACAATCTGTTGTGACAAACTCGCAGGGGGATAAAAAATTATGATGATTCAAGGCAACAATATCCTCAACCTGAGATCATCATTTTCACAAAGGCAGGGGGTAACAGATGCCTGTTCATCAGAGGATTATATCTTCCCGCTGTTACTGCTGTGACCCTAAATAAAACCTCTAATGCCAGCACATCAGCATGGCCAGAGAACACAGTGATGGCAGGAATAAGTCCCTCCCTTCTGCTTTGGGGAGGTTTCTGTGGACAGTGTTGTCTTTCTGGAGCCTTAACTGAATTATTTTTCCTGTTAGTTCCGGAACTTGGGGATTTGAATAATCTGCCTCCTACCACAGATCCTTTTCTAAAATTATAAGTGAGGGGTTCCTGTTCTGCTGAAAATGTACTTGGAAGTCATATACAAATGTAGCGTTTAATTCCAAGATTTTCCTGTATTTTGATTAAAAACCTCCTGGATTCTAAAGCTGAGGTTGTGCTAGATATAAAAACACATGTTCATCCAAGAGCACAACATGAATGAATGCGAGCATTAAATTCTGCTGACCATTCACTTGAAATTTTTTCCGCCGCATGTGATTCCAGGACAAATATTGATTGAATAACCTCTGTGTGTGTGTGAAGTGTGGTCTAACACCCAGAGCGACCTTTCTCTTCCGTGTCTAATCACCAGCGATAGCTGTAAGCTTCCTTTTGTATCAAAAATCTTGTTTCATAACCCAGCTCCCCTGCTCTTTGGAACCTGAGTTTCTCCGTCTGTTTGTTCAGCCAGTTGAGGTCTGCTGGGATATTTCTCTGTTTGATTTGCTTGTTAGCTTTGTTGCTGGCCGAAATGGCCCGGGGATGGTTTGTTCAAGGCTTTTGTTTTCTTTTCTGGAAGAGTTGGTGGAGGGTTTTGTTCTGCACAAGCCAGGCAGCATGGGCGCACGTGAGGCTCGCCTCGCTGCCCGCTGCACACCCGGCCGGGCAGGCGGCAGCGTGTCCGTGCACACGCATGGGCTCCGGGCAGGCGGCAGCGTGTCCGTGCACACGCGTGGGCTCCGGGCAGGCGGCAGTGTGTCCGTGCACACACGTGGGCTCCGGGCAGGCGGCAGTGTGTCCGTGCACACGCGTGGGCTCTGGGTGTCAGCAGTATGTCCGTGCACACGCGTGGGCTCTGGGCAGGTGGCAGTGTGTCCGTGCACACACGTGGGCTCTGGGTGTCAGCAGCGTGTCCGTGCACACGCGTGGGCTCTGGGTGTCGGCAGCATGTCCGTGCACACGCGTGGGCTCCGGGCATCGGCCTGGCCTCCGGGGGGGTTATCCGCCGGCTCTTCCTTTTTATGTATAAAAGCAGCAGCTGGTGTTCTGACATGCTGATTTCTTGGGCCACGGCTCTTTCCTCACAGAGGGGCTGAGCCCCTGGGGCAGATGGAGAGAAAAACAAGGTCAGGGCTGGTGTTTGCTGGGACCAGTTCAGCCAAAGCTGGGGAAATATGGGTGCAGCAGAACAAAGGGATTTGAGTGAGATTCCTGCTTGCTCTCTCTGGCTCTCTCTTAGAGATGCTCCTTATTACACAGAAAGGAGACAAATGTGGTACTTGTCCTAATAATCACTTTTCACAGACACAGAGTGCAGTGTACAAGGTCTTTGTAGAACACATAGCTCCCCTGAAAGCTTCTCATGGGAAACTTGGGGAAGCTCTGTGACACCTACTCATGCTTCTCCTCATCTTCAGGACATGAGCTATGGTGGTGGCAGCTGTAGGCTGGATTTAGTTGTCTTTCATTCCAGCTTTTACCAAAACTACAATAGTTCAGGCCTCCAGTTCCCACCAGGGATGTGTCCATTTGTGTGCACACATTGCTCTCTTCCAGCCTGAGAAACAGCATTATTTATTCTTATGTTAACTAAAAATGCTCGTATCGGTTTTTCCTGAGATTGTGATTCTTACTTCTCTACATAAATATATATAAATAAACATGCACTGAATATATATCAATAAATATATGCATCTATATATACACACACACATATATTCCTTCCCTCCCCTTTCCTTCTCTTCTCACAGTCTGAGTAGTCCCAGTGAGAGGACAGTAATTTTCCATCACAAATGCTTTTCTCGTGACTGTTTTTGTTTTCTAAGCCTGCCACATGAAAATAGACATAATATTTTCATTTTGGTTGTCCGTAAATAAATAGAAATTTGACTTCCAGAATGTGTTCCTAGAGCAAATCAAGTTGTTCTAGCATTACTCCCTGTCTAGATAATACTTACAATTTATGTGCAGATAACCCCCTAATTTAAAAGTACTGTGATGATGAACCGAAATCTCTGTTACACGGTGGTTAATTACAACAGTTTCAGTTTTGGTTGGTATTTGCTCCATTAGTTATTCATACTGCAAACAAATATGCTCACAGCTTTTTCTCTTAGAGACACGACTAAAACCAAATCTTAGCCTTCACAGATCCAAGCCTGTGTCTGAAGCCATGCATGTGCCACAACGAGGAGATGAAGGGCTGTAGGAAACCCTCTCCCTCCCCTGCCTCTCCCAATCCTGCTGGTGAAGTCTGGTGGACAGATTTCAGCTGCCAGCAGGGCTTCTCTGGGGATTGTATCCTCCTCCTCCTCTTCCTCCTTCTCCTCAGCATAATGGCAGGAGATTGCTTTCCCTGAGGATTTCTCAAGGAATCAGTCGTTAGCTCAGCTGGTAAAACGTTTCACATTTAACGTTAGCTCAGCTGGCAGAAAACAGCAGTGCCCAAAGCTGGTGCTGTGGTTGGCAGGGAGAGACGTACCTCTCTGTGACTGAACATTGTGTGTCCTGAGATCTTCCTGGGGCCTCCAGGTGGGTCACAAGTCATTGTGACACTGTCAGCTTCTACGGGCTGGCCTGCTCCCTCTCCTTGGCTTGAAGTTGCTGCTGGGTTCATCCCCTCTGCCTGAGGGACCTAAAGCAGGACCTAGGAGTGACTTCACATCATGTGAGACTTGGATTTTTTCTGCTGTGAGCAAGCATTACCGAGTCAAACCCACAGCAGAGGCAATCTCAACACAATCTGAAAGGAAAATATGGAAATATTTCCTTTAATGCGCAGCACAGGGATCCTGCTATTGGCTCACAGCTTTAGCTCACTCCAAACTGGACAAGCATTTGTGAGGACGGCAGGATGCTCCTGAACCTTGGTGTTGGGGCATCTGAGATGGCGCAGTCCCATGGAGAAGTTTTGTCCACTTCCACTGAGGTATCTGCTTATTTCACATGGGAACAAGCCTCCCTCCTCTGTGGAAGGTGGGAGCAAGGTGTGTATTCAGGTGATGGTCCAGTGAATTACCTCTGATGCAGGAAATCCCTGAACTTCAGGAAGCTGGGATGCTGTGCTGCAGGAAGAACAGCTTGCTACACTTTACCTGTGTCTTTTTCTAGATGCTTTCTTTAAGTCACAGCAGTGGTTTAGTGGAGCTGCTCTTCCTACTGCTACCTTTAAACATATGGACCAAACCTTGAAACTGCCTTCCACTCTTAACATTTCAGCCCAGGTGAAAGGGGAGGTTTGTCAGGGTCTGTGTCTGGGTGAGGAGGACTGTCCCTGCAGCATGCATGGATGCTCAGTGCGCTGATGTGGAACAGATCGTGACAGACCATTTTGCATTTGGGTCACTGTATTGACCTGTGTGATTCACTGATCATCTCCCTGGCACATGTTTTAGAATTCCCTGCTCCAGAAGTATTTACCTGCTGAGGGAGCAGACTGAATAGTAGGTGGAGGCTAGAGAGATCCTTGTTCCTTTTCTTATGGCATGCATGGTCAGAGGCTGTGGTGTGTTGACCCCTGGCTGGATGCCAGGTGCTCATCAAAGATGCTCTATCACATCCCTCCTCAGCTGGACAGGGCAGGTAAAATGTAACAAAATATATAGAAAAGCTCATGGGTCAAAATAAGCACAGGGAGAGATCACACACCAACCACTGTCACAGACAAAACAGACTTCACTCCAGGAAATTAATTTATTACCACTCTAGTCAGAGTTATCCTCCGAGAAATAAAATCCAAGCCTTAGAACACCTTCCTCCCATCCCTCCCTTCTTCCCTGGCTTAACTTCACTCCCAGTTATCTCCCTCTTTTCCCAGGTGGCACAGGAAGATGGAGAAGAGGATCTGTGGTTGGTTCATCACACGTCTGTGCTGCTTCTTCCCCCTATGCTGGTCTCCTACAAGTGCCCATCTGCTGCTGTGCAGCATCTTCCTTCCCTCCCTCCCCTGTCTCTTGTCACTCACTGACCCCATGCTCAAAGCTGCTCTGCTGTGTCAAGGAACTAAACTAAGAAGAGGGAACTGCTTATCTAAGCATGGGGAGAGAGGAGGGGCCATGGGTCTTTCTCCTTCTCCAGTCTCAGGGAAGAGAGTTCAAGCAGGGTAGAAATGCTCTGGCTTTAGAGAGGAGAATGGGGATACAGCCAGAAGCCAGGGAGATGGGTGTCTTGGAAAAATGGGTGACCAGTCTAAGATGTGCAAAGTGCTGCAGAATGGGACAAAAGACTTGCAAGGAAAATCACATGGTGGTATTGGGCCCTGGCAGTGTTGTTGTGGACTCCATGTTACTCCATGCAGCTGGTGCATTATCCACAGTTTCTGTGTTATGACTTTTAAATTACTATGCTCCTCCAAGTTTTAATCTTTTTCCTATCATGAGGCTGTTGGGTGGAATTAAATCCTGACTCACACCCATCTGGGAGCTGAAAGTGTCAGTGGGGGCTGAAAAGTGGTGTCTGCTGAGGGACCACCACGTTGAGATGTACTCCACACTCCTGCTGGTACAGCTGTTGGAGGCAGAGGATGCTCCTGCTCTGTTGTAGCATGGCCGTCACTGCATGTGGGAGGGGGATGTCAGCACAGGGCGATGTAGGTGGGGACAGATGCCTGTCCCCATCCTGTAGGCAGGACTCTGAGTGAGCTTTCTGCCTCTCAAAGTGCCTGCAGAGGCACAGATCCAGCAGAAGCTAACAGGAGATGATAATACAGAGAAAAAGAGGAGGCTGAATGGTGTTGTATGCCCAACGTGCAAACATCATCAGGTAAACTCAAGCTTGCCCCCAGGACACCTCCAAAACAGCCCTGTGGATCTGACATGTTTATTGCCTCTTTTTTTTTTTTTCCCTGTGGTTTTTTCTTTTTTTGGTGTTTTTTTTTGTTTTTTTTTTTTTTTTTGAGGGGGAAGGGGGTGTTTTTTTATGTGCGTGTGTTTTGGTTGGTTTGGCTGGGGCCTTTTTTTTGGTTTGCGGCTTTTTTTTGGTTTGCTATTGCTTCTTTCATGGAAAGCATTAGAAATCAGGAATCAATGCTTCTTTTTTTACCCTTTTTTTTTTCAGCCTAGGGCTGCAGCTGAAGCCTCCAGCACAAGACCATGCTGTGCATTTATCTCCTTTGATAGGACTGCCTTGTGTCAATGCGTGGCTTAAAAAAGATTACTTTAAAAAATCTGCTTTGTATGGGAAAGTGAGAGTGTGGACCAACTACTCACACTTAGCAATGCTTGCAGAGAGAAACTGTCTCACTTGGGACCAAAAGCCAGACAGGGAGTTAAGGCTGACCTGCTTCCAGTGTGTCCTTTGTTATCCTGGTGGGAGGACATGAGGCATCACCTGTACAATTTCCTGTCTCCTCTCAGTTGGGCAGCGGGTCAGCTGTTCCGAGCAGCGTCACGGCCAACCCAGCCCGTCATCCTGGCAAGTGCTGAGCTGACATTGCTGCTTGATACCACGACTCAGGAGTCTGAAAGGGAATTTTAATGGATTTCAGGGATTTTGAAGGGTTTGAAAGCTTTCCATCACTCTGCTTTCAGAGGAAGGGTTTTACTGAGCTTTTTCATGGTTTTGATGCTCGGAGCAAACAGATGCTTGTTTAGAATTAGGTCAGAATTCCCAGGCTTGTAGGACATACTCTATGCTTTATTTTGCACTGTTTAGTACCCCAAGCTAACCATGCACACTGTCCCTGTGAAAAGCCTGAGGTGTTCCCCCACCCAGGGCTCTCCTTGCTCATGCTGAGAGCTCTCCCAGAGCATAAGCAGTCAGAGACCATCTGTGCATGGGCTGGGGAAACTTATGTAAATATTGCTGCTTTGGGGCTGGGATTTAGAAGGTGCTGGGCTAAATGATTTATTAGTGTGCTCAGCGCTGATGCTGAGAGGGTTCTTCTCAGGTTGTCTTTTATCACTGACACCTCCTTATGGGGTCTCAATTACTGGAAAATTCCAAGTAACTGGATAGTGGGAGGGGCCTGCAGCCCCAGGTCATGTAGCTTATGATCTCGTCCTGGAAGCTGTGCAATCCCTCGAAGCATGAGAGAATGAAACCCACAGGCATGGCCGTCCTGGAGGCATGGCCTTGTGCTAGTTAAATTTGATGGGGGAGGCTGCAACCTCTGCACTAGTGGCAGCTAAAAGTTTCTCCCTCCACAGTCCATTTCTCTTATTTTTGCACGGTGGCTGTGCAGCAGTCAGAAATTACTTTCCCCTGTACAGATCCTTGAGCAGCCAGTGGCAGAGACTGGATGGATCCCATGTGTCTGTAAGCCTTCCCTGTATAAAAAAAATTCCTTCATTTAGAAACCCCAGTAGTTGAAAACTCAGTAAACCCCAGACTTTATGTCACTTACTCATCCCCACAGCATTCAGCAGAGCAGAGCCCTGGGCATGTGGGATTGGAGGCCACTGGATTCAGCGGCCCAGTGGGTAAAAGTTGTCTGTAGCCAGGTTGAGCATGAATTCCAAATTGGCACACACAAACCCTGTATACATGTGGCCACACACCACAACCCAGTGTTGAGCTCAGCTGCTCACTCACTCCTGCCTGGTGGGATGGGGGAGAGAATCAGAAGGCTAAAAGCAGAAAACTCACATGTTGAGATAAAAACAGTGTTGTAGGGAAAGCAAAAGCCACTCACATGGCCAAGGCACCACAAGGAACTCATTCACCACTTCCCATTGGCAGGCAGGTGTGCTGTCACCTTCGGGAAAGCCAGACTCCATCACACTTGATGGTGACTTGGGAAGACAAACTCCATCACTCTGAACCTTCCCCACTTCCTCCTTCCTCCCCCAGCTCTATATGCTGAGCATGCAATATGGTGTGGTAGATATGGTCTGGAATATACCCTTGGTGAGCTGGGGTCAGCTGAGCCCTCCCAACTCCTTGTGTGCTCCCAGCCTCCTGGCTGGCAGGGTGCAATGAGGAGCACAGAAGGCCTTGACTCTGTGCAAGCACTGCTCAGCCAGAACAAAAACATCCCTGTGTTTTCAACAGTCCTCTCAACACAAATCCAAAACACAGCCCACACCAGCTACACTGAAAAAAAACAACTCTATCCCAGTGAAAACCAGCACAGCCAGAAAACATAGCACTTGCACAAACAGTTTTTAGTCCTGTCCCCCTCTGTGTCTGATCAACACCAAGGCCTGTGTGTTGGAAATACATACAGACACACCATGTGGGCAGGAACTGTCCTCATATATCCAATCTATCTGGTACCTGCTGGCACCTGGGGGGCACACAAGCCTCCCAGGACTCCAGCCCCACTGATTTGCAGGCACATAAACCCCTTTTGTGTGTGCACACTCACACACACAAGGCTATGGACCCCTCCTGTAAGCAGTCATGGGCACCCATCCTACCTGGCAGCTGGCCCTGGATGCCCTCATCGACCTCTGCACACACACACACAGACACACAGACACAGACACACACACACAAATGTGCAGACAGGTCTCACAGTGAAACCCAGACCTCACACTCTCTCCTATGTTTGTCTGGACCAACTCCTCCAGCTGTCTCACAGGCAGGGATGGAGAAACATCTGGCCCAGGATATTTCTGCTTCGATAACTGGTTCCCAAGCCACCTATTCCATCTGCCTGCCAGCAGCTGTAGGGATCCTCTACCCAGGGGTCTAGCTGGACACAGTTTAATGAGCAGACATGACAGAGGGCAGCAATGAGGTGCAGGGCATGGCCAGACAAGGGTCTGTGTGCATGTGTGCCATGTGTGCACTGGCCTCATATGCCTCAACTCTCCCCTACTCGTTATTCTCCAAACCACCATGATCCCTCTCTTTTGCCACTTTTGATTCCTCCCCATAACATCCTCTAACTTTGTTCCATCCCTAGACATTGCTCCTCTGCACCCCATAATATGCCAAACTCCTCAGGTGGGCCTCTCCTGTTGTCTCACCCCGATGGATGTCACCCTTGGCCCATGTAAAGGACAGGGAGGGATCATGTCCCCAGTGAGGTTGTTAGGGTCTCCCTGCCTTTTGTCATAGAACAACACTAGGTCTGACATATGAAAACCTTTCTGCCCTCTCAGGTTACTTTGAAAGCTTTGCTTAAGTGAAAACATAAATTTATACAATCCTTGTATTTTAGGGGCTGCAGCTTTGTTGATACAACAGCTGTGGGCTTGGTGGTGAGATCAGGACCCTCAAAAGCAGTGCAGCAATGAAAATGGGAAGGGGCAACAGTCTGAAAACACAACCACAATACCTAATTAGACACATGTAAGTAGTGAAAAGAGAAGGTCTCAGAAGTTCTGTCTGTGGGCCAGGAAAATACTGAAATTTCACATGTTGAAAATTCATCAAACCTCCTTGACATAAAGTTACATGCAGGCCACTTCTGAGCAATAAATGAGTCTGTATTACCCCAAAGCCTTAAAAAATTGAATAGTGAGTGAGAGCTTGGAAATCCTCCCTGAAAATTTCTTCCTTCTGGCTGTCTTGGCCATGGCCAAGGAATAGCAGCTCTTTTATGTCGTAGATTTTTTTAACTTTCAAAAAATGAGAGATGTGCAGAGCAGCAGATATTCTGCATGAGGACTGCAGAGAAAGCAGCCACACACATAATCACAATATTTTATTTTTCTACACTGTCCTTGACATTTTTCCACTTGCATTATTTATTCTTGGCTACTATATAGCATATCTCTATAAAAAAGATGCAGTTCCCTTTGTCTGAATGCTAAAAAAAAACATGGAAAAAGAGGCAATGGGATTTAAAACGCAGTAAGCCAATTTGAAGTATTTGATTCAACAGCCACCAGTTGCATGGTGGCACAAGAAAAGCCACAGAGGCAGGTTAATACAGATGGGTGAGTTTTGAAAGCGGCTGTAGAGTAGGCCAGGATCTGACAAAATAGTCGTGGACCATCCTAATGTCAACATGCTTCTTTGTGAAAATTGAGTATTTTCACACAAAACTCACTCCACATGCGTTGCCCTCTGCCAGTGCCCCAGCCTATACCTGAGCTTTCTGCAGTGGGATGTGAATTACAGCACCTTGCTTTCTGACTGCTGAACTCCATCACATTTTAGAGCATCTTGAGTCTCTTGCTCTTTGAAATAAGGTCCCCTTTTCAAAACTTTTCAAGTTAGTCTGAACTGAAAGCCTGAATCCAGACTTGTGAGAGAGATGGAGAATTGCAGGGGAAAATATTTTACCACGAGGAATGTGGGTGATGGCCCTTGGCAGGCAAGCATCAGTTTTGTTGCTGGAAAGGGATGTACATGTAGAACTTGGAAGAGTTGAGCAAATTAAAGTAGGGTGCTGCCTCTAGATTGCAAATCAGAATGGCAGAAAGAAGAAATGTTTGGTTTTGGGAGTCTCCTGTGAGTCTCATAACTGCATGTTGAAGGCTGTTTCCTCTAGAATGACTCAGTGTGTGCCACAGCTCGTGGGTGTCTTTGCTGGGTGTAAAAGAGCTGCCTTGGGTTTTGCGGACATGGGTGAGAGCCCCCAGAATAGGTCATGTCAAGACTACAGACCTACTTGGAATAATAATTTGTAGCCTCTCTGGGCAACAAATGCCTTAAATGTTGCTGTTCCTCTTCTCATGTCCTTCCCAGGTCAGTCCTAGGGTAAGCAGATTCTGCAGAAGTTTTCTTCTGAGAAAGCTATTTTTATATATACTGAATAGGAAATTGTTGACATCGCAAAGGGAAATATATTTTAATAGCAATTGTTTCAGTGCCAGTTCACATTTGCTTTAACATAAATGCCTTTTTATAAATGACCCCAGTTCTGTGGAAAGATCATACACACAGTAACTTTGAAGAGTTGGCACAGCCTGGAGAGACCACCAGTCCCCACAGCACATACCTGTCTTCTATTAAAAGAAGTACTGATCACATTTTATGACTTAGGAAAGAAGTAATATATTTCCATATGTATTTCCACAATGCTATATCAGAGCAACACAGTCATTTTTTGTCTTGACAATATTTTCACAAAAGCCTCCTTTGCTTATCCTTAGGGTGGGGAGGAGCCTTAACAAAGCCTTGGTGAGTGCAGTTGTGGAGGGGCTTTACCAGTCAGTACCACTGATCCCAGACCTTCCCAGCTCGATGCTCTCCATTAACCACAGCAGAAGATGGAGCAGATGAGACATAAATGCAATTCCTTTATTGGGAATGCATGATACTTTTCAAGGATTGCTACGAATATATTTTCTGTCAATACCCAGAGGCTGAGGAATAAAAAAGACCTTCTGACACTCCCTGTAAACAGTCAACTCTTCCAACACGGGTTTGAGAAGAAGAGAATTATATTTCAAATGATTTAATGTGCTTCTCTATTACCGACCAAAAAAGAAGTAGAGGGAAGTATGGCTAAAAAAAACATTCTTTGCAACATTTTAAATTTCTTTTTTTCCATGCTTAAGTGTCAAATTATTAGGATTAAGCTTCAAAAGTCCTATTGGTTTCTCTGAATGGCTTGCCAAGCATTTAATGATCTATTAGCAATTAATAGAGTGTGCTTGGCAGGCTAGCAAGCTGGAAAGTATTCATTTCATATCCAGCAAGCAAAACATTTTAGAAACACATATAAAGAGCACAGTGATTTCAGAGAGGGTTGCCGTGATGAGTGTGAGTTTCTTGCCTGCTTCTATTAATTTGACAGTAATGCTATAAGCTCAATTCCTAGGGCAGAGTGAGATACTTCAAGAAGTCTAATATTTCAGACCCAATTATTTTAAATTTAATTTAATGGAAGATTGCTGTTTTGTTCCAAAGTGGAAGACTACTACAAATTGAGATGCAGGATATTTCCATGGAATATAAATAAGAAATTAGATTTTGGGATTTGCAGCTATTAGTGTCTTGGTTGTAATTATATTCATCCTTATATTTGTTTGGGAGAGTACCTGTATTTTTGCAAACTGGTTTAAGTAAAAGAAAATTTGAATTAAAATAATTGCTTCTTCTAGGACATCTGCTCAACATTAAAAGAGTATCAACTCATTATCTGATGCACATTACCCAAGATAATGTTAGCTTTTTTTCATTTTATGCTTCTTTTCAATTGCAGCTTAAATTCCCAAGCTTTCTGAAATAGTGAGTCATTAGGAATGTAATTTCAAAGAGTGTATTTAATCTCTTTATCTTTTCCCACAACTGATTTACCCAAGGGCACAAGTAAAGCACAAAAAACATATTCCTAAAGGCCCCTAAACTGTTATTTCTTTCTTATGTAGCCTTATTTTATTCTCACTTTATTTAAAACTGCTCTAAAAAGACTCATAGAGTTGGTAATTTTAACTGTGAGGGAATTTGAGTGGCTTTTATTACCATATGGATTTGAGCTGATGACTAGATCTGAATTTTGTCTCCTCTGCTTCTTGTTTCATGGGTACCTGATCCACAGCACTGTCTCCTGTCTATTCCTACTGGCTTTGGAATACAGGCACATAAAGGCTTTGTCCTTTCTATCACTAGCTTTTTTTTTCTTAAAGCATTCTCCACATGATATTGTTGTCTTAAATAGGAACCATGCCAGGTAAGGTATTAAGTAACTGAAAATAAATTAATTCAAAGCAGTTATTAAAGTTAGTGACTGTCAAAAATGAAACCAAACAAACAAAAAAAACCAAGTCAAAAATCAAACTGATCTCTACTTTGATGTTTAAAGTCTTAGGCAGACCACTCAGAAATAAGAAAGGGGAGAAAAGGGAGATGATCTCTATTTCCAAATTGTTGTTAATATTGTATTTATTCTGGTACAGTACCTGAAATATATTAACGTCATCACCACATGTGTGTAATATCTTTGTAGAAGAAATGTGTGGAATAGAGGTAGACATGGAACTTTTCCTGCAATTATTTCTGGGGGTATTTTCCTCACTTTTCCTGTCTGAATATGTCATGGATGTCACCAGTTTGTACTTAAAACTTTGTTGGTGCATTGGTTAGCTCCAAGTGTAGTCACCAGTGTAGAAAGTATGTGCCAAATGTTACTGTCCTGATTTGGTAACATATTCTAGTTTGAAGATGCCTTCCCAATAAATACATGCTTTTAGCTTAAATCAGCTTTCCCATCTGTAATGAAAAAGTGTGGCTCCCATGTTGACCTTAAGCTCTAACTAATTTTCCTCCCAAGATGCTAAACAGGAGGCTTGGCTATAAATGAGACTGATAAGCCTTGTTCATAACTGCAGCTGGAATGCAGACAGAAGCCACCCAAGGACAAGTGGTTTTCAGATGTCCTTCTCAAAGTTCCTGCTGGGCAGGGTTATCTCCCACCATTGCTAAGTGGGGGCTCCCAGTGCCTCCCTTCACAATGAAGGTGACACAGTAACTTCTCTCAGATCCCTGGAAGTCCATGTGGCTCTGCTGTGATGATGCTTGCACCTTGGGCACTGCGCTCAGGATGCCAAATGTCTAGCCACGTATATATCCTAAAAAATATTCTAAAGAGGAGAAGTAGCTTTTGAAAAGAGTGGGAGGCAGAAGACAATTGTAATTCAGAAAAAAATCTCATATCAATATGACCATTGAGGGGAGATTTATGTATATTTAGAGGATTCATAATTTCAAACTTGATGAGGAAAATGAGTTGTGTGTTTTTATAGCACATCCTTGTTCTAAGACCCAACAATCCAACCTGTGCAAACCCATCCCTTTGTAACCTGTAAAATAATTCACAGAGGACAAAGCTGTTTTTATCATCTACAGCAAGGAATTTTTTGACATGGTGACATCCAGGAATACAAATTGCAATACACAGTCTAAAGAAGCAAGATGAATTCTGAGGAAAACACTCTACATTTAAAGAAACTAATCCTAAAGTAAGCATGGTCCATCCTCCAATGAGGTAAACCTTGAGCTTATTTCTGCAGTGTCTTGCTCCCTTCATAGTTAGGTGTTCATACTTGAACACAGAGACCATTCCTGGAAACTTCATGCTCTGTGCAGGAACACAGCAAAGACTGTGTTGAGACTGAGCAGTCTTTCTACACTACAGGACACAAGACAAAGGAAGCATCAGCTCTTTCTTCCAAGTGCTCCACATCTGATTTATTTGAACACAGCAAAGCCCTTCCCTTGAGGATGGGGGCTGATATTTATTATTTCTAAAAACAGGAGTCCATTGGTACCCCATGATGTACCACCAACAAGCACCTCATCACTCTCTTCCACTCTCTCCTGTTCTTCCATGGCCTATGATTTTTCTGCTCTTGTACTGTTTCTTTTTCCTTAGGAGTTTCTAATTATCAGAAAAGAATTTTCCTCCTGCTTCATTAGAGACAAGGCATTCATCCTTTCTGCAAGAGAAAGGCAAAGTTCAAAAGCACAACTCATTAAAAGTAACTAACAACGAATTTGGCCTCACAGGCAGTGCAGGAAACACAACTTGCCTGTGGACAGTTTACCAACAATCTGACTTCTGTACTCCAAGCAGCCTAAAAAACCATTTTTTTGATCAAAGGCTTCCTTCTCAGGCTGAGATTGTTTGCAGAGTGGACAGATAACACTTTGGAAGTGCTAAAGCCATGGCTTTGCCATCTTTATGTTTTTGGGAATGACACTAAGCCACCAACTTGAACTTGTACAATTGTTTGGTCCACACCAGTGTCTGAATGTCACAGGCTGGAATATATGCAAAGAATCACTAGGAATGTGCTGTACTCCAGCAGGCTGGAAGGAGCCTGAGAGGTTTACCTTGATCTGAGTTCAGAAAAACTGACTTTCAGAAGCCCATTCCAGTTTTCAACCCAGTCCAGTAAAGGCTGTTTTTGATGAGTTCCTAGATATTACTGGATCTTTGAGGGTTCTTACTACATGAATGTCAAATCTCCAAGCTCTTCCAGTCATGACTAATGTTATATCAGTATTTATTTATGTAACTGCAAGATGCACAAATCCTAGCATCAGTTAGTAAGTTTCCCCTTAGCTCATAAAATGAGAAGAGGCAGCATAAATGCTAAGATGTAGTCACAGACAAGGACAGGGAACTAGGAGACATCTGTGGCTATCCTGGGTGTTCTGCCAGGTGGTGGATGCATGACCCAACAGGCACTGCTATTCAGAGATTCCCATTGGGATGCTCATACTTCAATACACCTGAAGAAATTTCTCCCACTCTCTCAACTTCTGAGTAATGCTTTCAGGTAAGAAGCCACAGAATATTTGGTTTTAGTCAATTTCCCCAGTCTCCTCCAAAGACAGAAACCTACTTCAACTTACGGTTTTTATCCATTTTTTTCCCCCCACTGCCAACAGATGTGGAAAACCTCACAAATCTCAAAGAACAGAGTTCACTCCTCTGACAGTGCATCTGACTGCAGTTACAATGTACTGCCATGCCATAAAGAGGACAAAGACAACCAATATGTATAAATGTAATAATATTTAGTTATTTTTTTAGCAGACTTTCCTTGCTGGGTCTGATTGGCACTGGTTTTTTTTTTCATTCCTTCTGGACAAAAGATACATATTATTCCAAGAGTATGCTAAAAATACAGGTAAGCTATAATTAGAAACTTCTGCAAATAGAAATATTTAACTAAATTTTTAAAAATTTCCAAATTTCAATAATCTTTTTGGTACACAAACGTTGCTCAGACCTCTGGTATTTATTCTTATTTTTGGAGGGAAAATCATAGTCTGTTTCTATTCTTGTTTCTCAATTTTTACAATTGATCTCGTGCTTTTCAAGATGAAGTGAAATAGTTTTTCTGGCATTAGGAGAGCTAGACAAGAGATCTACAATTTTAAAATCAATTGAAATCTTGTAAGATTGTCAAACTATCCAAGGGTAAGAAAGGGTAACTCTTACACTGTTTTAATCTCAAAAGCAGTTCCTTACTGTCCTCTAGTGGAGTAGTGATAACCTCACAGACACTATCCACTCCTTTCTTTTTCTAACTAAACATGCTGCCCTTGGAGAGCAACCCTTGCTATTCACTGTTTCCACATTTCATTACTTTATCAGCCTCCATCACATTCCTTCTTGTGTGTGGAGGGGTTCTACTCTGCAAATTCCCCCTCTTCTACATCCCAGTTCCACTTGCTCAGTGAATAACTTAAGACTTTTCCCTCCACCCTTTCTCAGAACACAGGCTGAATAAAATGGGACCTCTAGCAGAAACCCACTGTAATTTCTTAAGTACCTTTAAACAGGCATCCTCTAGAAGAGAACTTCTTCTGCACCATGACAAGCTGGTTCTTCTGTGAGCTGTCAGATAAATCCTACTTTGACATCTTCAAAGTGTCTAAAAGACCATCAGAATAGCACCTTTAATAAGTGTCATCTTTTCACATTGTATTTATCTAAAGGTCTGAAAGTCTTGCTCATTCTAACCCTATCAATTAGCCCAGTTCCCATGAGTCCATAAAACTCACCAGGCTGCAGCCCCACTGATCTCCTTGCGGTCCTTTTTTAAAGCCTGAAGGCAGAATTGTTACTTTGTTCTCCTTGACCACCACAGCTTGGTTCGAGTGCTGTGTTCCATGCTACAACGAGGGATTCAGCAGTTTCTTTTCTCACCTTCCAATCCAATTGGAGCAGGCTCCAATATTGTCCACTTGCCAACACCCACAACATTGACCTCTGCTGCCATTTCAGTTCCCAATAGCTCTGCCCACCCACCCTCCAAAGAAAGGTTCCCAGGCACTTTCATAATGTAAATGGCTGTAAAAATCCCATTTTTTCCTGTCATCCAACCTTAAATGTTCCCATTGTTGTTTGATTTTTTACTTTACCTTTCACTTTTACTGATAAAGTTTGTTCTGATAGTTCTTAAAATAGGACTTACAGTTATTTCTTTCAGAAACTTTCTCAAACTGCCTACTTCATAGCAAAATTTACATTTGATAAGTTGCAATGTGTTTCCACTTTTTGTGGACATAGCTTCTACTGTGTAAAGATCCTCCCTAGTTAAAAGCAGTCTCCTAGCCGACTCTTCTTTTTAAAAACTTCTTCTTTAATGGATAAATATTTATTCAGAGCATGTTATAGTTGTCCTAAAACAATTTCCAAGATACCTGCAAGAATTCAACTTTTTGGAAGCATCTGTTAAATTTTTCTTTTCTTTTTTTTTTTTTTTAAATTTGCAGGAAACCAGACTTATCTTGGCATGGGTTCTTTGACTGCCTGCTCCAAGAAATTATCTTTTACAGGCTGTAAACATTTATTGCCAGCATATATTAATATAAATGGGAATGACTAAAGACTTTTGTCATTATTTGGCTTTATCCCTTGGCATTCCTTAGGATATACCCCTTTGAAATGCTGAAGTAAATCAACTAAGCAGGTAGGATGGGGACAGTGCCTACTGTTAGACCTTCTACTTTCTGCAAGGCCTGTAATTTCAACCTAAGAGGATTTTATGTCCCTTAGGGTTACAGTTAAATTGATCACATTTGTTTTAGTTTCCTTCTTGGGCCTATGCTACAACCTCTCCACCAGCAGAACCTGCCACCATTCCTATATAAATACAGCTGAATTTAAATGGTCCTAACCACAAAGTTTTAAAATACATACTTTTTTATACACACACAAAGTCCAAGAATAGAAATTACAGATACATTTTTATATATAAATATATACTAATAAGCCCCCAGATGTATCTGTACTTTCTATTATTTTATTTTTTCTTAAGGCATTTCAATAGTTGCTTGCTTTATGATCTCTCTTCATAAGAGTTCTCACTGGTTGAACCCAACTCTGATTGTAGCTTCTTTATTCCTATGGATCTTATGGTGATCTTTGGCTTGCCCACCTATGCAGGTATTACCCTGCCTCTATGATACTGCATGATCTTACTTTCCCAATGCAATTATGCAACTATATCCCCTGCTACAACAGACTGATTTAAAATATCTCTGGAGAATCCTTCATAATCTAGGTGATGACTATTGCTGTCCACTAGGAGAACTCTGTGCAGAGCTGTCACCCAAATTTAGAAACAACAATGCTTATCCCTATCAATAAATGAGACACATATATGCAAAGAGATTTCAAGGAAAAAATAAAAGGAATATTGGATAGTCTAATTTAAACATTGAGGAAAACATGGTGATATACATTTAACACCAGAATTTAGGAAAGACACAAACTTCCTGGTTTTCACACCTCTAAACTATTAGAGGTAGATATGTATGGTAGATACATTTCATATTTAATACAACTTTATTCCAAGTAGATATAACCATTGTTGCAACAAGAGAAAAGAAATACAAGAAAATCCAGTGCAAAATAAAAGCACCCTAGAAAATTGTCATTTCTCTTCCCATTGACAGACATTTACCCCTGCAAGAACAACAGATTTTAGTCACTTCAAAGCAGTTGCCCACTGACACAAAGTTTAGACAGGAATTGCTGGAATTTCAGCTGCTGGCCTTAAAGAAAAAAAAGGAGGAGACTTGTCTGACAGGTGCAAAAATTAATACAAAATGTATTAACACAATATGAAACAAACATACATTAAATAGTTTTGTTTCCTGGTACATCAGACTCCCAAATGAATTTTATAAAATTTACATATTCAATTAAACGATTTATCTATCATCGTGGAAAACACAGTTCTTTATTTCAAGTTTATATTAACTATAAATATCTACGGTCAGGAAAGATACACTTCAGGCTGGCACTCCTTACTTCCCCATCCTTTATGTCTTCTGCTCTTTGGCTTTTGGAGAAAACATTACAGCGTAAGGCTGTCGCCTTTTTGGACGTTGACAGGGAGCAAGATCCTCTTTAATGTAGCCTTAAAAGAATAAATCTGAGGTAAGAAACGCAATATAAAAACAGGCATAAAGTTAACTTTTTGTTTACCCTCAAAAAATAACTTGTCTTTTTTTTTTTCCTTTTGGGGCAACTGGTTCTGACTTCACATAAAGTTTTGAGATCCCAGGGTGGAAATATCATCCATTAAAACAAGCAGCTGCTTTCTAGTAGGTGACTGCACAGTAATGCAATACAGACACTTGACAGTGAAGAAGAGAATGGAAACCATGAATTGTTTATCTATTCAAAACAAAACTGCACTTTTCATTTTCTTTCTACCAAGGATTTTACATAAGAATAACAAAGTATGGAAGTACTGCTAATTCAGTTGACTAATAAAAATCACTTTGAAAATGTAAATCCTAGTCATATAGAAGAAACTTCAGGCACATGTGCTTTGTGGGTTTAGACAGTATCTCCCTCTGTTTTAAGAGCACCTGGATTAATTAAAGACTGGAAAAAGCCAAACACCAGCCTGTGGCTCAAACACACCTTGAAAGCTCTCTGATAAGAAAAGTGTATAGAAAATTTCTGCAACATGCTCAACTTAGCTAACACTGACAGTGAACAGACATTTTTTGCAAGTCAGTTTCAGCACCTGGCTTTTGTCAATCCTTTACAGTTTATCAGCAACAATATCCACCAAAGTGAGAGTAGTAAATTTCTACTTCATAGATGGAAAATTCTATAGTGTAACTCAGTTATTTAAAAAAAAACCACAACACAAACAGATGGTTCAAGATACCAAGAAGTAGAAAATACCTATGTTGTACCCCACTACTTTGGGGTGGCAGCAGAGAATGCTCATTGTGGGAACTCTCTCTAGTGTTTTAGTTCTCTTGCTACACTGCTATAAAATATTTTCTTTTCCAAGGGAGGGCTGATCTAAAGTCTGCCTCTGATATGCTGTTGAGGGGACCATTAACAACTGAATAGCTCTTACTCCAGCAGAACAAAGGAGACAGCCAAGAAGCTAATTTTTAATGAGGCTGCAAGCAGATTCCAAATGGGTAGTAATAAGTTATGCAGTCAGTAAAAATCAAGGCTCCCTATTCTGGAAGATTAAAGATGATACTGCAACACTATCACACAATACACATACACAACTCTGACTACATTTTCCTGTGCCAGACCTGACACTGTTATAGGAACAGATAAAAGCAAAGATTCTTGTTTCACAGCTAATGCACAAACAAAGCTTTAAGTAACTTAGAGAGCTCATATAGGGCTCCTCACCCCAGCAGTTCACCACTTACACACACAGAGTGCACTACAAACCCACCATGTTTTAACATAATTAGTAAAAACTCATTTTTATACCAGGCTCAAGATTTTGAAGAATTACTTAGGAAAGAACAAAATTCTATGTGAAGACAAGTTAAAAAAAGCCCAAATCCAAACACCACATCTTTTCATTGTCACTAACATGTATATGTAGTAAATGTATTAAAAACTGTTTAACTACACCTTGCCTGCAACATTTCCATTATCACTTGCTATTATGAAGCTCTAAAAACACTGACAAAGGACATCAATAGTGCTGCCTGTCTCTCCTCAGTAAGTACAGTCTCTTGGCATTTGCCTCTGAAAAGCCAATTCTTGCTTAGGACCAAAGATATGTAGGATTTAATTTAAATTCAAGAAAATCCTAATTATTTCTGCCTTCTCTATCTAGGCTCTAAGAGAGTCTCATTATATTTCTTTCTTAGTTGTATAGGAACTGCTAAAACCAGGCAATTTTTATTAAAAATAATGGCTGCTAACAAACAGACCTCAGCAGGACTGCATGAGAAAGACTGCTATAGAAACTAGAAATCATTTCCGTGAGGGAAAAAAACCCAAACCAGCTTTAAAAAGTGCTTTTTAAGCTTTTTTTTTTCCACAAACCTCTTTCCACACAGGTTTGGGTGGAAGGAAATCCAACCTCCCAGAAATTTTCAGGAGTATTTGGAGGAATGTAGCGAAATCTGTGTCTTGAACAGGAAGCTAGTTTCTTTTCTCTCTCTTCTTCTGGAATGTCTGCATAATACTGAATGTAAGGGGGAAAAAAAATCCTAGTTAACACATTCATACATACAGAGTGACTGCTTTACACAAGTGACATTATCAATCACTGTGTTTATTAACAAAGTTATCTAAAAACAATGGTGAGGACAGCCAAGAGTAGAGATTTGTTATCCAACTGACAAACACCTGGCAATTATCCTAAAAGCTTACTGAATGTACAGACTAAGTATAACTTTATGGTGGCAAATTTGTTAACCTTCTATCTTTTAACATACCATAGGTAACATGGTTTAGGCATGTGTACAATTACTTATGTCAACAGTTAACTGACTGATTTTACAAAGCAAAGTAGCACAGGAGTTGAAAGAGATCGGAATTTTTGAATTTATTGTGTCAGCTTGCATTTACAAATAAAATTTAAAAAGGAAAAAACACCCACTCTATAAACCCTTTGCTGCAGAATTATTTCCAGTATCCAAATTTACAGTAGTAACAGCAAACTTAAGTCAGAATGCTTCCTACTGACTTACCCTCAAATGACAAGTAAATAAAGAGCTAGTTTAAGTAGCTGACTGACACTGGGACCCCAGAAACTGTCTGCAAGCTGAGCATTCCCTACAGTAAATTGGCTGTTCTTTCACCCCTGTCAGCGGTACTGGGGGCTGCAGTGAGAAAAGTACATACACTCTCCAAACCTTTTTGCTGGATGTCCCCTTCAGTAGCATCATAGAATGTCAGGGTATAATTTTTTTCCTTGCAGTTTCCTAATGCTTTTAAATTTGTAGTTCTAGTTGTATCTCCTAAAAATACAAATCTGGCCCTTAGAGCACATAGAGAGTCAAAATATTTTCAAAGTGAATGCACTTTTTGATTCAAGTGGCAAGTCAACAGTCACAGCCACACAAGAAACCTGACCCTCGTGAAAGTGGTAAAATAACTCTACTGACATTCTACTGACAGCGTTACAATTCAAAAAGGCAAATTAAACAACTCATTCCATTAGATGGAAGGTGACCTAGACTGGGGAAATCAGGATAAGAACGGGATACCTCTGTCAACAGAGATTATTTCATGCTCCCAGCTACTGGCAGGATTTCTGAAAACCTATTTGGAATTGTAAAGTGTGCTAATAAATTCCTTTTTTCCCCTCTAAATTGCAGACAAAATATTAAGGGATAAAAATCCTCCTCAAAAAAAATCATGAGATATAAATACTGATGATTGGCTAGAAAAGAGCAATCACAGCTCTGAAAACATCAGTGTAAAAACTGCACAAACTAGGAAAAAAAGCCCCGTTTTATTTTGTAATTCTCTAGTCTGTGGGAACTGCAGCTCTGCCTGAAACAGGTTCATCTTCCCTCCACAAATCAATTCAGACTTTGCCATTTTACAGTGTGCCACCAGAACATGTTCTGCTTTCAAAGCCCTTATTAGTACAGAAATCCAACCTAGTAACATGTGGGTCTCCTGGCCAAGAACTAAGATTCAGTTTGTTATACAATATTCCCTTAAACTGGAAAAAGCCTGTGCCAGGACCAGAACACACATAGGTATCATCAGTAGGGTGTCATCATTAGTGGGCCTCATCAGTTGCTCAGGGATTGAGTCAAATACAGTAGGGTCACTTATGCAACTGGACTTCAGAAGTCCAGCTGGAAAGACGTCTGTGTCACTCAGGTAAAGACCTGGAGACTAATGAAAGAGGAGGAACAGGCAATTGTTACCCAGTACACTTCAATTTTTAATGACAAAAGCCAAGAACAAGGTGTTAAGTCAACAAAATTAACTGCAAGAATTCTACAATGTCTGTGTAAGGCAAATACTGCTGAGTTTCATTTAGGGTAATTAGCAGTGTTCCTTATTTTGTCCTGTAAATAGCCTGAAATTTTAGAAATTGATCTAATAAAAGTTTGTAGTGTGTTGCATTTTTTTAATTAAAAAAAATTATGATTAGCAAGGAATAATTATAGATCCAACAATGAAAAATACAGTACAGTTTAGTAGGAACAGAAAATAAGAACAATCAAAAATCAAGATAAATATGTTTTAAAAATAAATTAGAAAGAAACTTTTCTTCTTTGGCTTGTTTAGAAATCTACCAGGGTTGACAGAGAATGAGAGAATTATGTATGTCAGTGAAACAGTAAAAAGTTCTCTCAGCTATTTTCTAGACTGATCTCACTGCCCACAGCATTTTAAATCCTCACAAAACATTGGAGCTAGGCTTTTCTGTGTGTGAAGATACTGCAATATCATCCTGTCTTCCCTATAAAATAATTGTTTAAAGAAATCTACAGTTTGCAGCCTCAGAAAGGGAACAAACCCTAAAAGTGTTCCTCCCATTACTTTAGCAAAAACTTACATAATAATTCCTGTAATCTAAATGCATATAAAACCATCTGATTCTCCTACTCATTTAAGTGTAGCTACACTTAACCACACTACCAAATGTTACTTTTACAAGCTACCAGAAACTTTTGCTGACAATCTTTCTCTGATAGTATCGCAAGGTCATAAAAAATCAAAACAGGAGTTGTTATCAAGAGTTCTACACCGTAAACTGAAGGAGATGCTTCCACAAAGCTTTAAGATAAGCATTTATAAAAGGACTTTAATATCAGCCTGCTGTGGCACGTGCAGAAGTTAAATCTCAGGTCTTCTCAGAGGGACAGTAACTAACCCCACTCACACCACTTGCAGTACAGGGCCAGAAACAATTTACTGATTTCTACCCACTCCCTAAAAATTCCCTTAGACTTTGGCAGCTTTTCAAACCCATATGGCTAATCAGCAAGCCAAGACTTTTCTAAAGCATCTTTTATGCTTCATCCAACACTCCCTTCTTCCACAGGCATTTAATTCAGAGCCAGTTTTATTATTGTGCAATGACACAGCCAAGCATTCCACACTTTCCAAGACATTAATCTTGAATGGTGTAGACTTAAAAAAAAAAAACCCAAAAGCCAAAATCAACAACAAACCCAAACTTTCCTGACATTTAATGTAGAAACCTACTGTTAGAAAACTGGAGCTGTGAATGTTTTCAGACACCACAGTTATCACTCTTAACTTGACAGAAAGTAACAAGAACTGAATTGGCAGAGGGAAGATCTGCAGCTTAAAGAAACAGGAAATTACAAGGCTTAACACATGGCTCTGGAACCATGAAGCAGACTGAAGGTTGGGGGTTGTTTTGTTTTCTTTCAAACTCTTTAAATCATAAAAAGTATTTTAAAATTGTATTTATACTTGACTGTAAAAATTAAATATTTGTATTTAATGAGTTGTAGCAAAATTGTTTTTCAGAACATGTTTTCATTAAAAACATGCTCTAATAAATTTCTTCAGCTAAGTAAATGGGACTTGACTATAAAGTGAATAGCAGGAGAATCTATGAAAATGTTCTATATACGTGTGGAAATTAGGTAAAAAGATTCCAGAAAATCCACCATTGTTCAATCATTAATTCATACTTCTACTGAGGGAGCATTTACTAGATCATAAAGTCTATTAATGGCCAAATAAAACATGTTCTTATTACACACATAATTACTTCAATATTTAATCTCTACACCACGTATCTGAAAGCAGTTTAATAAATTAAAAGGGAAGAAAAAATGTGCAGTATGAAACCTAAAATTTCCTACTTTTTAACCTAGTAATGTAAACATTTTTGCATGCATTTGCACATATGTACACATTGTCACCTATGCTGGTGCAATTATCTGAAAAACATATCCCAGAAAACAAGAAAAAAATCCAACAAACCAAAAAGAGATCAATCATTCAATCTATCTATACAACAGGATATAGAACTTATTTATTCCAGTACCTCAGTAGAGCTTTTAATCTAAAATTTGGAAACGTGGAATACCTCTTTGATCAGCTAATGTATTTTTTATTAACAGTAATCTTACTGGAACCTCCATGTAAGAAGCTTCTATCATACAGTCTCGCACAAAAAAAATCAAACCCAAGACTTTCCATGTTATATGCAGTTACTACACTAAAAACAAATAAACCACCTGCAAACTTGGTTATCCAGCTTTGGTAAACACTTACTTGTCTGCTACTGTAGGCAATGATGATGATGCAACCAGATTAATAATTAAAAGCAGCACTTCAGCATTTAGATACTGTCTGAGTTAGGAGAATGGAAGACTGACAAATTTTAAAGCCCTACTTACTATTTCACATTCCTTACAAGTGTGGCCGAGTAATTTTCTTCTTTCTTCTTTTTTTCGAACAACCTCAATATGAGGAAAATCTAACACAGTATTCTTTCTGAAAAACAAAAATGTTTTCACATGATAGTACTTTTATTGCTGTAATATGACTCCAAATTTCCATTTTTCTCAAACACAATGGTGGAGAGCCAAGTTAAAAAAAAAATCAAAAAATGCCTACAAAACCCAAATCCTACTGATTTTCACAGCTGAATAGGGCTATTTTTATAAATAAACCAGTTTTTAAATGTAATATGACCAGAGATGTGTGTCTCATTATTACAGCTTTTCACAGTGTGAAAGTAATTGCTATAAAGAAATTATTCAAATATAGATCTTCTATAGAATATTTAGTTTTGCCCAAGACAGAGTTGTGCTCTCAATGATTTCCACGAGAGGAAGATATGTTGGGGTTCAAGATCAGTAGGCTCTTTTCAAGTTAGCTGCTCACAAAACACTTAACAAGTTTTCCTCTACAAAGAAAACATGCACTGTGGTAATATATGAGCTAACTGGAGGTCTTGGTATCATTATGAAATGAAGATTCAGACTTCCAAAGATGATTATACTGAAAGGCAATGGAGGAGGAATTGAGGTGGAATTGTTGAACACTATTCATTTATTGTCTAGAGCAAGGGGCAAAAATACCAGAGAAGGAAAGGCTTTCATTTGTACAAGCAGCCCATAGGTCCTTGGCTCATAAACTCAGGCATGAGCACATGTCTGTAAGAAACCACCTGGATTACAAAACACTGCATTCACTAAAATTGTAAAAAGCAGAAGAGGCAACACCTTCTGTTCAGCAAATGTGACAGGCATCTCAACATGTTTAATCTTTTCCCCTACTTCAGTTTTTATCTATTTTTTTTAATCTAATGTAGTAGATCTTTTACCTCTGCATCTTCAACTGCTAGTCTGTTACATACAAACACATTTATTTTATGGATGAACAAGTTCCCTGCAGGGAAGATACAAAGAGCCTTACAATCCCCATATAGAACAGATTAAATTACCTCTCATCACTTTTGAAATAAGGCTCCACAAAAGCTTTCTGCTTGGCTTTATCTTGTTTATCCTCATGTTCTGTAAATATACATGCAAAATACAAAGTTAACAGACTGCCTGGAGAAACTTCATTAGAATTATTAACCAATTGTTAAGAAATATAAAAATGCCATGTACATTCAGTCTGAGACAATAGATGCAAATAGATTCTAAAAATAATACAGAATTGATAGAATCAGCAATCAAAAAGCATTACTGGAGCAGAAGGAAACAGCAGTGAGGTGAGTAAAAGAGACAAGAAAACATCAAAGGGAAGGCTTAAAATGCAAAATACTGTAAAATCTTCAGCAGAACCTAGAATAGCGAGAAGAAAGGAACTAAGTAACTGTACCCAAAAATGGGTGTTTCTTAGAGCCACTTTGGTATTCCACTGCTATGCCAACTTCCACAACACATTCCACATTTGTGTGGTGATAAATGAAAAAAAAGTTCATATTGCTTTATGTTATGTCCTTACAAGTAATCAACTTTACCATAAATGTATGAAAAAAGAACTTGTGGTTAATGTGGCATATTTGTTCCTAAAGAACAGAGTCTGATTTCAAATCAACACTTGTAGTTTAAGTAAGCTAGTAAAACCAAATTATATCCCACTCTTTAGTTTCTTGCTTATTCCCTTATCCTGCTCTTCATCATGAAGAGTTTCTTTTTCATCACATGCAGAAGGACTATCTTCTGGTAGGCAGGATTCATATTCTTCATGGCTTGTCTGATCAAACATATCTGTTATTTCTCCCCCTGTTATTAAAAGCATAAAGAACATACAAATCAGTGTCTCAATGATCTTAGTCAAGAAACTGCATTTTGACTAAATGTGTATCAAAAGAATTAATATTTACTTCCTGCTCCAGTACCAGTTAACTCAACAACAGCGATACCTTTATTCTTTCTGCAACTTTTCTGTCAATGTTTTAAATGTGGCCAGTGCTCATTTATTTTTCAGATACCTTGGATCCCATTTCTAAAACCTGATTAACTGCTAAATCATTGTGAGGTACTTTTAACCTTAGTACTGGATATGTAAAACTTTTATTCTTGTAATTATGGACTTATTCCAAGCAGAAGGAAGTATTTTCTGTGGGTAGGAAATACTGCCCCGCAGCCATGATTCACCACATACCATACATTGAAAGTGACACAAACACATTTGGATTTATTTTAAACATACTAGTTCTATTTATATGTCATTAAAATAGAAATTAGTCTTCCCATACAAAGTCTGATGTGACTACATAGAAAACTTTCAAAACTGTTTGCTGCAAGAGTGATTGTTGCAGGTGACATCAGAATTGTTCTATGGTTAAGTACTTCACCCTTTAAGCACTGTAAAAGATTAGCTACTGGCTCTCTCAGCACAAATCCTATCAGGTTTTGATCTACATTAAAAAAAAAATCAACCTCAAGACCCACCACCAATTCTACTGGGAAACAGACTGATCTGTGTAATGTATAAAAATACATCACCACTTTTTTACTGCAACCATTTTCTACTATCTAGTCATACAGGGGAAAAAAATGCCCTTTTACTCTTTCCTTCTCCACCTCAAAAAAAGAATAAAACAAAAAACTCCCAACCAACCCTCAAAACCCCACCACACCACAAAAAAAAGCAAACCAAAGAGAAGAAAAGAGAAAAAAAAGTCTTACTTGGACTGCTTTCCTGATTTTGCTCTTGATTTTTCATTTTTAATAGCACACTGTCACTAACATATGTATAATCCATATCAACAACTTCCCCTCCAACTCTGGTCTGAGAACCACCCTAGAAAAAAAAGCAAACACGACAATTGCACCCAGAAGCAACTGGTGTAGTCAGTGTCAGTGCAATGTATCTCAAACACTTTCACAGCAGTTACTGGCTTCTTTTTGGACACTGATTTACTTTTTTTTCTGCAGTAATGTCTTTACAATAAAGATGTAAAACCTACATAAGAGAATAACGTGTTTTGAAATTCAAGTGTGGAAGCATTTATCTGGTGGGCAAGAAAAGCCTTAGAAAATTTCATGTTAAATTCTAAAAAGATAAAAAATTATCCATGAAACCTACAGAAGTTAAAGACTGGTCAAATGAAAAGATTTTAAGATAGTCTTTAAGTGAGAGACAAAACAAACAAACTCTAGGAAAATTCTCAGAGATCCTAATAACCAACTTACACCCAACTCAAAAAAGATAATGGTAGTTACTGGTACATCTCCTATTACTTAACATAAAGACATATCATATTGAACATTTTCACAGGAAAAATGATGAGATTTAGAACATTTCTGTTTTATAAGAAACTCAAAAGCACCACTTTCACATTGCAAATATGCCTGCTGAGTTTATAAAGTAAAACTAAACTGTGGAAATGTTTTAGGAAAGTGTAGTGTGAACAAATACCAAATGAGCCCAATTCAGAATTTCATTACAAAGTGGTTTGGTCTGCCCAGAGCAATGTTCATGATACTACTTTGCAGGCTTTTTCAACATCATAGAACATGCAGACTTATTATAATAAGTTCACCTTTGTATCAATCACAGTAATGTCCATTTTGTACTGAGAAAGGTCAGCTCCTGGGTCTATGCTCCACTGGAAGTTTTCTAAAGAGGGTTTATCTTTCAGGTCTGTATGCACAGAATATGAGAAAAAAAAAGACAAATAATCAGAATCAAACTCTGCCAGAAGCATCTGATCCCCTCGTTGTCCTCTATGGGCCATATGATGGCACTCAAGGTGATCTGCTCCATAATCTTCCTGGTCTCCTGGGTCAGGCTGACAGGTCTGTAGCTCCCTGGATCTTCATTCCAGCCCTTCCTGAGATTGGGTACCACATTTGCTCACCTCCAGTCAACTGGGACCTCCCTGGTTATCCAGGACTGCTGATAAAAGATGGAAAGCGGCTCACTGAGCACTTCAGCCAGCTCTCTCAGTACCCTCATGTGGATCCCATCTGGCCCCAGGGACCTGTGTGTGTCTGAATGTTGCAGCAGGTCACTGACCATTTCCCCTTGGATTATGGGGGGCTACACTGTGCTCCCTGTTCCAGTCTTCCAGCTCAGGGGCTGGGTACCCAGAGAAAAACTCATCTTACTATTAAAGATTTAGGCAAAGAATGCACTAAGTACCTCGGCCTTTTCCTCATCCTTTGTCCCTGTATTTCCCCCATATCCAATAAAGTACAGATATTCTCCTTAGCCCTCCTTTTGTTGCTGATGGACTTATAGAAACATTTTTTATTGTCTTTTATGGCAGTAGCCAGATTAAGCTCTAGCTGGGCTTTGGCCATTTTTATTTTCTTCCTATGTAACCTCACAACATCTTGTAGTTTTCCTGAGTTGCCTGCCCCTTCATCCAAAGGTCATAAACTCTCTTTTTTCTTATCTCTGAGTTCCAGCCAATGTTCTGTTCAGTCAGGCTGGCCTTCTTTCCCCCTAGCTCATCTTTCAGCACATGGGGCAGCCTGCTCCTACACCTTTAAAATTTCCTTCTTGAAGAATGTCCAGACTTCCTGGACTCCTCTGCCCTTCAGGACTGCTTCCCAAGGGAGGACTGTCAACTGGTCTCCTAAACAAGCCAAAGTCTGCCCCGTAAAAGTTCTGAGTAGCAGTTCTGCTACCTCCCACGTCTTACTTCTTTGAGAATTGAAAACTCTATCATTTGGTGACTGTCATACCAAAGATGGCCCCCACCATCACTTTACCTACCAGTCCTTCTCTGCTGACAAACAACAGTTCCAGGGGGTGCCTTCCCTAGTTGGGTCACTACTGACATTAGATCAATGACAATACAAAAGTTAGGTCTAAGAAAAAGAGTACAAAAGTGTCTGGTCGTCACTCCAAAGATGCCTCTGGATTTATCTCTGAGGGGAATATTTACATTCCAAGCTACATGGCCACACCAACTACTGACAACTATCTTTTAAATTCATAATGCATATTGCAGATTTCTAAATAAAGTATTCACTGTAACAGCTTGGCTAAGGAGTACGCAAGCTTTGATTCTACAATCCTAGTTCCAAAAAATTAGTTTTCCAATGGAGAGCACTTAAGAGGAAAGAAGATAAAAGTTCTAGAAAGAGTATATGACAGCCTGTGTTCATTATCCCTAAAGGTACAAATTTTTTTACCAGATCATTAGGAAAAAAGAAAAATATTAACAAGATGAGTTATGCTTACACTTGAGTAGTTTTCAAGTATTTGATACAGACATCTTAAACTCAAATTTAATGAGATTTTATTATTACACTGCAACAAATAACAATGCTAACTAAACAAGAAAGAAAAAGATTCATAGCCTGTTGAGTGTTCACCTGAATACCAATGATATATTTATTATACAGTGGCAAAAGTATGCCAGGAAGATACAGACTATAAATGCTGGGGGTGATCTTGAGTAATCCCAAATAGAATATGACTGAGTTAAGATGCAGAACAAAGGGATTAAAGTGGAAGAAAGGAAGGTATGAAAAATTCTATTCAACCAGAGCATAAGCTGAGGGGGTAAGGAGGCAGTAAAAGGAACATTTTCATCAAGTTACCTTGCTCATTTTGCTGTGCTTTACTTTTTGATAGTCTACAAGGGTTTGGCTGCAGTACAGATGCTGGTTCAGACTCTCCATGTCCTGTCCTTGTTTTCTTTCTATTTGGTACATGGCCACTGGCAACCTAACAACATATTGCAATTTTACTATTTCCCAAAACTTAAATATAATAATTCAAAGGAGAAGAAAACGAGTCAGAAAAGCATACCTTTACATCATCAAAAAGTTCCTCTGTCTCTGCAGAACTTGGCAATGGTGCAAATTTGAAGGGAGGAACTTCTTCCTTCATTTGGATCTGGTTTTTCTTATCAGAGAATGTTTTTCCCAGCATTGCCTCTTGTACATAGGATTCCTCTTGTAAATCTCTGCCAAACAAACAGCTCTCATTGTTGGCATTTTGAAAGGATGATGAACCTTCAAGAATGGTCTTCCCTACGTGTGATAAAATGTCATGTAGAGTCACTTGCTTCAGTCTATTTTTACATGTCTCCTCACTGCCTTGTTTTTTGTCTTGACCACGAACTCCAGAGAAGCGATCAGACAGATCCAAGGGCTTATCAGCTGTATGCTCCCCATTGATCTGCTGAACATCGGATCGGAAGGGCACAGAGTTCTCTTTGTCGAATAATGTTTTCTCACAGCTAACTGCATGATCATCTTCAGCTTTCTTTCTCTTAGCACACCTGCCTTCTAGCTGCTTCTGGTATATGAGAAGGACATCGCTCTTGATCACCTCATTTTTAGCTGTGCAGGTGTTTCCAACACAGCCTACAGCCTCACTAGCATTCTTTTTCACAACCATTTGCCTATGGACAGAGGCCTGGCTGATAACAGAGTTGATTTCCGTCCCAAGATTCAGTGGTGCAACAAAAGCAACATCTTCAGATTTTGATCTACTTTTATGAGACCTGGAACTGGATGGATTGTTGAAGAGGTTGGTTTTGAGATGAGGCTTCAATCCTGAATCTAAAATACAAGGAGCATGACCTGTACTTGAGTTGTTCTTCATGCTGCTAGAAGCGCCAAAAACAGGAGATGCTACCCGAGAATCCCAGTCATCATGTGGTGAAGTGTTTTGAGATGGATCTGAAACACTGAATACAATGAGACATGAGAGGTTTTTCTGGTGTACAGAAGATGGAAGGAGAGAAAGAGATAAAAAAATATGTAAGTTTCCTATTGCTGATCTGCTTTAAAGCTGTGTGAGCTGCTAGTATTAACTGAAAACAGAAGAAAGAACAAAAATTAACCTATTCTAGGGATAGGTATTGTTACACTTAGAGCTATGAAAGGCAAACAAAACATAAAACTTGCCCTTCATTTTGGTGTGTGGTGTGAAATTCTGTTTCAAGTTCAACTGAGAATCAAGGGCAGAGTTAAGCCTGCCTAAGTATCTCTTCTACCCAAGGACTCCCTACCTTTCAGTGAAATGAAAAGGAAGAAATTGAGAACGGCTGCAATAGAAGTCTATTTAAGTTCTGGTATAGATCTTAAAACCATGACAACAGATTCTCAAACCTTCTGCAAGTGAAAGAAAAAAAATGCAAGCTCATTTCAGGTGCTGATTTTTACCTGTTAGCAATAAAACATACACTCAAGATGATAATTAGGGCCAAAAAACCCTTCAGTTTAGACCACAACATCCCGAGGAGAGTGGGAAGGGCAACAGTCTATTGGTTTGACACCTAATCAGAGCAATATGATCCTTTTTGCATTCCAGCTCCAGACCCAGTATCCACAGGGTCACAGGCCTCAGAAGATATTTTGCAATAATGAGAAGTTAGGAAAGGAGGGACTGTGTACACAAAGAAGCCCAAATCAGAAGTTTGTGAATTAAGTAAAAGTCTACAGTTTTGCATTCTATCAGTTTCTTTGCTTCTCACATTATTTACTTGAAAGAAACACCTCTGATACGAAAATATTTATTTCCATGTCTATACATTTAAAGTAACATGCCACAGGGTTTGAAATTATACAAAAACCAGAACTTCTATAAGCCTGCTTAAAACAATACTATTATAACTGAGTGGAAACACACCCTAAAGTGTTGTCATCATTTCTTGATTCAGAAGCTGGATGTTTTCTTGAGTCTTCAGACTGCATGCTCTCTGAGGCCTGGCTCATAACTGTATTAGTGAGGGGAAGATTCAGTACACTCTGGGACTCCTTGCAAGTGGTGAAGGAAAACAAAGAAAAGAACTGTGAGAAGACATTGGAATTAAAATTAGAAATATGCTTGGTTGGCACATAAATATGCTGAAGACCCATTCAAATTGAAATATTCAAAGCTCTGAAAAATAATAAAAGTTAAGAGATGAAATTTTGACCAGCAGCTTTAAAGAAATCTTACGGATATTAAAAAAATCATTCATAGGCATGCACACAAAAATATTCTGTATACTGTAGTTTTCATCGTAGTTAACAATCAAAACCATCAAATAATCTCACCTGAGTCACCAACCAGTCTCATTGCCACAAAATATTTTTCAGTGTCTTAAACTTGATTACTGCAATTTAGCAGAGCCAAGGATTTAGATCACTGTGCTAACAAAACTTGAAAGAAGGAACCATGTCTCTCCTCAACCTCCTCCTCAACCCCCCCAGGCAGGTCAGCACAGTTACATCTCTTCTTGTTAAAGCATGTCAGTAAACACTAAGCAAAAGCAAGCCAAAGTGAGCTTACTGGAACTCAGAATACTTATATAGAATTTTAATGCAAAAGAGAAAAATAGTGGTTTTGAAAACACCTGGCCCAAAAAGATGGTTATGTAAGAAATTTGGGAATACTTACAGATTCCTCTTCAACACTAAGTCCAATTGTTTCTGCGACGACTGCAGCCAAGTTAAAAGATGGCTTTGGAACAGGGTATCCTCCCACCTTTGGTTTATCTTTGTGAGTAGAAAGAAGATCACAATAAGTTGCATACACATTACAGTACCTTGTTCAGCTCACAGAGGTGGTACAAATACAGAACTAAAAAGTTCACAAATTAAAACTGGCATTTATGGAAATAGTTTGATCTCTGTCAGATAGAAATTGTATCTGGAAGTGGTAAGTGGCAAAAGAATTTCTTTTGAGAGCAAACTGCTGTATCAGCACAGAGAAACGTGTCCAATTTGAATACAGCTCCCCAAAATTAAAAGTCAGTGTAAAAGTTGCTTTTCACACTCCCAGTCCAGGGCACAAGTAGTCTGATAAAAGCACGTAGAACAAAGATAATGTGTATTTATAATCAAATGCTTGTCTTCAATATTTCCTAACTGACAGTCACCATTATTTTTCATGTGTTTTTATTAGGAAAACAAATTGATGAGTTTCCCTTTCTTGAAGGATTTAACATTACTCAGTTTATTAAACTGGGGCAAGATAATAAGCTTGGAAAGCACAAGAACGGCAACCACCACAACCCTGACTTGCATGAATAATTCCATGCTGATTCTCACGGCTGTTAAAGAATTTTAAAAGGTTTGCAATTTATTAGGATTCTTTGTTAAAGAAAGGTTAAAGAGAAGAAACCTCAGTTTTACAATATTTTTGCTTTATTTTGAATGATATTAGGACTCAATCTATTAATACACTTACTTGACACAGGGGACAGTTGTGGATCACAGGTGTCTGCCACTAGTATCTCTCCCCCATGGTGAATGTTCACTTGTGTGGAAAACAGTGGCATTTTTCCAAACTCTAGGAGATGTAGAAACATTTTCACATGGTGAAATTAAGTATCCTGTTGTGATAATTTTGTGTAGATACAAACAATGACCCTGATCTTAAAAGCACTTGAATGCAAGTTTTAATATGTCACTAAATCCAGCAATCTAAGCATGTCTGATAATTTGTGACAATGATATGTCAGAATAAACATAAAATTATAAATATTTCATATTAATGCTTTTTCTCACAAATATTATCTCAGCCAGTCAGCCCTAAAACAATACTAACACAAAATGACATCACCATCTATACTGATGATCACATAAAAATAGTTATTCAAGCTGTATTTGATCTGTTAATAGGGCAATGAAACTACTGAAGAGTAAACCATCCAAGGCAAGAATATTCTGCATCAGCTAAGGTAATAAAACAGTAAAAAACCCGAGATCTAAATTATGACAGACATATGCCATGTCCTTTCTACCCTGATGACCAACAGCTTTCCACAGCCATTAACTATGACACGTTTTTACACCATTTCTTACATACTATATTTTGGATTAGTTTAGTAGCTCCATTTTTTTATACAGAAAATGGAGAGAGATAGGTATGCTTAGTAAGGAGAAACTTCACAGCACTAAAAATTTCAAATGCAAAATAAAATAGAGGGCATGAATAACCAGCCCACCCTTTTCATCCTACAGTTATCCTGTTTTCATTCTTGGGAAGAGGCTTTTAGTCAAGACTAATATTAAGATGTATTCATGTATTATTTAAAATATCTTTTTTTAATGCCACAAGATAAATTAACCTGGATTATGGTATTTCCTGTCTATCAATAAAACACAAGCATAAGGTTCTGCATTTCACAAAAACAGTTCTTGTAGAGTTATTTCTATGACATTAGAGAACAAAGTCTGGAAATTAAATGCACACAATACTTCTGAACTTAAAGGCACAAAACAAATGGAAACAGTGTAAAATACAGACAAAGAGAGATCATGTAGGTATCTTCCAGTTTCAGTAACATTACTTTAGTTGCAGAGTAATTTCAGAATGTTTCACTCTCCGCTAGGTGGTGACATTGCTGCGTGCTCAAGTCTAACCCGAACAGATGCTTTTTCAACCAATTTGCACTTACAGAAGATATATAGGCTGGGAAACTGTTACACTTGCATGCAGGTGTGGAGGAGTAAAAGTAAAATGCTGAGATAAGTTCTGAGCATATCACTGAGGTAACAGTTACTACTAAAGACATTTTTCCCCGGACTCTTGCATTATCACACAAAAAGAGAAAAGGCAAATCACAAAAAAGCACAAGATTTTTTTTTTAAGATTTTGCCCTTTGCAATCAAGTTTATACATCATCTTTCTCTTTAGCTCCTAAGATAATTAAAAAAAATAAAATAAAATACTCTTACCATTATTGCTTTCCCTAAGTTCCAAATCTGGGGGCGTATGTTCTGTGTACCGGATGTGCCTATTCTCTTTTTTTCTTCTCATGCGATTAAGCATAGAAAATGAAGAAGCTAGAACTGGAGAATCTGGAATGACTCCTTTTTCTAACTCCACTGCTTGCTGCTTTTGCTCCCTGGAGACCAAATCAAGTGGTCAAATAAAACCCCAAGTCAGCAAGATGAAAAGTTTTCATTTCAGCAAGCAGGACAATCACACGGTTCAAGAAGGCAACAATTTCAGAAATACAGCCACCTCAATAACATCACACTGTAAAAATGTAATACTACAACCCAGTTTTTAGACACTCTAACAGAAAATTAACCATTGCTCCATCAAGCCCAAGAACAGCATACAACCCCTAGTTCTTCACATTTGAAGTCAACACACAACTACTGCACTATGGAAGCCCTTTTTACTGAAAGAAACTAGGTACTGTGGAGGTTATAGTTTGTCCTCTGAAGCAGGTGCCTCTTTAACATCCATTTCATTCCACTGAAATGGATGGATCAGTGCCTCTTTCCCTGTATGAAAATCCTTGTATATTTTCACAATTTATGACCCTGAGAACTGGCTGAGTTGGTTATTAGAGCATGGTGCTGGCTAACACCAAGATTGTGGGTTCAGTCCCCGGATGGGCCATTTGCTTAGGAGCTGGACTTGATCCTTGTGGGTCCTTGCCAATTCAGAATATATTCAGTGATCTGGAAATACTGTCTTAAACACAAAACAAAGCTTTTGGACAATTTTAAATAGTAATGAACAGCACTGCATTCAAAGCAATCTCTCTCCAAAGCACTGATGTTACCTCTAATTCACCTCAAAAAGGTATTCAGCAAATAATGTAAAAACGCATACAAAACAAGTAATGTAAAATACAAGATGTGTTATGAAGTTACCCTGCTCTCACACTGTCAGCTCTAGCAACCTCTTGGAGAGTCAGTATATAAAAATTAATGTAACAAATAACAATGTCTTTTCTCTCCAAAAACTCTATCTAGACATAGCCAGGGAATAACAACAAAAAAGCATGGATTTTGGATCTTTGAACTGAAATAGTTTGTTTAGTACTTCATAAGGGGCTATCTGCCCTATGGAGGTGGCAGTGAGAAATGGAAGAGGTGGTAAAAGAAAAGCACATGGAAATCTAACTCAGCCTGCTTGGTCATATTCCTGGAGCTGCACTTTCCCTTATGATTCTCATAAGAAAACATGGGCCAAAAGATCATTTCCTAACTATAAAGAGAAGGATATAAGGTTTTGATCTAACGGAAGAAGAGGAAATATAGATAAATTTTTGCTTGCATTGAAGTGAACCACAAGATCTTATATAAAATAAGGTAATAAAAAACTTTAAAAAGCTGTCTGTCTTGAGACAAAAAGCATTTTTGTAGTTAGGCTTTTGACCATGACTAACTTTAACTCTTAATGACAAACATTAAGAACACTGATGTTCTCAAGTCTTGACGAATCCTATTGTGTGATTTTGCAACTCCTCTTTTCTAGCACATTTACAGAGAAAGCACTGGAAAACTGTATTATCCACTAGCAATATCTTAAAAACCAAATCAAAATAAACAATAGAGCAATATATTTATCAATTTACTTTGCAAATTTAAGTTAGCTGTTAAGAGTTCTCTTTAAATTTACTGGCACACGTGGCCTTGTAAATTAACCTACTAAAAATATATTTTTCTGCACCTTACTTCCATACAAACCAAGAGGTGGTTTCTACATACCATCACAGAAAAAAAACATTGAATGAAGCAGCTGCCATACATACTGTACACCATAACTATGTAATAAATAATTTCTGAATCATGGATTTATATGAGACCCCAGAAGAGGTTTTTGCAGAAATTTCCTTGCTGTTTCCATCCATGAGTAATGAAATCCTAATGTCAAAGGATCAGATAATATAATTCTTCTACAATTTCACTGATTTCATTTTTATGGAGAATCCTCAGATTTTTATTCCTAATATTATAACTTGGTTACAAAACACTGAAGATTGCAAAAATCTGATTTCCTATCATGCACTAGAAACAATCTGCTACTTTGCACCTATGACGTGATGATATTGTATTGAACTAAGTTGCTAATTCTAAATAAAGTACCATGACTGTAGTTCAACCAGAACAACCAAATGCAGTGACTGTATTAATACCAGCAGTATCACCCTTGTAAATTACTGCTTATCCACTCAACTCTGCACTCATTTGAATGATCACCTAACATGCTGAGAAAATAAGTTGGTCATTGTCAGCTTTCCTACATTGGCCAGATATTTTTAGTCTTTAAGTATGTTACCCCAAGAAGATTAAATGCATACAGAAAAAGAAAGGACAGTTAAGGTGCAAACATGGGAGACAAACCAAGAAATACAGGAATAGGACTACAGTCGTTCTGAACTGAACTCTAGTTGTTTTACTCCTCTGCCAAAGTTGAATTCTGACAGAGGCAAGAAAAAAACCACAGGCATAAAAAACCTTCCATATTAAGTCAACACATCCTGTCCCATTTCTCCCAGGCATGTACACAACTTAGTCACAGATAGGCAAAAGTGAGATAAGTTTCAGATGGTGTCAGACCATAAGAAAGGAACACTACCTCTGCTTCGCACAGTACACCACATTCACATATTAACCACAACATCAGATGGCACATTCTTACTATATCAGATTAAAATTCAGTCCATTTGTAGCTCATTACTTTTATGTTTTGTTTTATTTTCAAAATTTGCTATAGTTTTTTTTCTTTTAAATTTGCAAAATTATAGTAAGCTTATTTTAACAATGTATTGCAAGATCTTGGGACTTTCTGACTGTCTAAATAACTACTTTTCTGAAGTCTTAGCCTAGGAGGAAACAGCTGGTAAAGAGGCAACCAAGGAATAAAAGTGTGATACGTAAAGCTTTGCTATACACTGTGATCAGAACTCAAGCAAAACTTCCATGATAAATTTATGGGGAATATCCAAAACAACCCAAAACTTACTCTAGCTCCTTCTGTAATTGCTGGAACTGTTCAGTTAACTTTTTATTCTCATCCTGTAAGTTGTTTTTTTCATTCACTGAAATGTATAGAAAAAAAGAGAAAAAAAAAATCAATGTGCACATGTTAACATCATAATCTTCTCAGGTCCTTTAAGGAAACAGAACTAATTGTAAAATGCAATACCATGCACCTTCTCTATGGTTAACAAAAAGGAATTTTCAAGCTAGTCATTAAAAAAGTTGTAAAGTGACATGTTAGAAAAGGCAGAGATGGCAGAATTACTGTATCACAATGTTAGTTCTACACCATCATTAATTACTTTTGTCCATGAACACACAAGTGAGACTGTGTTGTAAAGATGAGTGAATTGCTCACTTGTCTCCATGGACAAAATTGTTTCCTTAGGCTAAAGATAACCTATGAAGTATAAAGCAATTCAAACTCGGTTTTAGCCACTAAAGCAAACAGCTGATTGGAGAGAAAGAATGAAAACCCACCAGCAATTTCTTTAAAATCACTTAAATATTTTGGAAATCAAGAGAGCCCACTCAGAACTTTTTCATTTCACTTTTCTTAATTTCGAACTAATCCTGTCTTTACATCACACAAACTTATTGCAACACCATTCAGCCTTTCTTCCATGCTGTCTCAAACTAATGTAGTGATAGCTCCCAACTTTTATGTTCACTTTAATTTTTACATTCATGTTCTTATTTTGTTGTTGTCTATTTTGCCTCTAGATTCCTCAACAGATCTTTTCCATTGTTATAGAGATCTCAACCCAAACCCATGGGAGATTTCTGTTGTGTCAAGAAGATTTGTACCTAATAGGCATCACCCTGATTTTTAAGATTCAGAGCTTTAAATAAAGATTGGCTGTATCCTGTTTGTTGTTCATTGTTAAACTCAAAATTCAGAATATTTTCATATAAATGCCCAGTTTACAAGTCCTTGAAATACTGATGTATTTTATATTAGCACAAAACCTAATATTTCCTTAATTAAATTAAGCACCAAAAAGCTATTTTTCGTCTGGTGTTTCCCATATTTCAAACCTCACTGAATGTCTGCTTGGTCTTGACCAAGCAAGACAACTAAATTATACAAAATAATTAATGGAAAAGATACTATATTTATTTTAAAAATAAAATAAAATTAAAATAAAATTTATTTTAAAATTTGTCCTGTATTATTCTGCACTTTATATAACCAATCTTTCCAAACTCTATGAGCATATTTGTGTCCTGCTTGTGTATCACCCGGAACAAACAGTTGAATTTGTCTCATATGTTCTATTTCTCGATTTCAAAATGAGCTGGCTACATGCTGCCTGGTGTAAAGCTATTTTTTTGTAGCTCAGTTGGTTATGCGACAGTTACAGGTTTAGTGCAGTCAGAGTCCACGGCCAGTTAACTACAGGACATAAGATGGACCCACTTCTGTCTGAACTTGATACTTTGCCATCACCAGCTCCTTTTGAAGTCAGGGTTTTCTTAGGAAAGCTGGCAATCATTCTAGCTGTAGGAATAAACAGAAGCAGTCACATTTAATCTAAAGTAGCTACTTTAGAGTGTAAGATTTTCCACGTCAGTTCACTTTCAGTATCAGCACTTCAATCTAAGAAGGTGGAGTCAAATGACTAGTTGCTGGTATGTTACATATTTTCAGACTGTACAGTTAAGTATCCCCCAGCTGAACTCCTTGGGCTTACTAAACACACCACATATAAATTATATCAAGCTAAAGGAATTATTGGAGAACTAATTTACAAAATAGCATGTTTTGTCTTCAGACTTGGGGATAAAACTCACTAAGCTCAGTAATAAGTTTGAGGTTCTGCTGCCGGATATTTTCAAACTCTTGCTGCTTCTTTCTCATATGTTCTTCAGTTACAGCACAACGATCACATAACCCCGCTCTTAATCTACAATAAAATTAAGAGAAAAAGGTCCCTCTGTTAAAAAATATTGCCATGCAGCAAGCAGATACCAATATTTAACAGACTTTTTGAACAATGAAAACCAGAAAACTTCTGACAGCTATACAGAACACCACTAAGTACTGTGGTTTTATAAGTTCACACAGCAACGCTTTGAGATTTCTGAAATATCTAATAATACATGTCTGACATTTGCATAAATTATTATAGGTACTGGATACTTCTAAAACAACATGCATTGCTCTATTTAATAAAGTGAAGCATGCTACACCTTGGCACTGAATGCCTTTGTGAGGTGTCCTACTACAAATACTGTCAGATATAAATCATCATTCATTTTAAGTAAAATTCATTCAAGAAAATATAAATAAGCAAATAAGTAAACAGAATTACTATTGCATCTAAGAAGGATATGTACTGTCATTAAGCAAAATAATCAAATAAAAAGGACAAATAGTAAGTTCACTCTGTAACAAATGCCAAGCAAATGCGAAAACCTTTATCTAAGCACCAGTGATTACAAGTGGATCCAAAAGTTCCTGAGAGGCATTGACTCCACTGTCTCTAATGATTTAAGATCAGCTGCTTAAAACACACCCATGATCAGAAAAGGACTTGTTAGAATCACTCCATCTTACCTGACACATTCATTCATGCAATGAAATATGTGTTCATTTTACAGGTGATAAACTGAATGTATTTATTTCTGGTAAACAGCAAAAAGCTAACACTATTACCAAAGTAAAAACGAGACTCTCTTTTAGCCTGCTAAACAAAAAAACAGTTAGTCAAGAGTTCTGCTTTGCTGCTGCTACTACATCAAGTATTGAAACACTCCAACTAAACAAACTATCTAAGTTTCCAATTTCACAGCTGAATATTAAAGTAAAAGCCATACTGGTTTATTGGTGTTTTAATATTGTGGAATTATGGCAAGAGTAAAATACTGAAATGCCTCTTCATACTAGCTTATCTGAATGTGTAATAAACACAGTATTACAACATCCTTGTATAAATCAGTTTAAATACTTCTTTTGTTTTCCACAATGTGAGTAATTCATCTACTAAAGGATTAGAGAAGTCCACCCACACGATGAATGTCTCTCTACTTACATGGTATAAAAGTTTATTACCTGCATGGCTACAAGCTTATCCCTAATGCCCTTCACAGAGAAGTGGAGTTGAAAGTAAAAGTAGAGTATCACAGCTTTAAAATTCAAGGTAACACAGGAATGGTTAAAAACCATTTACTACATAATGATCTCCTGTTGCCAGAAAGCTTCTGAGAGCCTATTAACAGCAAATTTAACATACACATTCCAAAAGAGGTACAGTTTTTAAAGATGAAAACCTGCACTGTAATTTCATGTCTGTCAGTTTTGTTTTGGTGTACCAGATTAAACAGGAACCATCAAGGAAAAGGCAGAATGGATCAAAAGGCAAGGAGAACACCAAAGTACAAAAGAAGGTAACATACGGAACTGTGATTAAATATAGGTAAAACAGGCAATTGGTAAAAAAAGACCCCCTCAAATCTGAAACATTTCCTAGTGAGTTATTTCATTAATTTCACAACATATTATAGTCTTTGGTTTTGTACTTGTATTACATCTTGATCAATATAAAATTTAACTCTACAAAGATGGGTACAGAAGAATGCACCTTAAAATGTCTGTTTGCCTTCCGAGATGCGCTATTTTAACTTCTGTTGACCTTAACTGAACTAAACAAGTTAAGCACTTTGAAAATAACAATATAACAGAAATAGTTAGTTATTTATATTCATTACTGATTTTAATTTAGTTATATATATGAGACAGATAAATAAATATCTATGCTATATATTTACTGATCTTTCTTCAGTCAGAAAAATGCAAATTCTATGCCATTCTCTACAACACACTGTTTGGATTACATTAGAAAAGGACTGGTTTACTGAAAAAAAAATCAATAATCCCACACCAAAACACAATAAACTCAACTTGCAGAGTATCCAGAGCTACTCTGTAAGAGCAAAATACAGCAAACTCAAAAGTTAGAAGACACTACTTCACCTGTCTTCTAAAACCTTGATAGTGTCATGAAGTGCTTTTTGCTGTTCTCTGAGCTGTTGGTTCTTGGTATAGAACTCTTCAAGCCTCTCTGCATCCCTGAAATGAAAAACAAGAAAAATTATTTCTAGCTTTAAATTGCAGCAATTACTTTTTCACTAGAGAATTTTCTCTGGCATGTTCCTTTCATATCCTTGGGAAAGGTGATCATCATCAGCACAAATATTAAGTTGAAGATAAACGAAGCAAGTGTTTCTGATTAATAATAATTTACAAATGACAGAGGAAAGATGCAGCTAGTTTCTAATTCCTAATACAGGTGATCTTCTGCTAAGTCTGATTTTTGCTCAAGTGAAAAATAGAACTGATGACAGTCAAGACATAAAAGCTAACAATGTTCAAACAACAATTTCAGAGAACATAAACTCAAACATTTCTCTTACACTTTACTGTGTTGTGGAGCTGTCAGGAATCTAATGGGAGCTTTCACAATCAGGTCATTTTGGTCTTGTCTTAGCAGTGAGTGAATTCTGCAGTGTGGCAAACCACATTATGTTTGGAAATCCCTGAAAAGTCTTTAGATCCAGTAGAGGTTTACTGCCTCAATAAGAAATTCTCCATATAGCATGTATTCCCATAATATGAATAAAGAGAAAAGAAGTCCCTTTCCAAAACCCTCAGAAGCAGATGATTTTGTGGAAATTACCTTCTCCAAAAACCAGAACTAATTAATTAACAAAGAATATTTTCTCCTTAAAAGAGCTAAGGAAAAGCACTAACATTAACTTCCCAACTTTAGCTCTCTTTCACTTTTATTATCAGATCACAACACCTCTTCAAGATGCAAACATGGTATGAGTGACAGGCACACAATTATTTTCTACAAGGAAATTAACATTCAGTAAATACTATGCAACTGAATCTGCGTAACATGACAATGACTAACTTCTGAGAAATTCCCATTTCTTCTTTTTACCATGGAATTCTTTCTATATATCCATGAAAGCAGTTGTTTGTTTTCAGTGTGCCTGAGATGGATTATCTGTGGAAGTCATGAAATTGGCTCATGAAAAGCTGTTAAGCACACACACACATACACACACACCAGGAAAGGAAAACATATTTACTAACTTGTTGATACAATTCTTCTACACAAACATACTTTTAAATTGGCACTATCCCTTTAACAAATGTTTAGCCAACCACATTTTCATATTACTGGCATTATAGTAATAGAAGAAACTAGCAGTCATGGGTCATAAAGTGAATGGGAGGACAGCTGGAAGCTTTTACAGTGTACAATCACAAACATATCTGATTAATGCTTAAATTTAAGTACAGATGCTTAATTTTTCTGTACTACCACACAGACCAACATAGGCTATTCCCAATGCATATTCAACCTATTAAACAGTTACATGCAAACAGCATCAGGGACCATTTAAGGCTTGTAATTTTACTTGAGGAGGACAACATGCTGAAGTTCTGTTACTACAGTTCACTAATCAAGCACAGCCAGGCCATGGCAAAATTTGAAGCCTGACAAAAGTAGGCTGTATTTTCCTGATGTTTAGGACATTAAAAAAAAACCCAAAAACAAAAAACTAAAACTACAAAAAATCCCCTCATTTTTTCTTTTTATGTCACTCAGAGAAGATTTAAAACAGCAAATTTAAAAATCTTCTCTGGTTAACTCTAAATCATTCTATGGCATTAAGTCATTTGCAATAAATAAATAAATAAGTCATCAATGCACACTAATACTACATCCCATGCACCTAAACCCTCTGAAATGTCCCAGGAAGACAGTAAAATATGGAAGGAACTAGGCTGTTGGTTGGAGTTTTTTTCCTTAAAATTCCAGTGCACCTGATAAACATGACATGCATAATGGCTGGTCTCTGACCTAGAGTTTACAAGTCATTAGCTCCAATGCTGGAGTGGGATACAAAATAAGGTGCTCATTGTCAGCTGATGACCAAGTTTGAAATACAAAACCTCAGGTATTCAGATGCAGCAAGGAGAACAAGACCTCCTATGTAACAGTACTGTATCTACTATGTGGCAGTTGTAGAAAGATTCCAACAAACAATGATTAACCTATTTGGTATTTGTTCAGTCACAGTGCTGATAATATTTCTCATCTAGAAAACTGACTGATCAATTTAAGATTCCAGAACATGGAAGAACTTATGACACACCAGGCTACTAACAAAAGCAATAGATAATTTCATCATTTCAGATAAAAAATGAGCAACTACTTAATTTATAAATTATATTTAAGAAATAACCCACCCAGTAAAGAGCTCCATATATTTTCAGATTACTTCAGCTGAATTATTAAAGTGAGCAGAGTTTTTTGTATACATCTAAAGGAAGAATCCATGAAATCTTACAAGAACTGTAGCTCATTAATGGGACTCTGATTCTCCTTCAATAAATTAGAACATTAGGATGAGTACTTACAAGCATCTTTCCTTTTTCAACTTAGATATTTTCAGCTGTAAGCCTGAAAAATACAAAGAGGAAATGACATGCTATAGAATTCTGATTTTAAAACATGTGTGAGATAATAAATTAACTCCCCCTTTGCCACTGTCATCTGCAAAGAGAGATAAAAATGTCACTAATCAGGAGAGAAAAAGGTTAATTCTGGACTTTTTGAGTGTGTTCTACAGGATCTTGGAAACAAATACAGTCGTTGTGATCTCCAGGAAATAAGGACTTCTTAAACCAACACATAGATTTCCACTTATACAGGTATAAAAACACGTTTGTGAAACAACCACACATGAATAGCCAGCACTGTCAATATATTTTCATTGACTATTCCCACATAAATAGCATAAAATATGTTCTGCATGCACATAAATTCATAATACTACACTAGAAATGAAGCTTCCAATCAGTGAACTGAGAAATGCTTTACAGTGTATATGCATAAGGAAAACATTAAAAATATGAGATTCAGTGCTTTAAAGCACAGGACAACATCCTTCATTGGAGACGTGCTACCACACTCTCTCAGTCAAAGCTTCCTCGGAATATCTGAAGGTGAATTGAGGAATGATATTTAATCTGTGGCACTTCTCCCACTAAGAGTTCCACACTCCTAACTATGTATTCTGTGCAGAAGTAAATAGGTTTGCAAATGCAACAGATGTTCTCAGCAGTAGTGGCCAGCTGCCTGCCCAGGGGACAGAACACTGTCCAGCCAATCTGCCTGCAAGGTCTTGGGTGCATTTGTATGTGCACAGAGATATGTGCAAGAAGATTTTTAAGTACAGCACAGCTTAACAAGCAGGACAGGGTGCTATGGAAATTTGTGTGATATTACCCACACGCAAGCTGTCCATTCCTACTCCAAATAAATAGTTAGAAATAATCAGACCCCAATGATAGAACAGTTTCTTGAACAGAAATCCAAGAGAAATTTTCCTATCACATCACAAAATGACATAGTATTTCCTAGCAGGATTATTTTCTTCTAACTATGAAAGGTTGCTACCAACTTCAGGTTGAACATTAGGTGCCTTGTAAGCTCGCTTGCAAAAGTGTGATGCATTTAGGATAGTAGGATAAACTTACAAAACCAAACACTCATAAGAAAACTTCAGATGACTTTGAATTTAAGCCTAAATACACAGCTGATACTACATCTTACTATAGAAAATGTAGGTTAAGGCAGCTAACAGACTTTTCTTTCTCCCTTGCCACACTCAACTAGGAACAGCTCTAAAGGGGAAAATTACGTGCTTGAGAAGGTTCAGTCTTCAGGCCACTTAAAATGTCAAGCCAGCCACAGACTCAATGAATCCATGCTTGGTACAAGATGCCAGTGACACAATGAGTTAAAAATGCGAACAGACTACTTAAAAAAATTCTTAGGAAATACAGCAAGATTTCTTTTATCTCCAAGTGTTCAGCACCTGTGAGATGTTATGTTCTATCATGCAGATCAGCACAGAAAGAGGGTTTATTTTTTAAGAAGTTGCTATTCATCAAGTCAATTAGGCATCTGCAATTAGAACCCCTATAAAGCTCGCTTTAAAGCTGCTCCACGCCCATCGGAAGGAATGAAGCTGCACAACAATGCATCTCCTGTATGAACAGGTAGTCTGTTCAGCAAGTATTTAGGATTGTAACTTTGGCAACCTGAGCAACCAATTGAAGAGGCAGGGCTCAAAAGGCCCAGTACTGTGCTACAGGTAACACTATCTCCCCTCTCTCCTGAACTCAGAAGGAACTAAACTAGTTACTTAAAGGTTGCATTTTTTTCTTAGTTCAAATGACTGCAATGAGAAGGCAGGAAACCAGTCTGATACATTTATCCAATGCTGTAGCCTCTTCCTTTTGCTTTTCCAGAGTATTGAGTTTTCAAGCATACTCATTTAAGCAGCTTTGCTTTTTCAGGTTTCCTTATTTAACATAGTGAGCATATAAAACTATGTGGAACTACACTATGCCCCTTTCCAATTCAATTTTATCTTTCACACAATATTTCTGTGGAATAGACAGGCTGCTGACTATAAAAAAGCTACATTACCTAACGCTCCTAAGTGCATTAGTAAATGACAATCTACATCTATTAAAGCAATGGAAACCTTCTTTAAACTGTCATTAGGCAGATTAATTAAACATTATTTTATGAAACTTGCTACTTCATTAGACTACATAGCTGTAATAGTTCAATAATGGCTACGATAATTTCTGTTCTCATGAATTTTCAAAGGCATTCAATGCACTTCCTTGAAACTGATAGTGCCTGGGAAGACTGAAGAATCTTTATCACAGAAGATTTCTTGAAACAGGTTGGACAAGCTTCTGTTAGCAATGACGCAGACATAATCCTACCTTAAGGGTACAGAGATGGACTAGATGACCTTCTAAAATCCCTTCCAGCTCCTTTTTCTATAATTATTTACTTTTGAGGAACTTCCAACCATTTCCTTTCCTACAGCAATCCATCAATGAGATTGCTTTCCTCAGAATTTTCTCTGCTTCTATGACTACAGTTTTTTCTTTACTGATATCTTCTGCTTTTCAGAGGTAAACAATGATTGAAAAAAACTCGGCTATTTCTTTTACATAAAACAATGCCCACATTTCTATGCTGATATATATTTTTAGTACAGAGTTTTAGATTTTAATTAATCCTCAGAAAACATATTGATAAGATCCACATGCAGCAAGCCAGAGGTAAGAATTAACACCTGTAGAAATAAATCAGTTTATAAAAAGCATTATTAAATTTGTTTTAATTTTCTGGGCACTATGCAAGCATCCCACACATTCTATAGATAGGAAATAAAAGCAAATAGAGCTTTAATGACCATTATTCTGAGTTGCTGAGCACTTCTGAACTCCATGAAAAGTCAACTGACACTGACCATACCCAACATCTTTGGAAACTGGGATGCAGGTGTGCTACCCATTGTCACATAATGTATTTAAGTTTAACAATAGCTATTTTGGCTGAAGAAGGCAAAAATTCAGATTTTTTTGCAAGGGATCAGTTTAAAATAACAAGAAGCTGGATTTCTTTACACAACGGTGGAAAAACACAACCTTTACAATACAGTAATATCAAAATTCCATAAAATCCCTTTCTAACTCCATGAGTTTAAAGGATTCTCAGTCTACATGCTATAGCTATAACATGTATCATATAACATGTATCACACTCATCCAACGTCTGACCATGTCAAGTTCATGTGTCATAAATTCTGCTTTTAATGGATTTTAAATAAAAAGAATTCCACCATATCAGTGTTTAATACATTGTACATGCAAAAAGCTTTTTCAACAACTACTAACTTTCCCTTAATCTACCTTCCACCTCTAAACTAATTAAAATAATTTATAAAATAATAATTAAATAAAAAATAATTTTTGCTGACATTCAGATTGGAAACTCATGAGTCAATTTTAATTCTTATTTATAGACTTCAGAAACAAGCAAAGTCTAGGCAAGTCTGTGTTTGATGTTTCTAAAATATCTTCCAGTACCATTTTCTATAAGAGGATCCCCACCTTCTGAAAAAATTAACTATCCTTCAGGCATGCCTTTGATGTTATCATGGAAGACCTAATTTTACCTAACACGGTGTGGGACATACTGACAAAGGGATAGGCATGAAAAAGACTGCCTGGTGGCAAAATTACCTGGCCACACCCTGCATGCATTCTAAAGAGTATCTTGCTTGCATAAAGAAAACCCAAACTTGCAAATCACGTGCTGCACACCCCAAGAAACTAGAGAAAGGGTCACTTAGCAAAAGTCTCTACATCAGAGCTTTTTGTTTGTTAAGTTTTTGTTGTTCAGACATGCCACAGATTGCCAGATCCCATTCTGTCAGCACTTCCGCATTTATCTGCGGTTGACATCACACCCACTCCAGAAAGAACCATCAACAATTAAAAGAATAATTATAAAAAAAAGTTAATTTTTTTGTGTTTTGGAGCACAATATAAAATTGTATTTCATATGTTAATGTAAAGAAGCCTGCTACAGTTTTCTTTTCAGTTTCCATAATGATAGATGTTTTTTGGTTGCTTGGGGATTTTTTTAATAATTAACAACAAAGTGTCACGGCCCACATTTTTGTAATGTGCAAGTTATTGAATCAAGACTTTCAGTAGGAGGCATGTAACATCTATAATTATAAAACAATCTCCAAGAGGTTCGGAAATGAAAAAGTGATGGTATAACTGGACCGAAATGAACAGACCTGACACTCTTTTGAGGCTGGTAGAAACAACCAAGGCCATGGAAATGGTCTGGGTAGAGATCCACTTGCATGACTAAAGCTCTTAACTCACAAAAACTCACCCTCTTTTATTCCAGCCTAATATAAATACTATTTCATGCATAACAATATGCATGTTAGAAGATACAGTGTAATACTGTTTCAATCCCATTCAAAGAATGGATCACGTGTCTTTAGATTAGCAGAACAAAATGTTAACTTATGTAATGTTTTCAGCAAAAAACTCTTATGAATACTACTTGCAAAACAATATTACAGTAACAATACATATGGTGCAATAAGTCAACTTTTCTGAATTACTGAAGAATGAAAAGACACTAACAGCCAATTAGTAGTAAGATTGCTCTCACAGATCACATAAAGTAAGAATAATCATATTATAAAAACCTTATAAATTTTGCTGAGAAAATTTAGAACATTAAAATCTGAAGAAATCATTTTCACTTCAGTAACATTAATCTGCAGTGCAATTTTGCCCAAGTTAGGGGAAATAAACAAAGCAAACAATTTTAATGTATCTGAAGCAACTAAAGCCAAAGGCAAAAGAAAAATAATCCATTGAATAACATGGTTTGGAAATTTTGAATTATAATCCATTAAAGATAAAGTAACATTTAAATAATTTGTAGGCAGAGATTCCATTTAACACTGTGTTACTTTTTCTTCACTGACCTAGCAAATCATTTATATGTGTTGATAGTTTAATCCTGTTAAACCAGGTTTAGGTGCTCAGTCTCTAAGGATCATTTGTAACCATCGGTCCAACTTTCTGCATAAGTTAAAACATTAAAAATCTATTTAATTCCATGCAGAGTATTTCGGTTCAAAGTTTTCCTGTGGTAACTGATAAACACTAACTTTAACTTGACAAACCCAAACTTTAATGATTTACCTTGCACTTCTTTATCATGACATTCTTTCAGTTTGGACCACAGTTCTTTGAAGAAATCTCCTGTAGGTTCTGCAGAACTAGGGCTCCCACAGCTTCCTCCAGATGCATTCATCTTGCTTTTTGCTTGCTCCCAGTTTCTTCGACTTGCAGAACTGACTCACTTTCAAACTTTGTATTTTAAATTACATAGTTCTGAAACTGTTTCTGAAGAGAGGTGTATGTCTGTAACAACACAATGACAACACTTACATTTTAATTTATCAGAGTATAACTTGTAGCCATGGATGAAATACTAAGTTTACAGTCTATCTTTGTCAAGGATATATATTTATATACTTTTATACTGATAGTCACCCTGAAAGCTTGGATGATGCTAAGTATTTTGCTGCAGGCAATTACAAACTAAAAGAGTTTTCCTCCCCTTAAAAAGCTATCAACTTAAAATTAGATTAAAATACTTAGGAATCTTTTTTCCTATCTACAGACACAGTTAAATAGAATTCCTGTTTTCCAAAAGTAAGCCATAGTGCCAAAATCTGGCTGCCAGCAAAAGCATTTGACTAAAGTTTTATCAAATCCAGAGGTGGATTTGTGTATATACATCCTTTATATAAACTTGGATTCAAATGACACCCTTTTGCAAAGAAAAGCTCACATCCCCTTCAAGTCTTCATAATTCTACATTTAAATGATTCCCATTCCCTGATTAAGAAAAAAAAAAAAGAGATTAATCTCAAAATCTATAAATCTCCAAAACATTAATATTTGAGAAAACTATCACAGTCAGATAGCTCTGTCTTGAAAGTTTGACTGCCTACAAAACTTAGGATGATTTACCCATAACTCTCACTTGTTTTGAAGGGTTTATTACAGAGATGATGGCCTCAGGCATACTACAGGGGAAGCATGGTACTCAGATCTGGCTCTGAGCCAAGGTAAGATTCAATTTTACTGGCGCTGAGTGTCCAATACAGAAATACTCATCGCTGTCCTTCAGTTCCCTCTCTGTGAAACTGGACAGTCTAAGTTTCCCCTACTTTTATGCAGTCAATTTTAAACAAACACTTTTGAACAGAGACTGTCATTACTAGGTGGACATAGCTATCTCTATGACTTTGTAATATAAAATGCAGTAAAAAAAGAAAGATAGGTATTTTGTACTATTCCTAAATCAGCAGCTTAAGCAAGCAAATCACCATGCCTATATTGGCATTCCTAATGGAAGGAACTTTTTGCTCTCAAATTTTCAAGGCATAAGTTATAGTTCAGCTGATACAATGTCTATGATTAGTCAAGAAGCTGCATTTCCTATCTTGAGAGCCTTCAACCAACCTAGAGTATCTGAATGCAGCTACTGATTTAGCTGCGCCCCCAGATTCACCACAATAAAATGTTCAGTCCAGTGGTCAGTAACCAAGTGTAAGGCCTGGAGGCTCTGGTTCCACTCTCCTGTCATCTCTCTGTGCACTGTCTTAAGCAAGTCACTTTTTTTCAGTCTGGCTGTCTTTACAATGAAATAAAAATAATGGAACAAAACATTACTGTCAACAGAAAATTTGAACTGTATATTTGCTATAGCATAAGGATGCTTAAATGTTACAGTAATGAAGCCAACACCTCCACACTTCCTTTAACCTGCTCTGTCCATAGAAAATTCAGTGCCTATTTCAGTATATGGTTTCAAGCTAGCAAGTGTTATCATCAGAGAAGTCCTTAACAGAAAATAAAATTACCTTTTCAAATTAGCAATGCCTACAATTTTTCAACGGAAGTTGAACAATTACTTGCTAGCATGTTTGCAGATGAGATGACCATTTGTGTGCAGCCACATTAAGCCATCTCAAAATGCTTCTTTGTGGAACCAATTACCTAGTGACATTAGGAATGGCTTTCAAACTCTTGCTTTGCACCTTCAACAGATGCTTCAGGATCAAGCTTTTTCTCTATCAAGCACTAGGGCAGTGAAAACCACAAGCTTCCTTTAACTTACTGTTTCATATTTAAGTATGTCAGATGACTCATTTCCACGGAAAGGTCATCTGACTCTAGATACTAAATGCTGGCCCCAGTGTTTGTTTGGGGTTTTTTTCCCCCAAGATGACTGCAAGAAAAAAAATGCACAAAACCCGCTCAGAATTTCTGCAAGTTATTAGTACATTAACCGACTACAAATAGGGAAAAAAGAGCAAGGCATTTTCCCAAGCTTCATCTGCTTAAAGATACCAGAATGATACACTGGTTCCCACATGTGTTCAACCTCCCTTAAAATACAGGGCCCGCAAAAAGTGTTCAAGTCGAGCCTCTGACAGGCCTGGGCAACTGCACGGGTGTAAAAGTGAAGGTTTAGTCTCCAGTCCTAAGTGCTTTCCAGTCCTTAGCGAAAAGAAACGCCTGAGCTGGATGTAGGGACACTTGCAGGCAGGGACAGAAGTGGAAGCTGCATGGGGGGAGGATGGAAGCACAGCGATAGCCCTCCTCCCGGATGTCCTGCTTTGCTGCTCTCCTGCCGACTGACACTTCCATAGAACCCCCTAAAAGCGTCCATTTCCCTCCTCTTCACAAACCAGCTCCTTACGGCACCGTGAAAACACGGCTTCAACAACGATTGCCTCCAGCAATCGCTCAGCATCGATAACACGCCGAGGCTGCTTATCGGTGTCGATACCTTTCCGCCGGGAACACACCGCCCCTCCAGGACTCTGGGGAGCACACGGCGCCTTAATCCCCACCAAAAACCACCGGCTGCTCCTACAAACTCAACTCTCGTGTACCTCCCGGCGGTGAATTTTGTTCTCCTTTCCCTCTTTCAAGAACACCACACAGAAAACTCACTCGAAAGACACGCCGGGATGCTCTGGGAAATCCTGCCATGACCAACGCCTGGGAACTTGCCGCCAGGCTTGGGTCACACCCCGCAGTCGGGACGGCAGAGGAGCGGTATGGCATGTCCCACTCGCCGCTTCTCCCGAGCGGCGGGAGCCTCCCAAACGGAGAGAACGGGGCTCCCTCGGGCAGGCGGGAAAGAGCCTGCAGAGCGCCCGGCGGGGACCCGGGGCCGAAGGGGCTGCGGCGGGCCCGTCCGCGGGGCGGGGCGGAGCGGGAGCGGCGCGGGCGCGGTCGCTCCCCGGCGGAGGGTGAGGAGAGCGCGCGCCGTTACCTGGTTGGCTCCCGGCGGCTCCGCGCGCCAACGGCGGGAAAAATGGAAAAACTGCAGCGAGCGCCGTCCCTGCCCAGGGAGGCGGTGCGCGGGCAGTTCTCGCGAGGCTTCCGCGCTGCTCTCGCGAGAGAGCGGGAAGTGAGGGTCTGCACCCCCCCCATGCCGGGCCGGGCCCGCCGCGGGCGTCGGGAGGCCGGAGTGGTACGGGCACAGAATCACAGCATCCGCTCGGCTGGAAAAGACTGGTGAGGTCATCGAGTCCAGCCTATGACCAAACACCACCATGTCAACTAGACCACGGCACTAAGTGCAACGTCCAGTCTTTCCTTAAACACCTCCAGGGACGGTGAGTCCTCCACCTCCCTCGGCATGCGTTCCAATGTCTTATCGCCTTTTCTGTGGAGAAACTCTTCCTGAAGTCCAAGCTAAGATCCTCTGGTGCAACCTGAGGCCACTTCTTTTTGTCCTGTCACTTGTTGCCTGGGAAAAAAGGCTGACCCCCACCTGGCTGCAGCCTCCTTTCTGGTGGTTGTAGAGAGCCATAAGCTCTCATCTCAGGCTCCTCCAGGCCAAACAACCCCAGCTCCCTCAGCAGCTCCTCATGGAACATGTGCTCCAGGCACTTTACCAGCTTTGCTGCCCTTCCCTGGACATGCTCCAGCACCTCAGTATCCTTCCAGAACTGAGAGGCCCAAACCTGGACACAGTGCTAGGGGTGCGGCCTCACCAGTGCCAGTACAGGGTCCTGCTGGCCACACTATTTCTGACACAGGCCATGATGCCTTTGGCCTTCTTGGCCACCTGGGCACACTGCTGGCTCATGTTCATTCATGAAGGTCCAGGTGTTGTCCCAGCCCTCTCCTCCTGTGGCCCTGTATTAGGGGTTTCCATAGAGAGCTGCCAGAGGAAAGCCAAGGGAACAAGCCAGGCCCTGGCTGGTGCCACAGTTCAGTGTTACAGCAGGCACAGAACACTCTGGAAAAGCAAGGGTGTGTGCAAGAGCCTGCACTGAAACACATGCTGCCCCTGCCTTCCTGAAAGAAGTTCTTGCTGGTTTAGATGTGAAGAGGATCATTGGGGTGTACAACTGTGCCCAAAGTGCCCTTGCCTTTAGGGCTATGCTGTTAAATCTATCTGTGACACAGGATTTGTAATCTGGTTGCTGAGGTTTACACACAGAAGTATTTGCAGGGCTTCTCCCCTGCCTTCTTGATCTTAACAGTTTCCATGGCTTGTCATTTTACTCTACAGCAGAGCAGTCTAGGCATATTTTTATGTTTTATGTGAGTATGGAAACCAGTAGGCACATATAATTAGTACAGCATAAGGCTGCTGAACTTTTTTGTCACTTCTCAATGTTATTTTTTTTTTTTCCCAATTTGCAGATCAATTCATTGGGACCAGCCCTGCTGTCTGGAATGAGATAAAACCCCTTGACCTGAAGTAGTTCCTAGTGATGAAACAGAAACAAAACACAGCTTTTCACTGTTACTGTTCTGCCTTCACATGATTCCACTGGGCCATTTTGGTATGTATGAAACTCTTGCAGAGACAGCTTGGTGACATGAGTAGAAGACACAATGGTGATCATTTTGGAAGGGCTAGTGCTGCAAACATATACCTTCTAGATTTTTAATAGCAATATTTAAAAAGTTAGGTGTTCAGGTATTTCATAATTGTTAGTAGCTCTTCCATCTAACTCTTTTTACATTATTCAGATCACTCAGGTCTCAAAAAAACTTCATAAATAAGGAGCTACATCATAAATAAAACTGGATCTGAAATACTATTTCAACATTTTGGAGGTATTTTGAAATACTGTCAGATAGGAGATTACCCATGAATCAAATCTATCTTTCCCCTTTGTTGAAAATACTTTCTGTTTCCAATCAAGTATGTACCATGAATCCTGAAGTATTTTGAAAAAATCTTGTACTTAACTTTTCTGCTCATTCCTCACTATTGTTTAACCACTTGTTTTTCAACTTAAATAAGATTAAAATGGTGTTCAGGAGCTCAGCAGCAGATTGCTTACACTCTAAGTTTGATCCTTTATCAGATCAGTAGACACATGGTGGAAATAAAATTAGCTACATATTTTGGAAGAAGCTGTCATGTCGCAATAGGTTGCGATAGACACTCCAGTCTTTCTAAATAATACTTGTTGGCAGCTTTTCATTCTACTTTTGAAACTTCCATAATCTAAAAGTTTGTGATGTAAGCAAATAATAATTTTCTCAGAGTTAAGAGATGCAGATGTCTTAAATCTACACACTGATCTGATAAGTAGCAATAAAATAGCCCTCTTGCTGATTGATCAGATATTTTACCGTAAGCTATACCTTTGTTACTATTTATAGGAAGCACTCTAGCAAATAATTATGTCATCCCTTTTATTCCCCAATAAACCGTGAGCTGTTTGTTTTCATATTCTCTCATGTTGAACTTTACAGCAATATAAATCCACTGACTTCTACAGTGTTATCCTTATCTACTCCACAGGAGGTGAAAATGGATTAACACTAACGGTTGAACTTTACTTTTATCTCCCTTCCAGATTTATTTGATTTTATGTACTCCGTAATCACATAGTTGGCCACTGAACAGATTCCTGGCTCACTGAATGTGGTAGAAAACGACTGGAGAGTCTGATACTCCACATTCACTTACACTGGGTGTCTTAAGATGACTAGTCTAACTGGAACTGCATCTCATTCACCTCCTGAGAGTAAACACACACACCTAGACAATAAAACTGTGGGAAAAATGCTTCACCGTTGCTGCACTTGAACAGATACGAAACTTCCTGTGGTGTCATGGCTCATGTCCAGATTTCAAAATAACCCTTGCTATGGCACATTAAACTAGGTGACAGCACACTTACCCATGAACAATTCTGCAAATTATTTTGTCCTAGCCCATTTTAGACTTGGATGGGCTGAAATTATTAATCTTGTAATAATAGGTGGAGCTGTCGATTTTCAGTTGGAGTTTAGTGGCAATGCCTTTCTTCTTGATGACTGGACTATTTACCAGCAAAGCAGCTAACAACTGAAGTTTTATTGTAAGAGTACTGCAGTGTTGCAGCACAGATAGAATTAAAAACAGCCTTTAAATGACATACACCCCCCTCCCTTTTTGAGGGGTAGTACAGAGTCTGCATTAGTGTTTCTAACCACTCAGGTAGCAGCAGGTGACCTAGTTCAGTGCATATGCATACAGAGTAGGGCTACAAGAGATTAGTAGAAAGCTTACATTTTTTGGTTTATATTACTTTAAATTTAGATGTGCAGATTAAAACCAGCTTTGAATTACAATGGGAAGTCCAATTTAAATATTTTATTTGCGTTATGCACGAAGGTGTTTCTTCTTTAATTCTTATTTCATTATTTGCATATCTATATACATATATATATGTATAAAATAAAATTGTGAGGTCCGTATGTATTTGCATCAGGTGTCATAGATCACACATACATATACATGGCCAGTGTGTTCACAACCTCCTCAACTTAAAGATCTGCAACTGAAAGATAAATATGTTTTTAAACTCTCTAGTCGTGTTCATTTAATGAACTTAATGTTGCAGTTGCCAGCAGTTGACATCAAATGAGTCCAACTTCAGATGCAGCAAATAAGAGCATATGGCCAGTTCAGCTGCTACCTAAATGGGATTTGAACTGGAAGTGTAGGAAATGGCAGTGCTCTGAATAGCATGGTTTCTTGCAGCTGGGAGGGCACACAGACCACTACCACCACCACTGCTGTCTGGCAGAGTTGGTTGCTTTTTCTGGAAAAGTAGGGAGGAGCCACTCCATCACCCCCACTGGTTGAATGTGATTCTTTTCGAGTTGCTTGCGTGGCCACATTTGAAACTGAGCCAAGATCAAATTCCCCAATGCCAGTAACACTGTTCACTTTAAGGAACCCTCTTCTCTGAAGTGCTTTCACTGCTCCTCCTCTATAGCCAGAAAGTGCCAGGGCTTATTCAACTGAAACTCTCAGGTCTCTTACGAAGTCTTGATGGAGGGGGAAGAGGAAAAAAGCAACCTGAGGGATGCTGTTGCAGGACTCCGGTGCAGTGTGCAGTGCTTAGGTCTTCAGGCTCTAAGCAGCAGCACCTATTTGTGTTAGCTGCATGCAGAAATGCTTTGCTCCTACTGATGTTTCTCAGGTTAACATGACCACTTTGAGTAGTTATGCACATTTATCTCAGCTTTGGAAGGCTGAAGTAAAAGTTTACAGATCTGTGCACAAAATCATGCCACCTACCTTTTACTGTAGCAAACAACATGAATTCAGAGACAGAAAAGAAACAACATATAGGAAGTAACATTTTACTTACCATTTGGGAAAACGAAATCCCCAAACAATAGCCCTTGCTCTTGCAGCCCCCTAAAAAATAAAAGGCAGATGAGGAAAACCCAAATAAAACAGAACACATAAACTGGAGGGAGAGAGGATGGCAAGCAGCATTTAGGAAAAATGGTTTATTTCATTTGAATTTTAAACATGTTCAGCATATTCTGTGTTAAAATCCTATAGCTTTAGAAATCAAAGCTCTCTTGTAGCATTTTATAAGCTAGACACAGTTCTTGTGCAAACCATACAGTTCAGCCAGCTGTAATTTTTCTTTGGAAAATGGTTTATCCCTTAACAAGTTTTCCTTACATATTTGATAGCAGAATCAACAAAGAATTGAAGAAAATCAAGCTTTTTCTCCTGATGAATATTTTCAGCTTCTTAGAGACTATAAAACTTTTCTTATGTTCTTTTCTGTTTAACCACACTTTGAAGACAAAATTTTACACACAGATACACTGCTGCTGATGAGAAGGTGATTTCAATTCATTGGGTTTTAAAGCTGTTCAGGAGGCCTTTTTCTTGGCACTCTGCAAAAGAATAATATTCGTTCTAGCATCAACCTGGAAATAGCTGGCAGTAAACATAACTGAAGCTTCCTGTTGTATGAGTACCATAAAGTCTTACATAATCCTGTATAGATATTTTGTATCTAGTGGCTTATATCCACTGATTCTGATATGGGGTTTTTTCACATCACAAAAGAGAATAGTAATTGTTTTGCTTAAAGATAGACAAAATCAAGAATTCCTGGGAGACGGAAGTAGCTGTGTGAGGGTGTTTTAAAATGTAGCTACACAGAAGTTGAGAAGATTCACATTTACTGAAGTTAAGGAGTTATTTTGTCCTAACAGGCATGACAAAACCTGTCTTCATTCCTTTCTATTCAGCTCAGCAAGTAGTTCTGTGCTCCAGTAGTTAATCAGTTACCAGATTCCATAGCTTTTGTTTTCACACTGTTTAATTTTTCTTATTTGACACAGAACCTGTGAATGGATTCAGCTGCCGATACAGGTACAACTTTCAGGTCAGCCTACTCTTTATGACTAGCACTGCTTTTTATTACCATTACCACCACCGTTACTCATTCTAAACAGGTAAATTTCTAATAAGTATGTAGAAAGAAAGCAGGAAGAATGACAGGTAAGTTTCCTATCTTACCATGAAGCTAATTCTGAGTAGGTAAATCTAGGCTTAAGTAGCTCACTCTATAAAACTGAACAATTAAAAAGGTTAGTCTGGCAAGAATTAGTAGCCACACATTTTACTGTAATGGCACTATGCCTTAGTGCCATTACATCACACTGCTGTTATGTGACAAGAATTATAAAAACTGTATAAAAAAGAAGACCAATAAGCAGTACTTAAGTGAAGTGTTCAAAATACTAAGTCATTGGCAGTGGAGTTTTTATCTCTCACTCCCATGCTAAGTTCATTGAACTGTCTCTTCAGTAAATACTCTGAAGACAGAGCAGATGATGTTGAGCTGCACACAGAAGGCTCAAACAGCTGCAGTTACAAAAATCCTGTCAACAAGTGCCATAGAGACTGGCAGTACTCAGACACATTAAGGAGAGAGCCACTATACCACTTCAAGCATCAAAGAAATTTTTTGCTTAAGGTTATCTTAAATTAATTTTAAAGAAAGATTTTTAAAACTCACCCTTCTGTTTGAATTGTGAAAAGTTCTGTTCTTGGTCGGGGTGATAAATATTTACTATTGACTTCCCCTCCAGCTATAAACCTCAAGTGTAAGTGAGATGAGGAAGCCACTGTGGACCACACTAGAGAATGCCGAGAGGAGATCTGCTGCACCTAAGATATATACAATGTGCAATGGATAACCTAATATGCCTTTCATTTAACTGGCTGGGCAGGTTTCTGCATTCTGGAGAGCATGGAATCATACCAGAATTTGTTGGCATAACAGGCCCGTCAGACTGGTTCCCGGGGCGCCCAGGAACCTGCCCAACCAGTCTGCATCAAAGGCCGGCCCAACATGCTGCAGCTCAGCTCGGCTGGGGAGGCTTCTACGCCGCGAATTATTCACGCCTCTGTCAACTCCCAACATACTACTCAGAGAGAATGATGTAGCCTCCAGCAAAATAATTTACCGAGGGGTGGGGGAGTGATGCATCCTTGTTAAGTGGAGCAAGATCTTATTGTTATAAATTTTGTTTCATTTTATATGCAGATGAACTGGGCTAGAGGTCTGCCCAGCATAAGTGCAAAGAGAAACAGGGAAGAAAATGCCTTTTTTAAAAATAATACTAACAGTACAGACTTATTATAATGAAATAACACTAAATCTTTAGTGTGACCAGATAAAACCCCCTAAAATTATGCATTAATTCAGATTTATTTCCAGTGCAAAGTGTATTTAGTCTATGCATAGGCTTGAGCATATCTTTGTTACCACATGGGAGACGGCACACTGGGAGCTTGCATGTGGAATTTCTACCTTGGCTTTGGTAGAGCCCTAGGTCTGTGCAAGCTGACCCTGAATTACTGCACAGCCTATTTCAAGGTGAAACAGGTCAGAGAACATGGCATGTATGGGACATGCTTCCATAACTGTGAGGAAATACAGCAGCTGCCCTGTTACAATAGCACATGGGCTGCAACAGCAGCTGCGCTGCTTCTTGTTCATGGCTGTGGGGCAAGAATACTCGCACAGTAGATCTGCATATTGCATAGTTATTCAGGCTGTAGGCAGAGATCAGGATATGCCCCGACAGAAGCCTGCATCTGTGTAAACTTAGTACTTTTTTTTCCAGCTACAAATACAGGCTATAATTTTCAGATCTCCTGCTGTGATTGTCAGAGATGTTGAGTAAAATCAGTAAGACCTGTAAAAGTCTTCTGGAAATGTAATCATGGTTACATATACCATGTCTGCTAAACCTGTGCTTATTTTTTGTTTAGGCACCTAAATGTAAACACTCAGGCTTGAAAAGGTTTGCTGTACTGAAAGGCTAAACTGTCAAAGGCTCTGAGTAACTGTAGAAAGCTGTGTTTGTTCCTGAAATGATCCCACAATGATATTTTTCATATTTAGATCATCTTTTCTTGCTTACCCATTTTAATAATAGTTACTAGACAACCAGTGATCAGAACAGGAAGTTACCACCAAATTCAAACAATGTTGTGTAGCATTGGCAGTGTTTTCACCATTGACCAGAATAGGAGAGACAAGCTCTGAATATACTCAAATGATTTTACTACAGGAATATAACCCTTCCTATAAGACTGCATCTTATGACTGCCTTGAAAGGAAGGCTGTTTTCTGAAAAAGACAACTAACTGAGCTGAAATGGCTCATGCAGATGTGTGCTGTTTGTGCTTGCAGTCACACTGCCGTAGGCTATGAATTCATACAGCTAAGAAGGGCTGGGCTGGGTCAGTACTTGGATAAGAGATTTACAGAAAGTCCGCTGCAGGAAGTGGTTTTGGTGATTCAGGAGGCTACACTGAATAATCAGACACCACTGCCAAATGTGATGGCGACATTGGGTTCTGGGTATGCCCCAGTCTTGGTGCCATATTAAATGAAAGTTTTTAAAGACTCTAAAGCCCTTTCCACAAACACTTCATCTGGAACTGTAAATCCCTATCCAATGTGAATGTACCGTGTCTGCCTAATTTGTTTTTATGAGTGTCGCATAATTGGATAAACTGTGTAACTGATTAACACAAGTAAATTACCACCCAAAATAGCTGTAAGACTGTACAATGTGGAAAAGGTTCTGCTTGTGTAATAGATTTTAGGAGGGCTGGTGTTCTTCAAAGCTGGTCTACTTCCAACTATGTCAGCTGGTCTCATAAAAGATACTGTCTGAAATGTTCTTTTCTGCATCCTGAGCTCATCATTAAACTTGGAGTCTGATAATGAACCTGATGGTGGGGCTTTAAAGGCATTGTACTTGCCATTGAACTCTTTACTGGACTCTGAAAAGCATGGGGATAAAAGGGTTGTTTATTACCTCTTCCTTTGACTTGAGAGCTTAAAGGAGCTTGTTCTCTCCAGACTCTTGTTCCCCCAAACAAAACCCACCATGTACACACCTTAGAAGTCCAGCAGGGGCTTTTCATTAGTTAGGGCTTCTCATAGGGTTGCTGGCAGGATTGAGACCCTAGGTTATGCTTTTAAAGTCACTTCCACAAGTTACAGAAATTTAATTTTTCATAAGTAAAAGGTAGAGAGAGGTATAAGACAAAGAAGTTTGTATATGTATCAATAGATTTTTTTTATAAACATCACTTGACTCTTATTTTCAGCCTCATAACTCATGACCATTCTAAATGTAGACTTACCACAGACATAAATATTGTAGTATCAGGCTTGCTAGAAGTTCTCTGTGAGGCAGATCACTTTTCCTCCTGAAGAAGGCAGGAAAATGATCTGAAGGACCCATTTCTCTCTTATATGAAATTTAATTTGCATTAAATGGATTTCACAGAGGAATTATCTTCAAAATCAAACCTACTGTTACATGCTCTTCCAGTTGAGAATAAAGTATAAGTTGTTTGTCATCTCTAGCTTCCATCAAGATATATCTCATAGTGCTTATCTGTGAACTCTACCAATTTATACAGTGATCACATAAAATCTTCTTCAGGAGAAGAGTCTCAGAGATGTGCAATTCTGAAAAGTAAAACAATATAAATGGTGCAGGCTTCAACTTGTTCCTATAGTGAAGGTATGCACAAACATTCATGTCTACAAGTATTCATTACAGAGAGTTTACAACATACCTCCCCGTAGCTATCAAAAGCTGTTCAGTACATTCACAAGCAAATTCAGATCATACAAATGCCCTCACCCCCTATCAGAGTTGGGTAATATTTCTGTCTTCTTGACTAGTTGTGTAGCACTGTAAGGGCAAGAGACTGTTGGTTCATAAAGGGCATAATAAAAGGTAGGCCAAGTCCTACTTTGGAAAAGGAAGAGAGGTAGCAGCAGTTAATTTCTGACGTACAGGCTAACTAGAGAAAAATGCCTTCAAGTGAGCCAAGGGACGCAACTTCAAGCATTTTTGATGCTTTTCTGAGCAAGAACAGGTTTAGAACTTGTTGCGGCTAATTTGTCGATGACAACAGTTTCTCCTTTACCTCGTCCAGCAGAACTGGACATTGGCAAGATATAAAAAACAAATTACTAGAGAACTACCACTATTCTCACTACAAGAGTAAGCCTGACATAAAAGCTTGCTGTTTTTCTCTGAGAGGAAAAAGCCTTAAAGTGTTACTATTTTTTTGGTGTCTTACAGACGTTTAGGACTGCTTTGCTGTTTTTTTATGGAGATTAATCATTACAGAAGAGTGAGTATCTGCTGTAAAGAGAGTTATAAGGCAGGAACCAGAAGAGGCATTGTGGTCATTGTTTGGGTGTCTGAATAATAAATACTTTTCTGTTATTTGTCTTCTTTTTCAGATGATACTGTGCTAAGCAATAGACTTTCTATATGAAGACGTGGAAGCATGGGATGTCAGGCACCTCACAGTTATCTTTTCATTCTTCAATTTGATTTTTTTTTTCTGTTTTGTCATCTAGGCCTTCAGTTATTTTAAATATGAGAACTACTTTCCCATCACTTAATCTGTACTTAGTTACAGTCTTTGGTCAAAAACCTTAGAAAATCCAAGTAGATTGCATTCTACTCATTTGTCTACTCTTCTACTAATACACCAGATAGATACTTTTATTAAGGAGCTACAGTTTTCTATTGCAAGAGGCTTGCTGAAATATTCTCAGCACATTAGGTTTCTCTTTGTGTCTGATATTACAAAATAAAATAATAGTTTTAATCAAGCTGTTACTGAAGAAAGACTCACTAAAATTTTTAATAGGTCTGTTGTTTTTTTTTTTTTTTAAAATAGGTTATTTGTTGCTTTCTGGGTCACTGAGTGCTAGTTAGAAAATATATTTTTGGTTTGAAACCTAATGTTAGTGAGAGAATATCTTTTGTTAGAAACTTGAAATGCCACATGGTTATTAAGCATCTTCAAAATTCAGAACATCGAGAGAAACCCAGCCACTCTTCGTTCTGTTACTTCATTCAGCAGTCCTGTTGCAGAATTTTCTCTTCCAATACCTAAAGCTTTGTTGGCCTCTCATGTTTCTTGTTCTTAGAAACAGCAAGAGGAAGATGGTATTGGGAAAACACTAGATAGATGTAAATGTATGTTCCAACTTTTCAAAAGCAAAGCTTTTCACTTTTGCAATTAATGTCTTTCACAAAAAATTCCAGGCTTCTGAAGTTAGAAGGAGCTTTGCTAATGACTTTATTGAAGCCAGATTTTTAATCCTCCTATGTTATCTTTCTTGTATGATAAAATAATTTTGAAAAAAATTACTGTTCCAGTTTATGTTTCTGTCTTGAGCTGTTAAGGGAGCTGCTCACTTTTTCAAGCAAGGGGGAAAGAAGTTAGGCAGCCATTTCTCTGTGGTGCTAGTCCATACACAGTATACAGAACCACGCTTTATTGTGCCTCAAGATTCCCTTCCTGGCCATGCATGATAAAAGTGGAAAATCAAGACAGACCCATCAAGCTTCCACCTTTGACCTTCAGCCTGTGACTTGAACCATAGGTATGCTTGTATCAGTTCAGTGCATCACCCAGCAGATCACTAGCTGACTGTGATGAACATCCTCTCCTCTCACTTCTTCAGCTTCTGTCATCTGTGATCAGTTGTTTATATTCAGCAGCTCCAACAGTCACACCATCACTGTTTAACCTGTTGTCAGCTCTCTTAGGACTTCAAAAGGAAGAAGTTCACACCAGTCTGGCAGCATTATTGAAACTGGATGAACAGTGTGGCTTGTTTTTATGCCTCATTCAGTACTTCTTCTTTATCATATTTTAAATGTAGGTCAGCTACCTCTGGGAAATCCCAGGGGGAGGTAGCTTGTGGCAGAAGGAGGGGAAGAGCAGTGAGAGGTGGGAAAGGTGTGGTAGTGCCTTTCCCCAGCACAGGTGTCTGCAGAACTTCTGTCCACCTTCCTCTGAGACACACATCTGAAGCCTCAATATTCATAAATGGCAAAGAGGCTGTCACTCACCTTCTTGATTTATCCAGAAGCCGACTTAGCCATTGTCTCCAAAATATTCCAGTGAAAGAGTTGGTGGGCTTTCTTGGTGGAGGCATCAATGAAATAGTCTGGCACAGCCCCACAAAATCTGTATCAGGATAGCTGAAGTACTGGCAAACCTTGGCAGGGCAGACAAAAGTGGTGGGCCTACAGGATTATTTTTTTAAGCAAAACATGTTTCATTTTGAAACAAAGCAGTGGTAGCATGTCTGAGGGGGCACATGCTCCAAACGTTTCAATATGTGAAGGAGATCAAACTTTTGGGAAACTAGCATATGCACAGTGACCAAAACTTTATTTAACACAATATGAATGCTGTTAAAGGCTTTAAAATTTCATGAGGAAACTATAATGAACTGACAGCTACAATGTGAGCACATTACTGGACTAATTCTGGAAATGACACTATGCATTTTCCTCATTTCAAATGGCTTTATCACTGAAGAGATGGGATCAACTGAAAAAACCACAAACACAGAAAAGGTAACTGTGATTTAACAGTATCTTTTGTGTTAGATTTATTTTCCTCCCCCAGGAAAACTGCATGGCTAAAACATAAACTCTTCACCTGCACAGGAAAGATAGAAACTTTGAAATGATTCTTAATTATATCATGCTGGTCAAACTTTGTTTTGCACTGTGTTTACTGTGCTGTGCATAACACCATGGCTTTTTCAATGCTCTAGTGATCAAAAAAAAAGGCAGTACAATACAGACACAATGTAAGTATTGTTATTTCCTTAAGTACTAATGAGCTTCTGAAAATTTCAAGGGAAGTGGTAATTTGCCTTAAGGGAAGTGTATTTTTTCTGGTGCTTCAATAAGCCTTTGACAGAAGGCAGGATTGTCTGGACTGATGGCTCAGGCCGCCTTTATCCGAGCCTTCACCTAAGGCAAGGTCAGAATCCAGCTGATAGCTAAGGACTGAGTCATGCTGTCTGAGAAAACAGATACTACAAGATTTTAGTGCAGAAGAGTTTTTTGGATGATTCACTTAAGCTAGACCGGATTCATCTGCAGCCACTTACATTGACTTCTATTCTGAATCAGCTAAGCTAAGACAGAGAGTCTGGTTTTGAATGCGAACTTCAGTGATCAGACAAATTTTTGGATTCAATCAATTTAAGATCTCATCAATTTAAATCTAATACATTTAAAATCTCATCTTTCATCAGTGTGTCTGACATAGGCAGATTAGAGGGAAGTAAGCTAAGGTGTGAATTTACAGCACTCTGGCTACCTTGCCCTAGTCCCTTCTGAAAAAACATTTGTAACAAATGTCAAAGTATCCTACTGTCAAAGTGGACTAACTAGTGAACTCTGATAGTGTTCCCTAGTCCTCCTGGTAGTGGTTACCTTTTACAGCTGGGACTTAATCCACTGAAACTTGCTCATATCCCACTCATGAGATTAATTTGTATTCCTCCATGATTAGCAAAAAGTGGGCGGAAAACTCAGTAAGGCTGACCCGAACTATGTCCTCTAAATTGGTGCTTGTACAGGTCAAGTGTGTGATTTAATTGGGTGCTATTCAGTTATTGAAAAGGGATTGTCCTGATCATCCTTTGTGCAGGTTCTTACAGTATGGTCTTCTTTAGGAAATAAATAATGTTTTAACAGATGCTTTTTTGAAAGTAAAATAATTGGAATTTGATCTAGAGTTTTAAAAAGTGATTTACTGGTACAGTGTGTGTTGGAGTCACTGAGCCTACTACTGAGCCAGGGAAAATGGCTGAGATCAGCTGGTGGGAAAACTCAGGGCATTGAGAAGTGCTTCCCCCGTGTTTCTGTAAAGGAAAAGTCTCTCCCTCAAGTCTCCGCGGTTGAATTTTAACTTTATCCCCCAGACTCTGTGAAATCCTACATCTCCCGGCAGTCTGTGTGGCTGCTTCCTTCCCTCGCCCTCTGTCCCGCCCTGGTCCTCTGTCCTGCCCCCTCCTTCTCCCCATTGCTGTTCCTCCCCAGTCCCACCCTGTTCACCCCAGTCCCCCATCCATTGGCTCCTTTCCTTGGCCCCGCCTTTGTACCGCCCCTGGGGCGTGGGACCAAGTTTGCAAAACCAGGCACCGTGTGGCTCTCGCTCTGTCTTCTGCTCGCCTGGTTTCACGCAGCGTTAAACGTGTGGAGCGCGGGTCGGAGTAGAGCCCTCCTGTCTCATGTCTGGTAATAATTTAGCTATCGACAAGGTGTGGGGATTGTGCCGTCAGTGCCTGTAGAGCAGCGCAGGGCAGAAATAGGGGTGAGCCAGCAGATTAACTGCACTCAATCTGTTTCTCTCCAGGGACAGTTTGGGGAACACAGCAGCCCCTCTGCCTGCCCTAATCTCCTCACGACCTTTTTAATTTTATAAGTGTGGGGGCCTTGAGTGTTTCTGTTTGCAAATCAGCAAGGTGTTTTTCTTACATAAGCATGTAGAAATACCCAATCGGAACACAGTGGTGAAACCATTCTTTCCTGGGCACAACACCTAGAAAAATCACTGTGATGCACCTTCTAGAATTAACCATGTTTCTGAGGACGCCCACCCCATGCTCCCCAACAAACTATTTCTAGTCAAAACTAACTGGGAAACAACCATCACTCTCCTCAGCTGGCCCAAACACAGCCTCTCCGCCTACCTTCTTAAAACTGAGCTGACTCATAGGCTGTCAGGACCAGACAGTAGGCTATGTAAAATGGCAGCAACTAGGAACCTCAAAGAAAGCAAAGGATACTGATCAACAAATGCTTTTTTAATTCAGTAAATGAAAATGTGTGAGCTAAATCCTTTTCCCACCCCAGCAATTTAAAGAATGTATGGAATAGTGAATAGTGTATATGTACCTTTGATCATATATTTTTTTTTCTGACACTCAGGTCTGTAGTTCATTTCCTTCTGGCTTGTATTCAAGTGAATACAGGAATATAATTGATTCTAAGAACAAATATCAGGGACTCCTATTTGAGTTATGCTTTCTTTAAAAGGCACCAAAACAAAAGCATAAAGTGTTAAACCACATCTAAGGTATTGATCTAGGCTCTGCCACTGTTGAAGCAGGCTTCCTTGTTAGAAATTAAGGGATTACTATTTCATTAAGGAAGTGCATAAAATTATTCTTCACCCTGAAATAGATGATCTCAGTGTAGGTGCGTGAGGAAATTGTCCTGTTGTGCTTTGTCGTTTCACTAATTCGCTGCTCTTTAGGTTTTGAGTTTTAGGACTCTTCAAAGACTTGTCTCTATTCTGTGAGGGCACACAGAGCCAAGGAATGAAATGGATGTCTCTGTTTCATAAACTGGGCTGGCAAGGATTCTGCTGCCTGAATGCCTGTGCTGGAAGGGACATCTGTGCAGCCAGGTATCCAGCTGCTCCTCAGTAAAAGGCTGGCAAAATAGATGAATGGTGACTATTTTGGGCTAAGAGCAGAGCAGAAGGAGGGGTGATTGCTCCTGCAAGGGGCAATCTGTTACTTCTGCTTTCTTCATTGCAGCAGCTTCTGCTTTCTTCACTGCAGCAGCAGGGGTTAAACCTGTGTTTAAAGCTGTGTTTTGTCAGCACATGTGAATTACATTAACCTGTTCTTAGGGTGTTAGGGTCTCATCTTCCCTATATGTTGAGAAGCCCAGGGACAGTCGAGAGTCAGCAATACTGTTTTCTAAGAATTCTGCACCTTCATATACTTACTTCTCAGATGATATCTTCATTGTTTTTCCAATCGTGCTACTTATATTCTAAACACAAAGTAGTACAAGGATTAATGCAAGTGGAATGTTCATACTGGAACACGGCCTGTTTGTTACAGGAGACCATTGTCACGCGTTACTGATAATCTGACATAGGCTCGATTGTCTACACTGCAGCGTAAACGGGAAACTTACCTTTGGGGAAATAGAAACCATTTATCAGGGGCTAATCTCCAGGTTGTTTTCTTAATGCCAGAGAGAAACAATAATTCAGTGACAGAGAGAAGTTGGTTTTTTGTCATAGGTGCTCTACCTGGGTCAGCAACAACACCAGTTTCTTCAGAAAATATTTTTTTTCTATTTTACATTTTTGTAATACTAAGCCAGAGGAATAACACACACACACACAAAGACATTTAGTGTATTTCAAGGCACATGGGGTTGATTTCAACTGGTGCTGGAAATGGTGTAAAAACTGAAAACCGTTGCTTGGTTTCTCCCTCTCACTTTATTTAAAGTTTCTAAATAATGTTTTGCCTATTTCTGGGCTGTGTGCAAACCTGAAAGCTGAAGTGTGCCCTGGCCCTCCACTGCCTTGTTGACTTGAAAACTAGGCAGGATCCAGCCCAGCCTCAGTTATTCAGATCAAAATACCCTTTTCAACATAAAAAGGATTTTATTTGTGTTAGACTATTAATAGATGATGTGGGTTTAAGGCAGCTCCTCTCTGTTGCCCAGGCCTCTCACAGCAGGCAGTCGTGCTATTGAGGTGACCAGCACCCCAAAATCCACTCTCATCTGCAAGTTCTTCAATAATGGCTGATCCAGTCTATTATAAAATGAATTATTTGTTAATACACAAAACTGACAGACATAAGACTTAACACAGACTATTACTACACAGGGATGAGACAAAAAGACAATACTAGTATATACACATGGGATTAAAGGTACCATTAAAATTACAGCTAGCTACAAAATAGTGTAATATAGGATTCCATGTTTCTTACCATCCAGTCTTGATGGGGTACACATCGAAGTCCTTTCCCTCAATTTCCCGAAAAGTAGCCTCAAAACTGCATCCAGCTTTGGGGAGAAATCTTCTCACATGTTTCAGAGGAGTATGTCAGATACTTCTGCCTCTGTGATAATCGTGTGGGCTTTTATAAACATAAGAACCGTGTCTTTTGGTCAAAAATATTTCTTTCATCTCTTCCCACGTTTGCTTTTCAGACTAAGATGTGTACTCAGGGCTTGGTCTCAGACTTCCAGGGGCCTGGAGGCGACCTTCTGCTGAGCTCTCTGGCTCCTCACTGGGCTGTTGATCTGGCCTGAGTTATCTCTTCCAAATGCCCCAGCAATGAGAGAGGGGGAATGTCCTGTCACAACTGGTAAGACAAAGATCAAGTCATTGAATTGCCTTGCAAAGTTTCTTTTAAGGGACACCAGAATGACTGAATATTCCAATAATATTTAGCTTCAGTAAAACCATAGAAGTTTCTGTCTGCTACTTAGGCATGACATGAAGGTTGGACTGAGGCCCTGGGGGTGAGTAATATCAGGAATGATCTAGGGCAGCAAGGCTGGACTGCGTTCTGAATTTTGTTTTGCTTCAGACTTATGACAGCCCTATTGCACTGGAGATTTGGCATCCTTTCTTTTTCAGCTGGCATAATGAAATAGTCCACCTCTTCTTCTGGATGCATATGTGTGGGTTGTAAGAACAGGGGAAATGTATACAGCACTGAAAATCCATGTGGGATCACAAAGCATCCTCCAAAGCACTTGACTGGTGAGCTGCAGCTTGTACAGCAACCCCGGGTGCTGCAGTTGTTGACAACTCTTGTTGAGACCAGGGCTGGAGAAGGCACCAGCTGACAGCAATTGTTGAGAATAAGGGTAGGAGGGCATGGGAACAGCAAGGATGACAGCTGACACAGCAATAGAAGTATGGACCAGAATGCAGGTGAGGGGAAGGAATTTGTACAACACAGTGTGTATTTGAGTTTGAAAGTTTTCTTCTTGTGAAAGCTTGCTACTTTCTGTAAATATACTCTCAGGGGTTTATTCTGTTACCCAACTGCTTATGAAGCCATTCACCAGTACCGGACAGAGCCTACCTGCAGATTTATTTTCTGGAAAGAAATTAATCTTATTTATGTGGAGGTGGTGATTAGCACCTTTGCTAAGCATATTGCTATACAGAAACCAGACAATTCTAACATCTGAAAAACAGTAACATGAATGTTTCCAATCATCTGGCATTTTCAGCAGTATGAATTAAGCAACATTCTTAACAAATCAAGAAAACACCTTAATCCAAGCAACTTTCTCCCATTTCTATTCTGGTTCAGATTTACCTCTTATTCAACTCCAGAATAACCACTTTATGGCAAGTGTAAGCAAGGCTGGAAGAGTTAAACCAGGGTGAATATGGCCCTTTTGTTTGTGCTACCTGTACTTTTTGTACTCTAAAGCCCAGGGTGACACTTGATATTGTACTTAGTCAAAGCCTTTCAAATGGTGCTCTCTGTATCAGATTAATGATGCTCTGAGTTACACAGGCAGCAAATCAACCAAATCAATACACATACAATAGTTCAGGTGGACTTTTTTTTTTTTTTCCCAAAAGAATGAAGGACTTGCTGTGACAACAACACCGGAAAGATAGAAATATGTGGGCAGATGGCAGTAGGGCCTCGTTTGGACAAGTGAACAGCCTGAACTAGTGTCATCTCATCTGGTATGTGACCTGAGAGAATTTGGTTCCAAGTTCTTCCCTCCCTTTTGCATGGCCCTTTGTTCATTGTCTTTCAGCAGTGGCTGATGTTTGAAATACATACGCTACTGTTGCTTACAGAGCTCTAGCACCAGAGGAAAGCAACCTGAGCCTTAGGGACACTTCAAAAGCAAAAGGACATAACATCTCTCTTGGGACAGCTGTTTAGTCTGATCTCTTTATAAAGTTTTGCCACTGAGAACATGGTAGTTGACTAATTTTGAGCAGCCATTACCTTACTTTGTCTTTGAGGAGACACTCAGTTCGGCTGGGATCTCTGCAGTTCCATCAGGGCAACCAGCTGTCTCAATACCTAAGTGAAAACTAATGTGTGAAATATTATTTTTTAAAAATCTAGATCCCATGAGAAAAAAAGAGATAAACCTGCCCATTTTTGTGCAAATCTTTAAGTCAGAACAAGAAAAAGGGCTCAACCTGGGGTGTTTCCCTTTGCAAGATCAGACTACAAGCCTTTCAGAGAAATTCCAATGAGATTGTTGTGTTACATGTGCTAAAATGGCTTTTCTGTTCCTTTCTTTTTCTTTTTTTTTTTAATTAGGTTACCTGGTTTTATCATGCAGGAAGATCAAAAGACACACAAGCACCAAGAAAGAAAATTAGGAAAAGATGCAAGTGCAAAAAACCTGGCAAAAGACTGCCAGGTGAGTGTCCTTGGGGAGACTGAGCTGGCTTCTGGCTGGGTGTGAGATTCTAGAATTAAACTGAGCAAGTTACATGCACTGGCCACTTAGGAATGGCAGATGTAACACAAGTGGAATTTTATTTCAGCAATTCTAATCCTGTGTAACTGGAAGACAGCTCATAGCAGGAACACCGTTGCCTCAGATCCGTACTGGAAGAGAGGGTTACTTAAGGTAGAGCATATGTGAAGAAACATGTTGGCTTCCTATTTGGTAGCACTTTCCCCAGTTTGTTACACAGCATGACAGATAGAACAACACTTGCATGATGTTTATATGTTTTATAATACATCCTAGCCATAGAATCAAGACCAAGTGCCAAGACAGTTAATTAATTCCACTTTCCCAAATTACCCATAAGGTTTAAGTTATGTATGGCAATTACCTTTTAAATTATTAAGCATGCAGGGAGTGGTTGTTGCCTGCTGTCTTTCTGCCTGCACCCTGGCAGGGACAGTGAGCCTTGCTGTGTGTGCTCTCCTGGTGACACAGGAGTGCCACACACCCTCCTGCTGCCAGTGGGTAGCCTCCAGCTCCATGCAGAGCTGCACCGGAGGCCCCACCGTGCCGGGCTGTGCTCCTGCACGCAGCTGCCAGCTGCTTGCTCCACAAGGAGTTCCTGTTCCAGGAGGTGAGGCAGGAAAGGGTAAGGCAGCAGTGTATCATCATCATGGCTGTAATGTGAAGGAGGAGAAAAGACTGAAAAGAGCTGAAGTGACAAGTCCAAGGTTGCCCTGAGGAACTGGAGTTACTGTAAGGCACTGAATTTCCCATGTAACCTACATCTCCAGCCCAGGACCTACCCACAGAGCTCTGTTAAATCACACAAACCTTAGAAAATTCTTTTACAGTTTAGTTTCATCATACTGCTAAAACAATGCCAGTCCCTGGTCATGCTTGCTCCGTGTAACTTCAAGGGCTCTGGTAACTCGAGCAAACAAGGAAAACCACAGCCAGTGGGCAAAGACATGCTGCTCCTTGTTCGGACTTCTAGTCTTGTTTTTTCTGCTGGAGGTGCCTGGTTGATTTTTAATTATCTTAATCTGATTAGCTTTCACTGGACCTGTTTTACAATAATGAACCTGAAGTTGAATCTAACAGTCTGAGGCTGCTGTGTGATTCTGTACAGTGATACAGTACCTCCCAATCTGCTTGCAGAACACATTACAGAATACATTACTCTGTACTGAAGCTGGTGAAGTTAAGTGGTTCTGGTGCATTTGGTGTTTTACACCAACAAATTACCAGATGTCCTTCAGCGGGTCCCATGCCCCTGGCAGACCTCCCTAAGCCATCTGTGATGCTTCACTGCACAGAACTAATGTACTTGAGTCTGCTTTGGGCTGCATGGTTTGCTTCAGAGGTTCTTTCCTGGGCTTCCTGGTGTGCTATGGGATACAGCCCTCTGTCAGTTCAGAGGATAAAGATGGTGTATCTGATCCATATTTAAAAGCTAGACCACCATCCATCCCAGCAATCCATAGTGAGAAGGCAAAGCCAGAGGACAGCGGACTAGCAGATGATGGATTTCAGCTCCTTTCCAGAGAACTGCACAGGGAGAAAGGGGTGTTCTCCAGATCACAGCTTTCCCTGCAGGTCTGGGGACCCACAGCAGAGGGACATGGCAGCAGTGCTGCTCAAAGCGTATAAAGCTGGGGTCGCTGGAGAGGGACATTGCTGTAAAAATGCCTGCTCTTTGCCTACTAGGAAAAGAAAATAGTTAATGGTGAAAAGTTGGAGTGTTTTTATGATTGCATTTAAAACCTGAAGGTGAGCCTGTAACAGGCTAAATAGACTACTTAGAGAAAAGCCCTCATGTTTTCCTCTTTTTTGTGTGTGTTTTAATTTACTGTGTGTAGCTGCCATTATCCATAAACCAAAACTTACAACGCTGTTACAACAGGAGAAAAGAACACTTTATTGTCTGCTGTTGGCAGATCACCCAAAGTCCCCTCCCAACTTAACAAGCGTTAAGCTTCAGTAAGACACAAGACACTTCAGAAAAAAACATTGCCACAAGGCTAATGATGACAACAGCTGCCAGCAAACTTTCCATTGCAAGCAAGTAAAGACTTGAAACAAATTTTAGCTCAAGTTTTGTTTTAGTAGCATCAGTGACATGTCTGTACCGGCAACGGCTCAAATTGCATTCCTTAACACTAGGACTGAAGACATATCTCCTGGAGTCATTACATTGCAATAGCCTGGTAGTCGTGAGTAGAGTGAAGTCTTTGACGAATCTGACCTTTTTCTTCTTTTCAGAAGAGGTATTTATGCTCTAAAAGGCCGGTGAGACAAGTCACTGGAGTCCCACACAAATAAGAATTTTTGCATGGCAATGAATGTTAAGGTGCATTTTATGTTTGGAGGAGGGCATGAGAAAGAGGTTGTGGGTCTCAGCAAAGCTGAAGAGTCAAAAAATTTGTAATTCTATTTACTTTTCTGATATTAATTTTCTTCTTAACAAGTAATTTAAAGCCCAGTGCACATCAGTGACTTTACCTACATGAATAAGAGATTTGTACAGCATGAGTAGGTGAGATGTGACCTCCCTTCATTTTTTCAGTTTACAGTGCACTGAAAATTTTACTTGTACTCTCTCTCCCTGCTGGGTGAAGTTACTCTATGTGAAGTTGTTCTATACAGAAAGTCTTGAAGATAATTAGATGAAAACAACACACATCCCCTGGTAACAGTAAAATGTCTGAACAATATAAATACAAGATGGTAGAACACAGGTAGTGAGAATAGACTGGTAGGAAGAGAAGTTCACACTGTCTGGTTTTGGTGCACTCTCTCTTCTCAGAACAGGTGTTGCCATTTTTCTCAGCACCTTCAAGAGCTGAAAAGATGTAATGAACAAAGGCAGGCTGAAAAGCCCTTCTGACAGCCTGATTGTCTTTTCTGTCCTGTGAAAAGAATCTTAGCATCAGGACTGTCTTGCAGAGGTGGAGATGGCCATTGGGTTAAAATAGAACTTACTTAACCAACTGTGTTTGCTCTAAGAAGAATCAGGAAATTTTGGGCTGCATAGGCTGCATCTCCCTTACCCTTGCGGGTAGAACACAAACCAGAAAGCTGCATATAACAAAATGCACTTTCTCATCTGTGTGTCTGCAGTTCTGGCCCTGAAGCACAGTTGAGCAGCCTGCATATCCTACAGTGTCCTGCAGCAGACACCAGCCTTTTTAGAAGGCACCTACACTGCCCTGTCTGCACTCTATTGACTATGTAAGTGTGCTGCATGGTGATAAGAGCATATAATTTGACATAAGTTAACATAGCCTATGGGTTGACATGTTTGAATCTGGACTAAAGAATAGTACGACTCCAAATCTCCATTTGAAACTCCTGTGTTTTGGGTGTTAATATTGAAATTATTTGGACATGAAACAAATTTGAGCTTAAGCATGTGCTGGGATATAAGCTTGAAACGCAATCTAAAAGTAACCATTGTGGTGCCCAGACCTGTGTATAGTCCAAAGTCCTGTTACTGAAACCACACAGGGGCACAGTGATGTTCTTTTATTTATTTGTGGTGCGGATACACCAAGTAAAGCACACACTTAACAAAAGTACAGCTCTTCTAAGCTGCTTCTACTAAAATGTTTTATTTTTGTGGTCTAGCATGAGCAGAATAATACAAAATAGACAAAAGGAGTGTGCTGTTAAGGAGTTACACTGACTAAAGTAAAAAAAAAAGCTATTTATAAAAAGTAAAGAGGAATGTTGGATTTGAGAGTTTATGCTGAGTATTTTATATGGAAAACACAATATTAAGCTGAAAAGAATCCTTATTTGTATTTCAGGGATGTAGTCCTGGTTATTTACATATGAATTCTTGCCTGTCTTTATTTAGGATATTTTTCTCAAATTAATTTCTTTTAGAACAGAACAAGACCAAATGGCTGTGTTCTTACTTCAAAGCAAAACTCCCACATTTAGCCTAAATGAAACTAACTTGGCTTGATTTATCTTTTAGTTATTTCCTATGGGACATGTTGTGTTATTAATTTAGGCAGAAGGCAGAACACTCATTGTTTTCACTGGAGAGTCCTGCGTAAAGCATGGATCCACATTACACTATCCTAATGATGAACTTGGAATAAGTAATCAGATTTGAAGGAGGGGACAATTTGATTTTGGAAATGTATTACTTTTCATGCAACTTGGCTTTAAAAAAGGAACAAAGAGACAAAGTTCAGTTTGAATCATGCCACACAGAAATAATTTTTCAAAATGAAACCCTCTTCTTTGAGAAGGGAACTTCATTTGGGGGAAAAAAAAAAAGAAAAAAGGAAAAAAACCCTGAACTGCATCCTCCCACGAGGACATTTAATTTAATAAAGCAGCCTCCTCAGGATTGCTCCACTGTTGCTTAGGCGCCTCGGGGGCAGGATTCTTCTTCATGAGGGGGAGGACCTTGGCCAGGCATGAGGGAGACGCTAAGGCTGGGTGTTAGGGAGTGGATTTGTCCCTGAGGGCAACATTCCCCTCTCCAAACAGCTGTATGAATTTCTAATGCAAATTCTGTCTTCATTATGTCTGTGAGAGGATTCATTTTTAGGTAGGTCAACCGTTTCACACTCGTTTCTGAATTCCCCTGGCTAACCTGCTTGGTCTGGCAGTTTGCAGAAGTGCCCACCTTATGCCCTGGTGTTTACCTGGCAGTCCCCTCCATCCTTGCCCCCGGGTGATGGGATGTTGGATAATGACAGGGTAAATGAATTGTTGGCAAGTTATACAAAGGTAATCTGAGTTTTGGCTTTGGTGTGCCAGTGTTGGTAATCCCAGGAAGAACAAGTTGGCCCTTCTGCCTTTCAAGGTGGAGTCAGTGGAGTCCCCTGCCCTATCTGTAGACAGGGTCTGGAGTGGTTTAGTCTGCTGCTACCCTGGTATCAGTCACCCACCAGCTCCTAGAGCCAGAGCTGTTCCTCCTTGTCACACTATGCTGGCAATTTCTCCTTATAGCATCAATTTACAAGGTAGTAGCAGAAGACAAAATCCACCGTATGCTCCTAAAGAAGTGAAAAGCGTCTCTGTTAGCCTCAACATGAGCAAGACTGAAAGAAGCCTTCCTCTGCCCTCCCAGCCTTTACAATAGTGCAAGAGTCTTTCAAAATGTGAAACAGATGTCTGGTTTTGGGAAACTCAATGTGTACCTGCTGCACACTGCCTTCCATACAGCAATGTATGTTGTCCAGGAAATGGCAAAGCAGAATTTAGAGTTTTGCGTACACAGATAATACACTCTTCTATCCAGAAGGAATATTCTAGGGTTATAAAATAAGTTGTTATTTGTTACTAAAGCATTTGAGGCTAAACAAGTAAATAATGGAGACAGGAATGAGCAGAGTTGCAACAAGCTTGCTAGGAAGAAAATCCTTACTAGGTGATTGACATTCATGTGCCGCAGCTTGACTGATGAGTAGGTACATTCCAGGCTTTGGGGATTATTGTGAAGGACTAGTCCTTTGTTACTGTTTTGGTTTGGTGTTTTTTTTTAGGAAGGGGGCAGGGTGGAGGGGAGTTGGAAGAATATATGGATGTGTGATTTTGTTTGTTTGATCTTTGTGGTCTTGCCTCCCATGGCAATCTCTGATTTGTCTTACCTGTTTGATTGAGTTTTCAAGAGGATGCTTAAAGGAGGAGAAGCCAAGGAGCTGTGAAGGAAAGGGCATTGAAATGTTCTTACATCCAGAAGCAGGAGTGCATCTGGCAGCACATTCATGCCTTTAAGCCAAACTTTCTTTGATTAAGTGTTTTTGGCTAAAGATCAGAATCGATAAGTGCATTGCATATTGAACTCCTTTCCAAAAGTATAACAAGAAAGGAGGGGAAATACTAATCTGTTCAGCAAAACTCGATGGTACTGTATTTTAATATCTAGTTATGTATATTTATTATAAAGCATGAACAGTGGTGGTTGCTAGTGTCAGGGTCTCATAACCAGACTTTTCAAGAAAAAGCCGACGATAACACCAGATGGCGCTTAAAGCCAAAATAACACTAAAATTGCCTTAACCGCAGAGCTTCCAGTGCCACCTAGTGCCACCACCCACCCTACTGCTTCGGGCAAGTGACATCTTGGGCAAGGGGAGCTCCCAGAATGGCTGATTTCTGAAGGAGCAGATTGTGCTCTCTGTGTTCGTCCTGTGCAACATATGCAATGGTTTGAGATGGGGAGTGTGTCTGGAGGAAATAGTACCATCTTCCAATATTCTGACTCTGTTCTTGCACTCCTGCCAAAGCATCCCACCCTCACGGACAGTGTGCTCGTTTAGGTACACTTTTCACTGTTCTCGTGGTATTTTTTACAGCATTGAAATTTGCTGTCAAAAATCAGTGATGCCATCAAAACCCAAAATGTATTAGTAAAAAGAGGCAGCTTGTGAGGAAATAAATATGCCTTCTTCAGTATCCCCTTCAGAGTGATACATTGCACATTTACATGCCTCCAACAGAGGTTTTACAAACATTAGTGAGTTGCTATTATTATTATAGCTATTGCCATCATACTTTGTTTGCTTCCCTTTATCCCATAACTCACTAAGTGAAACAAACAGAAGGGAATGACTGTAGACACTCATTTTCAAAGATTCATTTTGAGCAACAAGTCTTCAGTTCCTTCTGCTTTGCTGCTGAGCTTGCAAAATACTTGCTGGCAATCTCTGTTGTTCATCACAGGGAAAAATTTTAAAGCAAATGAACATCAAAGAAATAGTGAGAGGAGAAGGATTGGCAGTTTCCACATTAGACTATCCTATGTTAAAAAAAAAAAAAGTGTTTTATCTCTGAATGGATGGGACTTACTCATCTCTCCACAGCTGCCTGTTTTACACAGTCCTCCAGCCTGCCTGAGCATGCATGTTTTCAGAGTGGAAAATGTCCTGTCCTGTTATATCAGCTGCTTTTCTCCTGGGGGAAAAAAAATAAAAAAGGAGAGCTAGCAGCAATGTTCTTTTCTTGCAGAGCTATGATTTTCTGAGCAATGATTTTCTACATTTAGTGGCTTCACTGCACAGTGAACTCTTGCATTTCTAGCTGAATGAAAATCTTCATTGTAGTTGAAACAGAGTAATTGCAATTATTTAATACAATAAATGCTTACAGGCACTGCCTATTAAGTCATTATTTTGCATAGCAACCTGTTGGCCTTATGATGTTTCCTGATCCATGCCAGTTGTCTATTCCTCCTACAGAACACAATCATTTATCCACAAGCAATAGGCAAATAAGGGTGTCGCTGTGATTTTGGGCATCTTTCCTTCATCAAACTGTTTGTGGTGTGCTTTGTCTGTAAAGGACACCTGAGCCACCTAGACGGCTGAAGGTAAGAAGCCTTCCCTGGGAGAAAGTCAGTAAAGGAGTGAGAAAGAGACCCCCAAGGGCTCGCTGGTTCTCCCTGGGAGACACAGAAGGGACACACTGAGAATTCACAGCACTGTTGCAAGTCAGATAAGTAAAGTCTTGCTCTGAGTTTTGAGTGTATAACAAAATGAGGGAGAAAATTATTAATTAACTCATCAGAGGAAGTGTGGAGGAAATAACAGTCTTTCTTGCCAACTTACATTTTCTTTAAAAACAGGAATGTTGTATTTGCTATGTAATTGATAGGCATTTTTGGCTGTCAGTGTCACAACTAAGTGCAGCATGGAAGTCTCAAGCCCCAGTTTAGGAGAAGACAGTGACAAACACTGCACTTCTGCCAGCTACAGTGTAATGAATTCTCAAAATTAAGTGCATGCTAGACATCTGGGGGGTTAAGCACTTCTGTACTGTGAGATCCCTGCGTAAGTATTTTGCTGAGTCGAAGCCTGGGACACATGTGGACGCAGCCTTGCATGTAAAGTAAGGACACCCAGTAGAGTAGAAGCATGACTAAGAATGTATTCCCTCGAAGACACTTGGAACGGATATTTGTGCCTGCAGTAAAGATTGTCTGATGCTTCCCAGTGAGAAAATGGGCGCAGAGTAAGTGGGAACAGATGTGGGGAGGGAGAGAGAAGCCCGGGAGAAGAACAGCAGAGTTTTCCAAAAAGAAAATACATTTTTCTTCTGTGATTGAACTGTGCTTTCCCAACTTTCATCTTTCATTTGCTGTCTAACAAATAGCTTTGAAATATCCTCATTAAATTTCTGTCTCATCTCCCTCCCGTGGCTGGGCATAGACAATAGTCTTCTACTGTGTCACCAAATGCTCAAGCAGATTAGGACAGTCGTAGGCTATGCTGTGGATCTAAGCTTTTGGGACCTGATGACTACTCATGAAGTTTTCCAGTACTCTGTCCCTCTTTTTTTTCCTTTAATGGAATTGCATGTAAAACCTACATTATTCAGTCAAGCCCTACAAAGTAACAAAGTATCAGAAACAAGTTGTCTCTGTTATATTGTCTCTTCCATGTTCATGACATTTACATAGTTTTTTCCCATAGAGTCCTTAATTGCATAGGATGGGCTATATTCTCAGAAAAAAATATCAAGCTTCTGTCATTCTTATCTCTGGGAAAATGCAGAGTATGGACCCAAAGTTACAGTCTGGGCCACTGAAAAGTTTCAGTTTGCTATAGTAGTTCTGTTAAAATCTAGCTACAAGAGAGATTTTCTAGAAAAAGCGATCTTCTGGAATAAAAGTAATCAAATGCTTACTATTTTTCATCCTCCTTCTCTTTTTGAAACCTATAAAACAATGTGGTTTTGTGTGAGCTTTTTGAACCAGGCAGGTGGTGAATTCCCAAGTGGATTGTGTGTTTCCTGAACCCTCTGCTGTTTGGTTTGGCTGGTAATTAATTAATTGGGTAAATTACATGGAAAATCTGTGCTGGTTGATTCCTTTCATGGTTTAGTCCAGGTGGATTTGATGGCTTCCAGTCAGATGAGAGCCATCAGAGACTCTGGAGGTTGTCATTGGTACTTGCTGGTTCTTTGCAGACAGCACATGAAAAGCACACTCCTTGAGGTGCTCATTTCCAACAGCTGGTTTCAAAACCTCAACAAAAAGTATGTGAAAGGTTTAAATTTTATCCATGACCTTTCTGGGCCACTGAGGCCGAGTAGGTTTAAGTAGGTGATATTTAGAATATCCCATTTGCTCTTCCCTGTTGAAGGTACCAGATGTAGTTGCCACAGGAGGGATCAAATGCCATAACAGAGGTGTTTTAGAGGCTCCTGAATGGAGACCCAAGTGCCACCTGAGGTTCATCAGAGAGAGGACTTGCATGCCTAGATGTATATTTCTGTGTATGCTTCTCATACTCAGAGAATCCAGCTTTGGGACCCTGGGTCTCAAACTTGTGGCAGACTTGCATTAACTCATTGGATTCCTTCTTCTTAAAGAAAGCTGGATGGAAAAATGTTGTCAACAGAGTTGAGCTGATGACTAAAGCTTTTTGTATCTGGTGGGTTACTTCTGCATCCCTGCGTAAGCTAATTCTGACTTGAGGATTCATATAAAGGACTTTCAAATATATCCCCAGATCCCAGCCAGATGCCATGAGTGAGCAGTCCCAGAAGAAATTATCTCCCTAGGAAAAAATGAAGAGAGGGATGCAAAGAATAATTGGTTTTACTGGCTGAGGTAAACCATAGTTGCAATATGCATGATCTCTGGTGCTTTTTTTTCCTGGGGGAACGTAGCCAAAATCTGTTAGACTCAAGACAAGAGTGGAAATTCTTGTGGCAAAGAGATATTCTTACAAGTTTGCTAATCCTTCCCTGTTGTAAAATTCGTCTCACCAGATGAAATACATCTTTAAATTCATCAGATGACTTAAATTTTAAAAGCATACACCAAACTATTTTTTGAGTAGGCAAAGAAGGCCCTGGTTTTGCTTTGACTTGTCATGCAAGGTCTTTGGGGCCTCATCCACACTTAACAGTAAATTGATACTCACCCTCTGGGTGATCTGGCACAGAGGAGAGCAGGAGGGGCAGTGCAGCTGCTGCCCTGCAATAGCAGAGGAGCTGCTGGCAAGGTTTGGCTGTACAGCATTTACCCCTGCTGTAGAGATGTTTTATTAAAGCACTTTCAGAACTGAATATAGCCATTTATCCTTCTGCATGCTCTTCTCAATAAAGGATGTAACTATATTTTAGGCAAAAGCTGAGCAAGGAGAATTTTGTTTTCCAAGTCAAAAATGCCAAAGTAATGATTTGAATACAGAGATAAGGAAAGGCTGAAGCAGAAGATATGTCCTCCTTTATCCTTTCTGGCATTGCCCTAGAAACCTTGTTCTCCACTTAAAGAGAGTTTACTTTAGGCACAAAAGAGCTCCTGAAGAGTGTAGAATTAGGATTTACTTATTTGAGCCCTGTTTTTTGATAGCATTAAAGTATATATGAATATGTTCTAAAAAATATTTTCTTAACCTCACTACCAGAATTACCTGTACTGAGTAGCAGTTTCACAGGTCTTTTACTCTCCTCTTTTGAAGTACCTCTGCTAGATTCCTTTCCCCTGCTATTACTACTGTTTTTCTTACTTACAAAAAGAACACACACCTTGTTTATATAAAATTGGCATATGAGGAAAAACTAGAGAGGGAAAACTCGATCTGAGACAAAAGCAAGTGCACCCAAAATACTTTCACTTTCAACCTACTTCATAAAGCAATGCATACTGTTGCCATGCTGCCCAGGTTCCTGTCTTTCAGGCCTCTGTAAATTTTGAATGTCACAAAATCACAGAATTGTCAAGGTTGGAAGAGATCTTCAAGTTCATCTAGTCCAACCATCAGGGTGGCACCACTACAATCAGCCCTAAACCATATTTCCAGGGGCCACATCCAGATGCCTCTTGAACACTTCTGGAGCTGGTGACTCTGCCACCTCCCTGGACAGCATATTCCAATGCCTAGCCACTCTTGTAGAGAAATTTTTTTTCTAAATCTAAACCTCTCCTGGTGCAATCCTCGAATTTGCTGAGTAATTTCTGTTTATTTGATGTAGCAAAGTTGACATTAATTTCTTCTGTTTTAGTGAAAATTAGTAGCTGGTCAGAGTTAAGGGGTCTGAAGTATTTTTCTGATGAGGGAAAGACTTCACTGTGAGCCAAGTGACATCAGAATTATTACAGAATTATTATTACTGGACATCAGAAAATCTCCATGGGAGAGACAAGGAGCCAAGAGATGCCTCAACCTTAGGAAAAGTTTCAATCACAGTTTGCATCTCATTAGGCACAAGATAATTCAGCCACAAGACACAAAGCCACAGGAAACTGGACTTCATTTACTGTAGCTACTTGTTTTCTTAAATCCGAATATTTGGGGTTTTTCTCTCTCTTCACTTACAGAGAATTACTACTGTGCTATCATCCTGGGCTTTGAACTTACAGAGTTTTTATTTTTTAACTGCAGCTCTTTTTCTATTAGTTTGTAATACTTCATGAGTGTAAAAGTTAATTGTGAAAGTGTGGATACTAAGTCTGCGTATTCAAAATGTATTTGTGACATCTGTCTGCTGATTAGCTAAAACAAGTAGAGTTTTACTACTTGTAAACATAGTGAGTAAAAGTACTTTTCCAAGGGCTGATTAAATTTTCCAAACAATAATGTGTGTTCAACTTATTTATAGTAGATGCTATGGTTATGGTTACAAGATTTCGCTGTAAGTCTCAGCTTACAATTCCTTGAGGAAAAAAATTGTACTTTTTGAGTTAAATCATCTATATTTATTTAAAGCCCTGAGGATTAATTTACTTCTGGGGCATTGTTACTGTTTATTAAATTATTTATTTAGTTTTATAGTATTTATTTAGTGAGATCTGTTTTCACTCGTGGCTTACATATGGGAAGAAAAGCAGTTACAAGCAAAATTAAATACTGTTTATATGTATTTCTTCATTTCAGTGTTTCTTCTTTCCTAAAAGAGGGAAGAAGGGAAAGGGCAAGACTTCTTTCTTTAAGCTATTAATTGTGGGAATTACTTAATTTATTCACTCTTTCTTCTGTTCTGAATTCCATGTAGCCAGTAGGTTGGTGCATGGCGTGCTACTTTGTATAGTAAATCCAATTTAGTCCAGTTCAAATCACCATCCAGTTCAGTACTGCCATTTAACACTTAAATAGCAAGTCCTTAGTTGTCCCCAAAGGAAACAATGTAGTTAAATTAAGCTGTCCCCAGCCTGAAGAGTTATTGTAAAATAATGAGTATTCCATAATAAGGAAATGGCAGAGAGGAGAAGACAGATCCTTGAATCCTCATGAAATTTTGGAATTAACATCTGTATCAAGACCTAATTAATGTTTCCTTTCTGAATTAATTTTCCATATAATTGTCCAAACTCTGATTGGGAACTGGAAATGTCATCCAAAAATATTTCCTCTTACATGACTACTCTAAACAGAGTGATTGCAGCCTGTCATTATATTCCCAGTTTATTCCCAGAACATTACATTATGTTCTGTGTTTTTATCCTTCAAGGATTTTCAGCCATAGTCACTGTATTTATGACTATGTAATTGCTTCATCTGGGCAAATTTTCAGTCCGAATTAAATTGTATACCGGACTTTATTTTGGGTCAGCATAACTCAGGTGAAACAAATGGTGCCCTGTGCCCAGTGTCAGTGCTGTGTATCCATGTGAAGGATTTGGGCTGCTGGAGTTAAGCTCCCTACCCATACAGACAGGCAGACAAAGCTATGGTTCAACTCCCAGCTTTGGTGAACCATAAACCAGGGACAACCTTGTTTAACATATCACTGAATCTGATTGATATGTTAATATCATCCAAGTTCAAAGCAACACGTCCTGGCAAGATAAATGCTATTTTTTTCTTGTAATTTACCATTTCCTTCTTCCGTAAATCCCGCAGACAAAATAACAATGGAGAGGGGGAAGGCGGCTGGGTCGGACCAATCCTTTTAAAAACTAAGAATGCTTTGGCAAAGCCTCTCTAACCTGTTACTGTAAACATCAGCAGTCCTGTCACTGTCTCAGCCCGTATAAATACGTTCATGGTGCCCCACCTAAATCAGTGAAATATGTACATAGTTCAGACATACAAGTTAAATCCCAGGCAGCAACAATAAGGAGTAGGAACCCGAGGTCTTTTCCCAGGTTTTATCTTTTACAGGCATCAGTGCTGAGAGCGTAGTAATGCAGTTACTAAATCCTTCTCAGCCCGAATCCTGCTTCCTCTGTTTGTGTGGCACTTCCTCCAAGTGTTGTGGCTGGGGCAGCAGAGCTGGGCCAAACACAATAGTCCTGGGCTGAGATTGTTGTCACCTGTCCTTTTTTGTCTCTTGCTTTGCAACCTACTATGCCTAAGTATGAATAGAAAAGCCCATGGACAACTGCTGCCTTATTTTTTTTTTTTTTTTTTTTTTTTTTTTTAAGAAAGAGATGAATTGCATTTACTTGATCTTACAAAAGTCCTGCTCTGTGCAGTCAGGGCAGTGCTCTTGCCAGTGCTCTTTCTCCCATTGAAAACAAACTTCTCCAAAGCTTTTGCGGCCTGAGACACGACCCCTGTACTCAGTGCTTCTCGAGATATGCCATGGTCATTTATTGCTGATTGTATCAGTGGCTATTTTAGAACTGTGGGAGAGAAGTGTTTAAAAGTAAGTCCTCTGTAACTTCAAAGACTCTGCTGGTATGATTAAGGGTTAGCATGCATTTAAAGTTTTCTCCTGAACGGCATTGGCAGCGTGAGGGATGAGAACTGGAATGAGAAACCAGGCTGAAGCCCAGTCCTCATGGGCTGCTTGGGAGGACTGAAAAACAGCTCTTACTCAGACAGAAGGTATTTTGTACTGGTAGATTTCCAGCTGACTAGGCGACAGGAAGTTTAGTCAACACTTTGTCACAGCACCCACTTATGTTTGGTTGTAAGGTGTTACAAATAAGTTGGGGGCTCCACAGTGCTGCTCAAGTCTCTTGCTGTCCAGATTTCACCTGTGGTTTTTGAATTAGGGAGAGAGCATTAGGTGATTGGGATCATGGATTGACAAGTCTGAATAAGTTGTAACATGGTTTGAGGTGCCATAATGGTACTTTGGACAGTGTTAAGGCCTGGACTTTACCACACAGCAGTATGTTCTCTGGTATCACTTGTGGCCATTCTGCAGGTACATGAAGTGGCACAGCCACTGCCAGGCAGGGCTGCTCTGTTCTGCTCCAGATGAGACTCTCCTGACCCCAGCCAGGACCAAACCCATCATTAATTGGTATGGGAGGTCACAAGGGTGTGGGACCACTCTGCCAACATCTGTGCTTGGGAAGGAGCACAGGTGTCCTGCAGTATCGGCTGCCTGGGCTCCCCTGGGCACCAAGAGCCCAGCCATGCCTCAGCTCTCACCCTGGCTCAGGCCAAGCCCCTGCGTGGGAGATCTTTGTTAGAAGGAAAGTGGTGGAGAAGGCCCTACATCACTTAGAGCATCTCCTCTTATCCTGAACTGCCACCAGGGAAACTGTGGAAAGGCTGTGCTTTGTGCTTGGTACAGGGGTGCTCCTAAAGTGCTGCTGACAACTGAGCTGGTGGCATCTCCTGAGTTTTTATGGGGCCTTATTCCAGCAGCAGAAATGGGTGGGGGGTTTGGATTGACCAGCTCTGTCCCAGGCTGACCCCAAGGTAGGCATTTGGGGTACTGAGCAGTGTCTCATCCACTTTCTCAGGAGTTTCATTGCAGGGGGGCTGACTGGCAGTGCTGATGAGTGATCAGCCTTATTGATCTTTGGATGGTTGGTTGTGTTCCTGACAGTGGGAGGGGCCACAGTTCCTTCTGGGAGAGAAACGCTGGTAATTTATGCTGCTTGTGGAAAATGTAAATAATTAGAAATTTCCATCCTACTGTCCAAGAAAGCATCACTTTATACATTTTTTTGGTGTGTTATAATTATAATCACTGTTCTGGAACATTATTGGAAAAGTTTTGTTCTTTCTGAAATCTTAGGTCACTTTAGTGACTAAAAAGTTAATGAGGGTCTTGTTGTTCTTATTATTCATTTATTATCCAACTACTTCACAGAATTGGCTCTGAAAATGTAAAATGTATTTTTATGGCATAACAAATGCTACAATTAAGTTTTAAAGAGAAGATTGTTTTTAAATTCTTGTGGACAATATTAAAACTGAATTTAAAATATTAGAAATGGAATCTGAAAATGAACAACAACACGAGAAAGGAATGAAAACAAGTTAATGCAATTATTGATAGTACATGAGCAGGGAAACATTAACCCTTTCACCATTGCAGTTGAAAACATTTATTATCCCCACTTCCACAAGGGACTGACTTGGCTTCGCTTTGTCTGCCTTGCCTCTTGCTTACAGTTACCCACTTTGGGACTGAAGTGCACCCTATAGAATTAAATCAGCCCAGGTGTGGTTCTGATCTTCATGTAAAAGTGAAGCAATTATTGCCATCAGTGGAGCTCTGCTGGTGAAGATCTGGGTTTAGTGCATGTAATCATTACTTCAAAATTTAATGCACTTTACAATTACTTGCCTTTCTTTGATGCACACAGTGGATTTCTGGTTAATTAGATCCAATTTGGTTTACAGGTGGATTTTATTGAATAGCGAGTCTGTAAGAAATGAAACAAAATAAACATATTGATGTTTCTATGGTGATGTGGAATGAGTTCCTCTTCCATGAACTGGGAACCAAAATCAAGATCCTTCTGTGAGAAAGTTGGTGTCTTTTACATCTTGTACAACAAGACTGTGCCCTGCTGGGCTCCATCAGCCACTGTATCTTTTGCAGCTGAGAGCTCTGCTATCTTGATAATCATAGCAAAAAAAAAAGGCAATAAGAAACCTGATAGGGGAAGCACAGTGCTGAGTTGTGATAGTCTGAAATCCCCCATAGGTATCTGAGCAAGCAATTGGAGAAAACCTATTTGTTAATATTGACATCTCCCTTCTAGGAAATTTGAAATTATTTATTGAACTTTCTCATGAATCTGCCTGCTTAATAGGTAGTTTGCCAACAATGAATGGTCTGTTTTCAATAGTGAAACTCTGCATGCAATCAATGTCTGCTAATGATGTAAATTAGGCTGGTAGAAGGGATGCAAAAAATACAAAAGAAAACATGACTTTTGAACCATGAGTTTTATATCCCTTGTTTGTCAGTGGCATGTTCAAATTTAATACTCATTTTTTGTAGTATTCAGAAAAGGAGAAAAAAAGAAGACAATGTTATTAGAAAGGAATGGAAAGTCATAGCTGTGAAAATACTTGAATTTAAACTTGACTTTGGATTCAAATATAAGCATTTTCCTAAGCCAGTTCTTGTCATATGATTTCCAAGACTTCACAAAATAGTTCACATTAAGAAGTAAACTCACTGATGATCCTGTTCATGTTCTTACATTCTTTAAATATTTGCATTGAAGGACAAGGTGATTTCTTTCTCCATGTTATTATGTTTATTAAATCTTTTAAGATTAATGAAAATTCATAGTGACAAAAGGGAGCACCCAGATTTGCTTGTGCATAAATTTGAAGTTCTTTTTATTTACAATTACAATGCTTTTTAGTAACATTTTATTTTCTCTCAAATATTACTGGCAAAAGAATGAATGCAAAACTGCTTCTAAGCTGAATTTTCATGTGACTAAGTCTGTGTCTGGCTAAAAGCTGTTTTGCCATACATAATATATAATAATTCTTTATTGCTTCATGCTCTGGTGGTAGCTGAGCAATTGTATGTCAAAAAAACAGGACCCTATCTTTTGCAGAGGCCACCAGCACAGAAACATTGTCCACATGAACAAAAACTTTCCACTGGCATGTTGGTGTTTTATTCTCTTAGCATATGGGCATATAAACTTAGACATTTCCTAATAGGACAGGAGATGAACTGTCCCAAGGAATAAAAGGACAAGGAACTCAATCAAAAATCTTTCTCATTATAACATCTTTATTACAAGGATGCCTTGCACACTGATTTATTAGAAAACATTGCCAGCTAATAAATTTGCAATAGCATACAATATTGTGACAGAACTGGCTATAAATAGGGTAGGTTTTTTTTGTTCAAAATTCTGAGTTCAATCCAAAGTTAAAACATAATTTATCCATTCTCTCTACAGCTGTTTTCATATACTTCTGGTAAACTACACAAAAAATGTGCCATTCCGTGACCTTTAGCTGCTTTTCCCTGGTATTTCCTCTTGTCTCTTGGTGAAAATGGAGGCTGATGTTTTGCAGTCTGTGTCCAGGACAACTCGCTTCTCGTTCCCCTCATCCTACCCTCCTCTCTCCTAGATTAAAAAGATTTTGTGAAATAATGATCTGAACAAGCCTGTGTGTGTTAGAGATCATTGAAAGATTACAAAATGCTGTGGAAAAGATGGAGAGAATGTGAAAGTGAAGGGTTTGAAACTCTTTTTCTCACTGTGTATGAATACGTCATGCTCATACTGCACCACTCATCAAAGAATAACCTAAGTTTCCAGTAGTGCTAAATACAAGTTGCTTTCCTTTATTTATGGGACTTAAACTATGCCAGGACCAGGGAAACTAGATTGCCCACTCTCAACTTACTGAGTTTCCCACATGTCCTTGCTGGGCAGATGCCAGATAGTCTCCTAGATAATTGATTTTGTGTCTTTCTTTCAAAAATGAAAAATATCCTGCAATATTCATAGGAAGAAATAGCTTCAAATTATTCAACTCTGATATCATTAGCACTTCATCAGCTGACTTTGCTGGTTGCTGTAATGCTGCAAAACAGTTGTTAATATACTAATAAATACCTGTACTTTTAATCACCTCTTTCCTCACCTCTTTGTCCATCCCACTAGAAGAGCAGAAATCTGTCAGCAGTACAGGTTGTGCTGCCTTGCTCACCAATAACAGGTGTGTAGAGTATACAGATCTTGTTGCTTGAAAATAGCCTGGCCCGGGGAACAAAAATACTTTCCATGGTCCCCAAGTGCCATCTCAAGGACACAGAGCTCTTTTCCAGATTCCCACTAGCCTGTGCTAGTGCAGTTTTCCACCTGCTGGCAGCATTTGCTCAGGACAGACAAAGTAGTCCAGCTTTATAGACATTTATTCAGACTTGGTCAAAGCCCTCTCAGTTACCACAGCTCAAGTATTTTCCTTAGACACTTTCTTTCCTTTGGTGCTTTCAAAACATGCTGAATTTGGGCATGATAAAACCTTTCTTCAGGTTGGGTGTCGGCCTTATTCTCAGCCTGACCTCCTGTGTCAGATAGTCCTATCTAACCTACTAGACTTGCCCATTATCCTTCTCCTTTTGGTCCTTTCCCACCTCCTATATTGATTCCCCAGTACAGGGAACTGCAGTACCATGACCATTACGGTATTGTTTCCCAACTGGTTTGTAACTCCACACTCAGAAAAGATGTCTCCTCCCACCCATGTCTCATAAAATGCAAGTGTCTGCTTCTCCTTACAGTGTCCCTGATGTGTGGATTTTCCTCATCTCACACCTAACTCTGAAGGACCATGGGCAAAATAACTGGGGTGCTCAGACTGAGACCCCCACTAAATACCAGGAAAAGAAGTTGCAGTAAGTACCTGCAATTTTTTTTATGGCATTGTGAACCTAATATTACCATAAACTCTACCAACCAGCTGCAATAGCTAATACAACCCCATCTAAAACCAAATCAGGAAATATTCAAATTTATTGTTGCCTTTCATGCAGAGTCACAAGCTTCTAAATCCTGAAGGAAAGAAATGGCTGTGATATAGTCCTTCCTGAGGATGACTTCTTCACTCCAGACTGCTATCAGAAAAAATCCATTTAAAATAGTAATAGACTCTCAGCTTCAATTAACATTTTGAGTCACTTTTTCACATCTCCTGCCTATAAACATAGTCCTGCCAATCTTTGAGGCTGTACTGCAATTATTTTAACCTTGATAATTTGCTGGAAAACATGTATTTGGAAACAATCACCTCAAGGTCTTCCCTATCACAGTGCTCCTGATGGTCACCACCTTAGGGTTTTCCATTCCCAAACCAGAACTTTCAGATCCCAGCAAGACAACACAAAACCTCCCTGCAATTGTGCACACCAGAGACAGATACATATTTGCATGAGAACTGGGTTTAAGTAAGCACAGTTTCTTTTAGTTTCTTCCTGAAATGATTGAGCTTGTTGGTTGAAGGCTGGAATTCGTGCCTAAATAGTAGGACAAGTGTAAGATGCTTTTGCTGGGAAGACTCTCTGGCTCCAGACAAGGCTGAGATAATGGTTTCATCTCAGTGTGAAGCCTGATTTAGCTGTTTGCATTGCCCCTCTTTGCTCTCCTCCTTATCATGAAGCTTCTGGGAACTGACAAACTCCGTTAGTCATCTCTAACCTGCTGATCAACATATTCAAGGTGAATGTGAAAGGGACATGGACTGTGTACAGAGCATAAGAACTTCTCTTACAAATTAGGCTGAACTACTTATTTTGGGCCCCTTTCCTCATGCATATTGTACATCAGTCATCCTGCATGGCATCTGTTATGTTACATCTCTGTTAGTAAACGGAGCAGGGTCCGGGCAGAAATTCAGCACTGGCACATCCCTGCCTGTAGTGTTCAGCTGGTACCCTGTGAAGTTTTGGCCATGATGGTTGTGCAGACAACATGCAGGCCACATTCAGGGACATGGGACAAGACTTTCCCATCAGAGGACATGTGGACAAGGCCAAGTTTTCCTGAAATGGGGTGTCTCAGGAGCAAAGACAGTCTGACTAAAAGCCCAGGCCGGATGAGAGCTGTGGGTCTTCTTTACTGTCTAGTAAGAAGTAGCTGTAAGTCTAGTCTATGATGATGGAGATTGAGTAAAAACTCACTCCTCACTTACAGCAGGACAATCCACAAGCTCACAGCTAAGCTTTATTTTGGCTTTGCATTTCTTTTGCACCTACTGTGGGTAAAAATGTACTTCTGCCCCTTCTCAAGATGTGTGTGAAGTTCAATGTGATGAAGGATATATCTACAAAACACTCCCCAGACTGAGAATCTCAGTTCCACTGTGTCCATACTGCAGAATGCTTCATGAGATAGATGTTTTAACCACTGGACAGCACGGAACTTCATGTCAGCTGCAGCTCTCCTTATCCCAAATCCTTCCCCAAGTTCTAGCATTGCCTCAAGCTCAGATTCTTCCTTCAAGCTACCTTTTGGTCTGGGGGTTCAAACCAAGAGCAAATTTGTTGCCACAGTCAATAAAACAGCTGAGTGATGTCAGTGGTCCCTCTGTCTTTTCAGAGTATCATTTGTATCACAGTTTAAATAAACTCCCCGGAGGAACTGGGTCTTCTCCAGTCTCACCATCAGCTTGACAGGAAATAAAAGGAGGTGTTTTTTCCCACTCACATGCTCTCTCTCATACACACATTTTATTTTCTATAGTATTAGTCCCTGATGAAACCATTTCCCCATGTTGTTCAGCAGATCTGTTTCCAACCATAAACAAGAGGGAAGGGGTATAAACACACTCTATTAATCAAATGGATGAAATTCAAGCAAAACATCACTTAGCTCCAAAGAGCACACTGATTCAAGAAAACTCAAGCCCGGACTTGATCAGGACTGTGCTTTTAAAGCAAGCTGAAGGCATCATACACTCTATTTTGCTATAAAACCTATCTGAAGACACTAAGAAAGATTTACTCTATATTGCCCTGGCATTGTTTCTCTTAAGTGCACTGAAGATAGTTCTTGTTCAGGCAAACTAGTGAACATGGACAGCAATAATTTCGAAGGAAATTGGCATCCAAATGACATCCAAATTGTTTAACTTTTTCCAGTAAGAAAATTTTAAAAATCCAGTGCGGAGCAGACATCTTTTTGATCCAGGTAACATCTTTAAGAACTATCAGCAATAGTAACAGAGGCAAACAACTTCGAGTTCATTGTTTGAATATATCTCATACATATAAATTAAATTGCTGTGGGGAGTGATGTTTATTCTTTCCATACTATGGACTCAAAGGAAGTTTCAGTAGCAAAGAAGTCACACAAGACAGTAAATAAAAACCTACCAAGAGAGTAGGTTCCTTGGGTACCTTTTCTGATACACAGAAAAGGTACCCAAGGAACAAAACAAACCTTAGCCTCTGTCATGGTTTTATCCCAGCCAGCAACCAAATCCCATGCAGCTGCTTGTCCACTCCCCTCTCAGTGGGACGGAGAAGAGAATGGGAAAGGTAAAAGAGAAAAATCTTGTGGCTTGAGATAAAGACAGTCTAATAAGTAAAGCAAAACCCATGCATAAGCAAATTAAAACAAGGAATTTATTCACCACTTTTCATGAGCAGGCAGGTGTTCTGCTATCCTTGGGAGAGCTGGGCTCCATCATGTTTAATGGTGACTTGGGAAGACAAATGCCATCATTCCAGAATGTCCCCCCTTCCTTTGCCTTCTCCCAGCTCTATATGCTGACCATATGGTATGAAACGTCCCTTTGGTCCCAGCTATCCCAGCTGTGTCACCTCTCAGCTCCTTGTGCACCCCCAGCCTGCTCACTGGTAGGGTGGTGTAAGGAGAAAAAAGGCCCCGAGACTGTGCAAGTGCTGCTCAGCAGCAAACTAAAACATCCCCGTGTTATCAACACTGTTTTCAGCACAAACATAGCCCCTTACCAGCTACTATGAAACAAATTGTTTCTATACTGGCCCAAATCAGCACAGCCTCTTTTTATTCTTCTAAAAATATGGTCACTAAAATAACATTTGACTTCTGTTGGTTGTTTCACTAATGATTCTCAGAAACCAACTCAGAGTCAAAGCATTTAGTTTTAAATAAACAAATACCAAGTTGTAGTCACAGTTCTGCAGAATTTACAGAAAAATATTTACCAATACCCCTGCTTTTCTAGCAGAACCCTTTTGAAACGTGGTGGATTACTGGCCACATAGACTTAAAATGAGTCTAGAGGTACAGCAGTTGAGCCGTCAAATACCCAGTGTCACCTTTGTCACCCCCTGAGAACATTTCTTCACCTTATCGGTGGGGCACGCAACACACAGGCTGTCTTGTTGATGCTTACAGATTGTGGTGATGCTATGATGATGGCAAATGGTAGGAAGAAGATGGCACATTCCCCCCACCTACTGGAAAACTATATGGATGGAAATATAGAAATGCATTGTGGTACCAATTTTTTTTTTTCTTTTTTACTTACTACTAGTAATTTGCATGATTTTGCTATAGTATTTTTTATGCTATTCTAAAGCAAAAAAGTGTTTGCCTCAACTGCTGTTTGCTATCAACAACCATACCTGGAGGTGGCCCTAATGACACTGCTTAGTGAATCCAAGTCTACATGAGGGTCTTACAGAAGCACAGACTGAGAGGCAGAAACCTGTAAAGAATATAAAGAACAGCCAGTGAACTTTCCAAAATGCACAGGTATTAGTCAATATGTTGCATTCTTTTTCCTCGAGGTTCTAGTTCTCCAGAGTTACCAGAGTAGACAGATGTCTGTTCTCAACAGGAATAGGCCAAATGCCTTTTAAGTGCTGTTATTTTTGGCTATATGGAGCTCAATTAATTAATTGACAGGTTTTTTTGGTAATCTAGCTAGCACTCTCTAATTCAGTGACACATCCCCAATGATTTAAAAACAGCTGCTTTTCACTGAAGTGGAGAAGAGCAGGGATGAACCACCTTCTCCTTTCCTAACACAGCTGATGGATTTGAATGAATAACAGTGCTTTTTCTCCCTGTGGAATATGCTATTACCTAACTTACAAATTTTGCTTATTCAGTATTTCCATGGTAAGAGAGGTTGGAGACATCACTAGTGTATTTCATAAAATAATCCTCCCAGGTCGAAGCCATTTATTTGATATTCTAAATTACTCATGCTCCTTAACTACATCTCTGTTTACACTAGCACTAAAACTGACCTTGTCCGTCTCAGCAGATAAGAGAAGAACAAGAAAGCTTCTTACTTTTGGGTTTTTAGGTGAATCCCCTGCTGCAAAGTACACTGATGTCACTGGAAAACTCCCACTGGTCTCCGCAGTTTTTTGGAACCTCTGAGGTGGTTGAAATACAGAGGCCACATATTAAATTGGGTTGTGTACTGATTGACTCAGAGACTGTATTTTTGGTCTCTACATGTACACATCCAAAATGGACCAATACTCATTTGCCTTGACCTTTCTCTTTGGAAAGACAACTTTGGAGTCTGAAGCCCTGATCCTTTGAGGGTGTTATTACTAATGGTCTCTCATCCATCTGCAGAAATTTGTGTTTTGGAACTCATATTGAAAGACAGACTTCAAGCAATCTGTTTAGTTCAACCTGTGTCCTGTCAAAGGTGATGGGATGAGGCATCTCCACAGCCTCTGAGGACAAGAATTCTTTCTCCAAGTTTTCTGCTCTTGGGTGTATTTCAGTTTAGGTGTGACTTCTTTGAGTATCAACAAAGAAGAATTCTTAGGTGCAAATTCTAAGGTCAGGATTTGCAAAATCAGACTGCAGCCAGCAAGATACCTCATGACTCCTGAAATCAGCGGGAACCCATCTACCTGCAAGGAGATACTTCCCACCTGGTATTGCAGGGACAAAAAATACGTGTTAATTACATAGGCACTTTTCAATCTATCTGATGGTAAGAATACCTGCCTGGCTCCCCTTCTCTCGTAGATACCTTGTTTTACATTATTAATCTGTGGACACCCCCTACCCCTACCAACAACCATAACTTGTACTGCTCACAGATGACATTTCAGGAAATGTTACATTACATAGAGCCAAGCAGCATGATTGTGCAATTCACTTGATTGAATGCACCAGGATAGGAAGCCAAGCCAACCCCCACCGCAGTCTGAAACCCGTGGAGCAGACAGAGCTCCCTCTTCATGCAGTGTCTCCAGATTCCCAGGCCTGGTTGAAAGCCTTCTTCTGATTTATGAGTAATGAGCCTGCTGGTGATTTCTAAGCAGCAAACTTCCAAACAGAAGTGCTGATGGGCACTGCACTGTATCATAAAAGCTAGACAACACCTAGGCAGGCTCTCAAAGGATGCTTTCATTGGAATGGGAAGCTATATGGTGATTGAGTGCTCTCCTGTCACTGTCTTCTCTCGCTTTGCACAGTATTTAACCTTCAGATGCTGTTAAACTTAGATTTTTAAAAGTTTTTGTTTTAAAGGACTTATCTGCAACCACAGCACAGAAATATATGAAGCCTAGTGGTGAAGGTGCCAGTGAGACTGATTGATGCAAAAGTCTGGTTTTGAGGAGGGGAGGAGGGAGAGCGAATTCCTTTAGTTGTGCTTAAAAGTAACAAACTTAAAAACAAGACAAGAAAGTTGAGTGGAAGCTGAGAGGTTGAATGCAAGCTCTGCCAAGATTTGAAAAGTTACAAGCTAATGCTGGTACTGCATGTTTTCTTAATGATTGAGGAATCAATCATTTTTGTACATGGAGCTCCTAGCACACAGACAGTGTAAGCTAACAGTGTATTACAAAGACAGGGAAGTGATTAAAAAATGATTTGCTATTGGTATTTTGACTGAAGAAGTAGAGAAAAAAAAAGTCTTAAGACATGTTTTTATTGGAGCATTCTTTGTCAAAAGTCTTCCTTACTTGAACTCCAGAAGATGTCTAGCCAAGTTCTGCCTATTACTCTCTGATTTTTATTTCTGAATAAGACTGAGATGTAGATTTTGACTGTACTACCTACTTGCATCCTGCACATGTTTATGTTACATCTGTGTATCTCTTAGACATCTAAAAAAACCTACCTGGACATACACTTGCCTCTGCAAAAACTTTTTGTCTCAATGGACTTTCATGCTTGTACCCATGTGGTTGTTCAAGTAGCTCTCAAAAAATCTTGCTCACAAAGGAAGCAAGACATTTAATGTTACATAATCAGCAGCCTGACTCTTAATGTGAAGTAAGTTTCGGCCAAAACCTATTTTTTTAAAGCAGTTGAAACTTTGTCCAGATCTTGAGTTAAGAGTTGAAGACAGTTTTGCCATATCTTTTAGAAGTAACCAACATAAAATGTAACAGGAAACAAAAATGGGACTGTTTGTTATCCTTGCAGAAAAGGGGGGGGGAAAAGGAAAATAAAATCCCTCCGAATTTTGGAAGAAAGGAGCATCTGTGAAGTAGGGAAATAAAAAACTACTTCCGAAAAAGACATCCAGAGACTGAAATCTTGGAGGCCTTTAGGGCTCTTCCTAGCCTCCCATGACCACTTTGGGAATCTCACTGTTACTTTAACACAAATGACTGTGGCCAGTTTGGAGGAAGAGCTGTGGGACTCTTTTCTCCTGCACTTCAATCTGATGAATCTGTAGCTTGCACATTTTCTGAAGCCGTGACTCCCATTTTCATCAGGTCACCAGAGGGACTCTGCTAGGCTGGCTTAAAGGTGATGGCTTTGGCCCTGGGAATGGAAAGATGGATGAAATTAAGACAAAGAAGACTCAATCCCTCTTTCCATGGCCCACTTGGCCAGATGACACAATGTGCACCTCACAGGGTATCCCCACTCAGACACAGCCAGGTGGCTCTGACAAAGCTGGGATATCTCACCTTGGAGATGCTACCTGGTGGTCAGGATTGCTCAGTTTGGGCAGCAGAAGCGTGGCATGGGCTGATGATGGCCTTTGCCAGTGCCACAGGGCTCAGAGCAGAGCCTGACGTGGGCTCCATTCACCACAACTTCAGATGACTGTGAAGAGCACTGTATTTTTTGGTGCAGTCTGTCCCAGGCCATGCTTGTCCAAGCAGCATTAGAGCAGTTAGCTTGAGATGTCAAAACAACTATATTTCTAAGAAAAAGGAATTAATTTTTATGCCAGACTTATGGGACAGTTCCATTTTTATGCGGCTAATGGAGTATCAGAGTTGCCTTTTGGTGTGCTTTTTTCACAAGCTGGTCTGGAGACAACTTTTTTTCTTCAAAGTGTTTTTTCTAAATTGAATTGCTTGTAGTTTCGATGAAGTTGTTCCTCCTCCAGGCTATACATCAGTGCCTCACTATGCACCAGTTACTCCCTTAATTTACAAGCTGTGGTAGTCATTGTGTTTTGCTAGGTTTTAAATTTATTTATCTGGAAAAGATCCACTCAGAGTCAGTGTTTTTCCTTCCTCAGTTCTCACTAAGATCCTGCTTTTTGTACAGATTATGACTGGATTATAAAGCAGCCAAAGTGCAATGCCAAATTTTTCAAATCACTTGTCTTCCAACAAAAATTTGCTTAGAAAAGAGACTGAAGGAGTGACATGACACCCCCGGTGTTGCTAACACCAGGTAGCACTTTTTCAGGAGCATTCTGTATTTAACTTCACATTGTCTGGTCTGCTCTTACTGTGTGATTTTTACAGAATTTCATAGTCTCCATCTAATAGGTTTTGAATGTGTCTTGCCTCCTTTCACACTGATCTCACAGAAGCATTTTAGCTTCACATTAAACTTCTCACAGCCCTGTTATAAAATGGACATAATTTCTAATGAAGACCTACTACTGCCTGTTCTAAGACAAAAAACAGGTTTCAAACAACTTTGAGAGTTCTGCTGTTTAGTTGTTAGTGCTAACCCATACCCTGGCTCCTTCTGAACTTTCCACTGGCTGAATCATTCTGGTTGATTTTTAAAAGTTTTTAGGGGCTTTCTTTGTGCCCAAGGAAAGCAGCATTTCTCTGTGGAGTTGGAGACCCATGTCAAGGCTCCTCATTCTCATTCCAGGAACACAATATGCCCTTTGATGTGCACTTACTCAGCAGCACACGAGGTAAAGCTGGCCGACTTCTTGTTTTGTGCATAGGTAATTTATGCACTGCCTCTGGGAGCACACAAATGACAGGACTTACATGTGTGAACCCTATTTGTGCATGAAATCAAGTGTAAATTTAGAGCAGATGGGGTTTTGACTCATTCATGATAGAATTTATAGCCAAGATTAATAAGAAAAAAAAAGGAAAAAAAAGAAGGAAAAAAAAGCACCTGAAGTTAGTTTCCAAAATATATTCTTAGGACCCAAGGACCTGTTTTACAAAAGTGAGGAGTGACCTATAGTTTCTCTGAAATTAAACACCATAAAGATGAGGTGTATATGTATATACATATACATACATACATATGTACACATATATATATCTATATCTGCTAGATGTATATAGGGCATATACCTGGTGCTTAGTAGTTCTTGAAAAACAGGGTGCTTGTTTTTGTGCCTGAGTGGCTTACTTTAAAAGATGGACTTAGCTGCCACCTAACACAAACCATTCAGTTTGATTATCTTATCAGCTTGTGTGAGTGGAGGGATCAGCTGTAGACAGAGGTGGGCACAGACAGTAATCCAAAGGGTGGAAATGGTGGGGAGAGGGTTACCACTGCCAGACTCCTCTTGCTCTGACACAAAACAATTCCAGAGTATTTATACATGTATACATACACACACACACAAGCAAATCCTTTCTACATTCAAAATCAGAGAGGCAAACTGGTCAGTCTTTGAAGCTGTGTCTGCCCCAACCTAGATCAGTTCTTTTGTTGTACCCCCTCGTCAAGGCCTTGGACAAACTTTGGCTGTATCACTGCTGGTGGTGTGGTGTAATATCTAATGCAGCACAGCAGTATCTGTCAAAGGTGTTAACCACCTTTAACTGGTGCAGCTCCCTGGAAAAGGCTCCTCTTGGCAGCAAGTTTGTCCTTTTTTAAAAATTTCCTTCCCCTTATTCAGTGACTGCCTGTGTAAGCTTTGGACACAAATGTTGTTATATTGTAAGCAACATATGTACATAGTGTATATTCCCAAAGCCAATGTTTAGAAAGCATGAGGAGTTTTTAACTTCCCCACTCTTCTCTTTTGTCTTCTGATTCTTCCTCTGTCTTTCCCATCTGTTCACAACTGGGCAAGGTTCTTGGCTGCTGGCTTTCCTTGATGGGGTCTAGTGTCTTTAGCTGTCCTCAAGGACCTGCTCATAAGCAGTGATGCAGCTGGCTGGGAGAGCTTTGTGACTCTCATTCCTCCTAAACAGTTTATGATTTCCCTCAAGCCTGTGGAAATTCTTCTCGGGAGAGACAACTTCATGGCATGCTGGGATGTCCATCCTCTGAGGGAACCCTGTCATGGTTATTGATGATCCTTTATTTTAAAAAATCCATTATAAGGGTGGAAAAAAGATATACTGGAATGAGGCAGTCCCTCTTGCTTTGCTGACTCAAGAACATTTGGTATATGTAAATTCAAATTGGTACATAATGAAGTCTTCATAACAGTGCTGTGTGAACATTGCTTGGGATCCCTAAAGGCCGGTTTTCCCTTTGAGTTCCGATCCATCAGTCTTTTTGTTTGACTGTGGCCTCTCTATATCAGCAACTAAGAAGATTTTATGCTATTTTGAAACACAACCACATGACTTAAAAACAAGCAGGGTTCTTTTTGCAGCATATAACATGACCCCTTGTAGGAGTAAGTAGTCATGAATGTGAGTAGAGGGTTCAAAAGGCTATGGATAGTGTAAAACACTACGGGAAAAACAGGGTATTATCTTCTTTTTTTAAGTCCATCCTTTTGTAAGTCCAACTGCGTTAGGCCATTTGAAAATCCCAGCCTGAAGGATTCATAGCCATGAAGCTCAAGACATAAATATCCAAAGTGCAATCGTGTTATCTCTGCTGCTCCCTCCCCTTGCATGTAACACCAATTTGTTACATCTTGTGTTAAATTACAAGTGCTTTGAGCCAAGGCTGTGGGCTACTATGCACTGTTCTAGAAGAATTTTTTGCTTTAACAAAAGCACTACTGGCCCTGATATCACTGCTGTGAGTATTTTGGAAAGAGATCAGTCACCAGAAAGGATGCCTTTCCCAGAACTGTGTGGTTTATACCTTCCTCCTGAGCACTTGGTTGACTCAGGGATGTAAATGGTGTAGCTCCCTGCCATGGATGCTAAGGCTGCTTCACGTTCTCCTCGCTTGCTGTGTGCTGTGCTTAACTAAACCTCACGGTACAGAGAAGAGATTTGTGGGGGGTGGGCTGCTGCACCCACCATACCCATGCAGGGAAGGCACAGCCTGCCCACCCATCCCGAGGTGAGCCAGCTCCTGGTGAGAGCGAGCCAGGGGAAGGTGGATATGGGATCCCCTTTTCCTTTGCTGGCTAAATGCAAGGATATCTTCCCAGTCTGGGCGTTTGTTAGAGTAGATCTGAGGCTTCAGCGAGGGCACAGTGTGAGCCCTCCTGCTGTGCCTTGTCCCCTGCAGCGTGGCCAGCTCTCACAGCTCCCCACATCTGTCCCGGGGTGTCAGGAGTCAGAAGGCCTTTGGCGCCGATGTGACTGACACCCAGCGCAGCACTGTCGGGGAGAGATAAGGGTGAAAGCACACATGGTAGAGTTCCCCAGTACTCTGTGGCTTGGGTGCAGCCATCTGCATAGGTCAGCCTCTTCTTTTTCAAGCTATGAGAAGAATTTCTACCTTAATCCCAAGCCTTGTTGCCACTTGCCTATGGCTGCTCTGGCGGCCGTCAGGGGAAGAGAAGTCCTGTGTGACGCATGCAGAGAGGGCAGAGAAGCTGACTCTGCAGACACCTGCCTCTGTAGGTTGGAGGATTGAGCCTGAAGGAAAAAAAAATATGCTGAACTTGCTGACCACTGCCTGATTTCAGCTGGTGTGCTTAAATGGCTTGAAGCTATTGTAAACAGAGAGACAAAGAGCTGTAAATGGCTTCTTTTCCTTCTCCCTTTTCTTCCAGATAACATTCCCAACAGCACTCAGAGATTCAGACATCATTCAGGCCAAAAGCAGTGGTTTAAAAATGTCCTGAAACTTAAACACGAGATCTAGCTTTCCTCTGCCATCTGGCTTGGGAGTAACTTTAGAATAAATGTTTCATTGCTGCTCTCCACCCTTGCAAGGGATGGAGTTTTGTTTTGGTTTCTTTGTGAAGCCAAGGTTCTCAGGTAGAAATATCAAGTGACTCCAATAGCTGGGGCATTATAGAAAGCACCAAGTGATAGTGAAACTTATGATAAAATTGCAGGTTCAGGAAGTCTCACAGAGTATCAGCCCATGACAGAGTTTGACTTAAAAACCGAGTAAATGACGAAGGCTGCATTACCTAATGCAGATGAGAAAGCACAATAAAATTGCAAGCAATTTCTGTTCCTTTGTTACTGACAGAGTCCCATAGCAATTTCCGGGACTGTAAAAACATCCTAATAAATTTCCAGTGTTTCCTCAAGTTGAATGAATCACAGAAATGCTGCTAGCCTTGAATAGGTTTAGCATTCACATCCACTGCTCAATGGAAAACTCAGCTGAATCACGGTGCAGTTAGAAACAGGTTGTAAATCATGGCTATGGGCCACGCAATATGGAGCGCTGTTTAACAACATAACCAACAATAAGATTCCTTCAAGATGGAAGCAAAGACTTCATCCACAATGGAAAATGAATGGGTGGACAAAAGGAAAGACATCACCCGCTGACTGGACTTGTAGCTCAAGTGAGAGAAGTTTAGGAAATCCTTAATGGGACAAGAAATAACCCTAGGGAATCAGCAGGTGTTTCTGGTGCTCCTCATTGAATTTAGAAGCAAAATAGCGTAGTGCATGGGAAGCACATTTGTCTGGTGATCAGCTCACCAGTAGGACTCTAATTTACCTCCACTCCCTGTTGTCCAGTTCCTTGCTGGAAGAAGCTGAGCTTGAAAATGCAATTGCTGCCTTAAAGGCTTGAAAGTATTTGCCTTAACTGCTGTGGTATAAACCAGGGGGACTGTAGAACATATACAGTTATGCTGGTATCACTGGGATGCTCAGGAGCTCTAATTTGGGCTTGAGTATTTGAGACCAACTTTGGAGACTCCTCAGGAGAGTTGTCATTTTTGTATAGAAGGTAAGAAGAAGGAGATAAATGTTTTTTTGGCAGAATGTCACATCTTTCCAGTGTTTCCTTTCAGATGTTCTAACGACACTGGGTGGACCTTGGGAGAAGTGGTAGGTTGAGCCTTTTGCTGTTTCAGCTAAAATGGGACAATTGTGGGACACAAGACTCCTGAGGGTGATGGGAACTGATGGAGGAAGTCCTTTGCTGGGTAGGAGGCAGCCCTTTCCTCTGAGGCCAAAGAGGGAGCACAACCTATGAGGCAGGAAGCAACACCAGTGGTCGCCAGCTTTCCTGAGAGACCTGTCAGGCCCAGGTCAAGGCAGGGGACCTGGAGGAGGAAAAGTGTATTGGCTTCTGTGGGGGGACCCAGCACAAAAACACAGGAGGAGGGGATCATAGGTGGGGATTCCAGCTTGTTTGAAGGAGGGTATGGTCCCAGAGGACTGGCTGGGAACAGATGCTTTGCATGGTGAAGGCTTTCAGGAAAGAGTCTGGCATAGCTGTTGGACAGAAGGGCAAGGCTGCAAGAGCAGCAGCGCGCAGGAAACCTGCTAAAAATGTGCTAATCCAGAAGTGCTTTCAAAGAACCAGGATAAAAAAAGGGTCCCAGGTATTCGGAGGGGTGACCGTGTGTCAGTGCAGCCTGCTCTCCCCATTTGCCCATCTCCCATGCACTCCCCACTAGGTGCCAGTATAGGAGCACACCACTGCACGTACACTTCGAGAAGGGAGAAAAATCATGGTTAAGACTTTTCAGACTTACATGTGCTTGAAAATGTGTTTTCAGATAGACATGTGTTTGTAGTGTTCTCTGTTTATACTTAATTCTGAATATACACCATGCACGGGGTCACCAGTAGTGTCTAAAGCAATCCCCATGGGCAGTGTTGCTGTTAAAATGTTAGATGGAGCAGGACAGGATGGTCCCCACTGCCCCTGGGCAATGGGAGCCCCAAATGGGTTGACATGGACAGAGCCTGTCCATTTCCATCCAGCTGGAAAAGAGCTCCATCACCTGATGGTACTTGCTGCTGGAAGAATATTTAATTGTCAAATCATGCGTTTTATCAGAAAACAACAGACAGGTTTGGGATCCTTTCTTATTTCTTAATCCACCTGGCAACATGCATAGCTAAACTCCTGCTGAGTAGAAATAATTTTGTAAACTGCTTTTGCACTTCACTGTAGATGCATTTGCAGTAGAAAGCAGGATGACACTTGAGATGAAGGACGCCTGGTGGGTACCTGACCGAGCCTCAGAACTGAGCCACAGGATCACAAAACATATTGCCAGTACATTTCAAATCTTTCTGGAAGAAAAGTGTTGCTCCATAACCTGCAGACCACCTCTGCCTGCCCTCTGCACTGCAGATTTAATTATAAAATTAAGTGAATAAACAGTGAATAAAGTAATGAGCAGGACGATTCTCTGTTACAGACCGCTGTGGGAACAAACAGTTTGTTGAAGCTCTGATGCCTGTCAAGTCTTAAATCTTTCTGAAAAGAGGTTAAGTTGCTTTGGTTTCTCTGTTAGCTGTGCCAAAATAAATAGACTGTGCTCAACTGAAGAAAACAAATACTTGAAAATAATGAAAAATCAATAGTACCCTTGTTATTCGGTAGCAGGTATACAGATCTAATCTGACAGGCTGTATTGAAAGTGTAAACTGAATGCTCACACTCATGTATTAGTAATGTCAAGATGAAATGTTAGCTTAAATCTTATCAATTCGGTTTATAGGACAGGGAGGAATTACTGGAGTAATTTTACCTGAACAGCCCGCAAACACCACCCCATTTTGGAAAGGGTAGCTCTCAATAGACTGTGTATTTGTGTGTGTTTAAAAATGTTCAGATTTCAGGTACCTTTCTTCATTGCCATGAAGCTTTTAGTATTGCCTCAACCTGTCAGCTTCTCCAGGCGGGAAGAAATACTAACAGCGAACCTATTTTCATGGAGAAATTTAAAGGAGTATTTCATTCTTGGCCTGATAGCATTATTCCCATGGGCAGAGGACAAAGAAATATACAGCTAAGGAACAATTTAACATAAAAATTACATCCCTTCGTCCAAAAGCCCTGCTATGTGTCATGCTGTTATGGAGCACATACAGGAACTGCCTCTGCCCTTTTGTACAGAGCTGGCCTTTAGGCTCCATGCAGTCTGTATCCACCAGCCCCACTCATCTGAGAGAATGATGAATTTAAAGAGATTCCAAGCTTTCATTTTCCAAATGTGTGTGTTTCTATTCCTTTTCCATAGCAAAAGGAAATGTCTTAGGAATGGCAAGTTTTTTTTTTCTCTTGCTAGAACTAAAAACAAACAAACAGAGTAAAATACAGTCCTCCACAGCTACACTGTGGGCAAGGAAGGATGTAGTGACAGAAGAAGGGAGACAAGGCTTGATTTGGTAGGTCTGATCTGCCATCCAGTAGCCCACGAATCCTCCAGCAGTGGTCAGTACAACTTGGTTAGAGGGAAAGTACAAGATAAACACAGTTTCACTGCTCCACTGTTCAAATTAAGGAAATGGATTACAAGATGCAAATATTCAAAGAAAAATCTGTCCTATTATTTATGGAGCAGCATCCTCTGTGACGTGTGTAAGTCATCAGAACAAAATGAATCCAGTGATGATTATTTTCAGCAATGAAAAATAGTCACCGGGAGATCTGGTTTGGGAGGAGTCACAAGGTGGGACAGGACCCTATTTTTGAGAATGTAGGCTGTGTCATGCACTCTCCTCTAGCAGTCATGGCAGAGGCTGGGTTGTCATCTGGGAAGAGGTTGTGCAGTATGGTGTGCCAAGGAAAAGAGAGACAGAGAGACCTGAATTTGTCATCTCCATGTCCAAGGTGCTCCTCCGAGTTGTCCAACCTGAGCCAGTGGACCTTGTGTTTTCTCTGTGGGACATAGAGCTGCTGAGGGTCTGAGTGCTGATGAGGGTGCTTTTAGTGAGGAGCTGAGCTCCACCAAGGTCTCTCTGTTGTGTAGGGAGTGTGGAAATGGCACTGCACCATCCCTTGGCTTTGGGGAGGACTGCTCTTTTCCTGTGCCTCTTGGGCAAGGGTGACTCAGGCCCATCAGTGCTTTTGATCAGTTTAGAGCCAGCATTGGCAAAACTTCAGAGAGCTCTGGATTACCTGAGAAGGTGCAGATAACAGGTGTGCACATTGCTTAACTGCAGACACTTAATTGGAGACTAATTTAGGAGAACTATTGTCCTTGATTAAGGAGGGCTTTTTTTCTAAGGTTCCCTATCTCATCATGTCAGAGATTTAAATTACATGGATGCTTTCTCTCTTGAGTACTCAAGGAGCCTAAGGAGTGTCACTATCACAATTATATCCTCTTCTAGATCTCCACCAAAGTGAGGGTTTACAGGGTATACTTCCCATTTTGTAAACAGCACAGGAAATTTTCTGAACATTTGGTACCCAGGCTTACCTGATTTGGAGCCCTTTCTCTTTGTTTCAGTGAAGCTTAGTGAACTACTATTGTTACTTGCAGCAATTATTTCCCAATAGAGAACTGCTTTGAGTGCCAGGGAGTCATCCTGTTTGCAAAGAGGATGACTAGGTTATTGGAGGCTATTGAACTCTCCAGCCTCACTTTGTGGAAACAAAAAGTTCTGTGGGTGCAACTTACCTATAACTGCTGCTGATGTGTGGAAGCACCTAAGTGAGATGTGAATATTGACACTACCACATCCATTGCTGTTTGTCATGAATAGCACTGCCTTTGCCACCTTTTCCATCTTCTTCCTTGGAAACATGCTTGGCTATTCGTGGCTGACTAAATTCTGCACTTCTGGAGTGGGCCAGGCACAGGCTGTCCCTCTAACCCACTCTTGGGAAATGGCATTACCTTTTGTGTGTCCTTGTGAGCACTCCACCCTGGAATTTTCATAGACTGGAAAATGGGTTAAATCAATTAGAGCAACACGAACTGCAATTGGTTTTGCATGAATCTATTTGCAAGATAAGAATTATCTTCACTCCTCCCCCGTGAACAATAACTGACAACATTACACTCCTTCTCAAACGCTCTTTGATAGGTTAATGGGCCCATATTGAGAGCATATAATTGCAGCAGTTTTGGTTCAATAGCTGATGTGATGGATTACATCCCTCTGGATGCTTGGGGTTGGGATACAATACAGAGAGGCTGCCTGGACCCTCTGGTGCCAGAGGGCTTAACACGGTATTGACAGGCCTGTGCATATTAAATCCAGATCAACCTTCTGAATGAATGCAGGCACATCTGAACTTACATGGCTGGGAATCTCCTTCCATAGTCTTAAAGGAGTTATTTTTAGTAAAGGTTGTAAAAAAAAAAAAAAAAAAAGAAAGAAAAAAGCCCATACCCTTACTTACTGCTGAGATATGAGCTGAAGGAAACTCTCCTGTCAGATCTGTTTCATATATGTTACAAGAACAGCAAAACAGAAAAGTTCAGCAGGGTATTATTTTGTTTTTCTTTAAAAAAAAAATCTTTTAAATTTATGGGATCTGACAAACCAGTCTGGAGGGTGCCAAGTCCAGAGGAGTCTAAAGGTATCCTTCAACATCAGGTGATAGCTGCTGATTAGTTTTGGCAGGCATGGTTTCCTGATGCTCTGCAAATGAAAATTACCAAACTCTGGGGCTTCTTGGAAATAATAATGCAGCAGTGTTTCTTGCTTTAGAGGTCCATGCCGGGAAGTGCTGCTCTCCTAGACTCAGCTTGGGTTGCTCCACTGGGTAATACCATACTCACTGACTCTTTCCTTTGGAATGAGCCAGGATCTTCCCAGAGCCAGGTACGAAGCAAGGTGGGGTGGGTAATATTTTTTCCTACTTGCACAGCTGCCAATTGCAAAATAAATACTTTTTTTTCTTTTCAGTATTTGTAAAATGTGACTATTAAATGCACAGTGAAGTTAAAAGCAATTGAAACCACATAAATAAGAGAGTACCTAAGACAGTCTTTCATCTTGCAAGCCCACATGGAGCACTTTTGTCATTTAAGAGGCTTGAACCACATCCTACTGCTCCTGGTACAAAGTTCCCCAAATCTGTCAGCAAATTTTTCACTCCTACCTGACTTCTTCCTATATGGCCCTTCATGAACACACTGGAGAATTTGTAGAGCTTATGTAGAGGGAATCGTTATGGAGTTTTGCAATAGGTGTTCAGTGATATTCTCTCTTTTCATGAGTTCACCATGAAACTTGGTTTGTTTTGCTCATTTTGTGTCTAAGAGATTCCTATTGAAACCAAGTACATTTTCTAATGACACCCTTCCCTACCCTTTCCCATTGAAGTCTTGATTCAGATAGCCTGATATGTTTTACAAGCTTGTGTCCATAACAGTAACTTTTCTTGTCAAGAGTGTGTACAGCTCAAGTCTTCTTGAAGGCCCTGTCTAGGAGCTGACAGAAACAGGGTCAAGACTTCAAGAAACCTGGTGCAGTAAAGGTCATTGGAATATAGTTCTATCCTTCACCCCAGTCCAGTTCGCCTGACCCTTAGTGGTTTTAGGATAGGAAGTTGTCTCTTGTCGCATTCTTCAAGGCCTCCTTGTATCCCATGCCAGAAGACCAAAATTCAGGACTTCAAAAATGTTTGTTAAATTAAATTGGTGTTTTTCACTTACACGTAATGTGCAAAATTAATAAGTGTTGAGATGGAAAATGTGCTGGGGCCTTGCAGTGTGCTAGCCCAAACCACGATGCTGTTCATGAATCTTGATTTTGCTGTATCAAATACACAGGAGTGTTTTGGGAGAAAATAAAGGCAAACTTCAGGAAAGGGAAAACACTGAAACCAGTTGTTTCTGGGTTCAAAACCCCAAATTGTCCACAATACCCTTGAAAATTTATTTTCAGAAGCTGTGAATCAGTTTTCCAGTTGAAATACATAAAATAGTACATAATGATCTCTTCTCCTCCTCTCAATTTTCTTTAATGTGTGTTGTGTAAATCCCTGTTCACCTAGTGAGACTTCCCAGAATTACAAAATCCTGGAGAATACACACTAGATGGAGTCAAAAGTAGTGGCTGAAAATGTTTATGCGAAGTTTTGTTTCACTTCTGCATGGTCCTTCTCCATGCAGACCTTTTGACACTAACATGTTTCTCTGCTCTCTAACCTGTTCTGCTGCTGCTTGCAGTCTCCAAAGTTGTACTCGATGAAATCACGCATGCTGCAGCTATGTCAGGTGCATGAAGTAGGATAGTGCAAGGGTTTGTTTGGCTGTTTGCACTGACCTTGAGGGATGCAAGCCCTCTTTGGAGGACATGGGAAATGGTCCTCTGCAATGGAGAGCCCTTGATCTTGCTCAGGTGTAATTAGATAGTCTTACTTTCTGTTTTGTTTGAAGAAATAAAATACTCCTTTTTACTCATAGCCAGAAATAGGCAGTAGTTGTTCCTACTGTTCAGGCTTAATGGCTGACATCTACACACTGCAGGTGCTTGAGTCTGACATATTAACAACACTCTCCTTAACATAACCTTGGATGTCTCCTCACTTTGTGGACTAGGACATGTGAGGCTATTTTCCTGGATGAAGTACTGTGTTTTATATAACTAATTAAAAATTAGCTTTTCGGGAAAAGGCTGCCTTGCTTTCCATGTTAAGGCTGGAGCCCCCCTCCAGCATCTTGCAGTAGCTCTACTATGTGTTACTGTATTTTGATAAAAAACTCTGTTTGTCACCTAAGAGCTTGCTTCTCTTTCAGTTCTGGAAACCATAAGCTGGCAGGACATGCTTGCTAAGTCTTTGATTCTGTGTCTAAAGAAAGCAGGGCTGATAAAGGGCCATTGCTCTGGAGATTTTAGTATTTGTTGGGTTAAACATTGCTGAGCAGTCCAGCATCCCCACCCTTGTCATGAATGAATCTGGAAGGAATGAGTTTGAAGTCTTGCTCTGGTTGACTATAAACCTTTATTATACGTGGGATGTTCCTTGTGGAGGGAGGGAGGGAGGCAGTTGCCTCCCGGACTAAATGAGCAGAATTCATCAGCTTACTCACTGCCCTGCTGAGCAGGGCGTGATGGGAGTAATTCAGGGTGCCTGGCACCTGCTGGAGCAGGGAGGCTGGCTGGCAACCATAAACTCGCAATCAACCTTGATGCCTGCCCTCAGTGCAGACTGCAAATAGCAAAGGCATTTATTTTTTTTTTTTTTTTTTCAGTGGGGATGGGAACAGTGGTGAGAGTAAATAGAAGGAATTAACTCTACCATGTTGCTGAGCACAGGTGGTGGCATACCCTCGGCTGTCACCACTGCCAGTCTGTTTCAGAGCTTTTTGTAACAATTTGTACTCAAGGAAAGTGGGCTCATGTCTTCTCCCCTTACCTCATCTTCACTGCAAGAAGCAATATATGAACAAATCTTTACATTAAGACAAAATGAAGCAGAAAATTGCAGAGACTGAGGATGAGCACTTAAATGATGTAAAATGACAAAAGAACACCTCTTGCTCCCTCCTTTCCATTCTTAGCCCCCTTTCACAGCTATATCGAGGGCAATACAACCATGGATATTTTCATGACTTCACCGCAGTTTTTCTTTAACTCTAACCTTGTTTTTATGACATTCTCCTGTAACTGATGTTTTGTTCCCAGTTAAATCCATTAACCAGGATCCATAATGCCTTTCTTTTCATCTGTAAAGGGTGTGTGTTTGAGCTATTGGCAAATAATCCTCAGTCAGATTGTTACTGACTACAAAGGCTGCCATAAAATGCTCACCGAAGTCACCCATCCAACGTCAGCATTGCAGTTAGAAATTCCTGGTCCTTATGGAAATTACAGGAGTTTCACAACTATGAGAGAGAGGGCAGGAGGGGCAGTGACAGTGTTGCTGTGCCTGGTGCCAAGTATTGTGAGAGATTTGGTCACCTGGTCATTCCAGGCTTAATTCCCTCATCTTTTCTTGGGAAGTAACTTGGGTAACTTTTTGGTATTTGAGTAGCCAGTGATTAGAAATCCCAGATGCTGTGGATGCAGCTAGGGAGTCAAGATGACTGACTCTGGAAGTGCTGGACCACAGAAATGCAGGGGCTGCAGCCTCAGACTCCACTGAATCTACAGACCAACTGAAGATTTCAAACTCCTTTTGAGTTTTATTTTCCAGAGCACTGGAATGTTTCCAACAATGAATTTAGTTCAAAGCTATTGGATGGAAAATAATACCTTTGAGGTTGTTAATTTTATATTTTTATATGCAGTGGATTTTTTCTCAGTGGACAGACACACAACTATAAAATCATCCTGTACAACTGTCCAGGTCCTAGCAGAATATCTGACAGCTAAGTGACATGTGACAGCTGAAGGACAGTTCCCAAGGGCAGAAAATTAAGCCTTCAATTAACTGGAGTTACTTTCTCGTGATTAGATTTTGAAAACGGTGATTTGCATCCTCCTACTTACTTGCCTGGGTGTGCCCTGCACTTGAAGCTAAGCTCTTCAGGTGAAATGCTTCTTCTCCTACAGTGTTTGGAGTTTGTACCTTCAACTATAGTAAAAGGCATGATTCATGTTACAATTAAAAAAAAAAACCCAAACATCAAGGAAATGTATATAAAATGTGAGTGTTCATAATGGTAGAATTCACTTTTACAAGTACTTTTATGGAGAAGTGTTTATCCTGCCATAAAAGAGAGGTGCTAGGTGGGTGTACAATGAATTCTCAATTATTCACAAGCAGTTTATCCAGGTTGTGGATTAACTGTGCCGCAAAGGCCCTGACACTTTGCTGGCACTGTGCAAGGGGGTCCATCTGTACTCATGTGCTCAAGCACAGTGTTCCAGGATCCAGTCCAAAGCTTTAGTGAACTCTGTGTGGCAACACCTAAGTATGCCCTGGCCCCAGCAAAATTTATCCTTGTGGCTGCAGCGCTGCAAACATACTTTGGGTTGCACATTAGCTAATACACCCTCTTGGAGCAGAGTGCAGAAATACCTAAGAGATTGTGCAAACGGCAGGTTGTATCTGGCAAAGCCAGCGCTGAATTAGAGCTAGTAAGTCTGGCTAAACTTACGTTGACTCTTTCTGGAGTCAATCACAAAGCTGACCAGTCTTCACTTCCAATATGTGCAGTGTGCTAAAAGACATACAGGCTGTGTCTAAAATGTTCTCAGCAGTGACTCTGTGCTTCCAGCTCTGGATGCCTCCCAGAGTTTGTCCTAAGCACCTATTGAGTTGAAACCTGGAAATGTAGCAGTCCCTTTCTCCCTCTCTTCTCTTCCTCTGGCCCTGCTTCCCAGGTGGGGTCCAGTAACAACTCAAAATGCTCTAGCTGTGACACCACAGCAATCAGAACTATGCTGGATACACAGAGAATGATGTAGTGCAGTTGAAGTGTGCTTATCACAGAAACACAGTTCTCAGGAAATCACCATCTAGAGCCAGTGTCATCCATTCTGCCAACACAATCCAGCATGTACCACCATGAAACGAAGTCCATGACATTGGGAAAGTCCATGACTGTGGGAGGATTTGACCCAGCAGTTGGCTAAAGCGAAAAACATTTATTTTTTTCTAACTGACTTAACTTAGCACTTTTCCACCTTTTCTGCCTAAATTTCCCCTCTTTATATGGTAATGAAGGAAGTGAATACATCATAAAAATCTCAGAAGGGAAAAAGTCACAGATGAGTCACTGAAAACATTGATAAGATCACTGAATGAAGCTGACCTATAGCTTTCAACCTTCCTGTTTTTCTATGCCCATTCCTCTTGCAGCTTCACAGACCCAGTTATGCCCCTCCTTGGTGTTCAAAGGAGGACCAGAGGGATTTCTTCACCTCTCTGTAGCAAGGACATATGCCAGAGTCACAGAATCCCTCCCTCACCATGCTAGGATGTCACAAAGTCCTTAGCACCTACAACAACCCCTGAAAATTCTCAGAGCTACTTATAGCACCAACCAAAATGTCTTATCACACCCCTGTCTTGGTGACAAATTAAAACTGCAATTTGATTATTAGCATCTTTCCAAACAAAGGTCTGGATCTCACTTCCCCTGCTGCTGATTGCAAAACAGGACTTGACTTCAGTGGAAGCAGATCTGGCCTCAAGGGTATGTTTAGAGAAAGCAAGTAGCAGCTATTTGCCTAGTGTTTATTTTACATTTCAGGTTGAGGCATTTGCAAGTGTGGTTTCTGCTGGACTTTGTATAGCTGGGGTTGTGACTAACAATAATAACAGGCGAAGCTGTGACTTTGCCCCAGCCCCGGAACAAGAGGCCGCCTTGTCCCCAGAGTCATGCAGAAGGCACACGGTGACTCACACCCTCATAATCCCTTTGCTGGGTTTCCCCTTGCTCCACAGGAAAGGAACTTTTTTTCTCCTCCTATACTTGGCGCAGCACATGGTCCCGGCCATGCTTGTCCCAGAGCTGTGAAGTGCGACTGCACTGAAACCCACAGGTCAGGGTGTTAGGCAGCCAAGGGAGGGTAAGCACGGGTAAACTGGGAAACGGGGCTCCACTGAATTCTGCCTTGAGCACAAAGCATACCTGCAGTATGGTGTAAGGAAGCACCTTGGCTAAGGGCTCCATAGTGCCACAACCTTTGGCACAGCTCTGAACAAAACCAGCGACTTCAAGGTGCGCTGTGATTTCCATCCAATCCCTTCATTTCCATGTGACAGTGCTGCACACTGCCCAACTGAACACACAAAGTGTCTCTGGGCCTTTTCTGTGGCAGTGTCATGCATCACTTTATTCATTCTTTAATTAAGCTATCTCCTTCCTTGCAGAGGTTCCATCCTCAGGTGATGCTGTCCAATGGATCCTAGCACATCCAGGTGTTGGCTTCCTGTGAGATTGTGGCTCTGGAGCCCTCATGCAGGGGCAGTCTGGAGGATATCTGTGTGTGACTAGTGATGATTTTGAGAGGCTTGGAAAACTGGATATTTTGAGTTTCTGTCAAGGTAGCCTGGCTGTGTCACTCCTCCATGTCATGTTCAGAGCATCTGAATTGAGTTATGGTCGTTTGGACAACAGATAAAATAGAATATCTTGGGCACTGTTTTTTTCCAGGCAAGTACTTTCTCTATTTTCATACCTTTCACTGCTTATCAGCTCCACTTGTGTTTCTGATAGATTTGATTCATATTTAGGGAACTGCCTTTGCAGTTGAATTGGATTCCTTATAAAGCTCCATGACAAATATGCTAATGGATAGCTAGATTTGGGGGACATCCATTTTTTTCTCACAATAAAGTTCCATGCTTTCTCACCAAAATGTTCATGGGCTCATTGAGTGCCACAGCTTCAAGGGACCAGCCACATGCAGGTCCTTTGCCAGACAAACCAGTGCTTTGAGATGGCACAACATTTTGAGGAGCTCAGCTTCTCTCACGACTGAAGGCCAGTTGAGACTGGAGCAAAATCTAACCAAAGAAGATACGGCTTTTTTGGAAAGTGTTCAGCTCTTGTCCCTTGGGATAAAAATTTTGACTGTTTAGACCATTTAGGTTTAGATTCTTGGAATTCCTACTTGTGTAAAGCTCTTTACATTGCTTCATCCAGAAGTTATGCTTTTACTGCTGTTAACCAGCTAGAAAACCTAACCTGTGGGACAGAGGATATCTGTACCCTGCAATCACAGCAGTGACTGCTGTGGCATCTGTATACCTGAGATAGCTGCCTAGCCCTGAAACTGCAGTGCCTCTTGAAGCCTGCATGCAAGAGGCAAAAACAGTCCTTATGCGTCTAGAAAATCCCTCTCTGCCTGCTAACCCTATTTCTCTGTTTCGAGTGAGCAAAACTACCTGGGGCAGCCCTTGTATTTGCCTCACTGACCTGTGGTTCCTGTGTTGGTGGTCTGTGCCACAACTCAGCAGTGGATACCTGGTTATTGTGGTTTCAGTACAAAAGGTTCACCTGCTAGCACAGGACATGGCCATCTCAGCCATGTCACAAGAGCACACTTCTTTAATTTTCTCTCCAGAAAAGGTAATAATGGGCACATTTGGGAAAATACCCATAATCTAAATCCCTAGGACCAACTAATTCAGTGTAGTAGATTATACAGACACACTTTGAAAGTACTTAAACACTGCTTTTGTGGGAACCAACTCGGGGATTTTTCTAGTGCTGGCACCCTGAGTAGGTATAAGCTTTTTTCCATACAGAAAATTTGACTGTCTGTCCTGTCAGAACTGGGATTAGATTGCAAATAAGAAAATTCCCAAGGTTTGGGATTAAACCTCAAGGAAAGCCAGTGGTACTACAAACTTAAATAATTTCTGAGGAAAAGAAGTGAGTTCCATATAAATGTCTTCAAAATCCAGAAATTCAAAGTGACTTTGTGTGAAACCATTTCACCCCTTCAGGCATTCCTGACTGCCCATTTTGTGCTCAGTCTGCCTCTTCCCTGATGCAAAAGCAGTCGCCGTGTGCCCGACAGGAGCTGCGGGGTGGCTGTGGAGGGGAGAGCTGGTGGAGGGGCTGCAGCAGCTCGGCACTGCACTGTGGGAGCCACCCCAGCTCTGCTGCTGAGGGCAGTGTTGGCTCATGGCTCATGTTATCTTCTTGCGGAGCTCCTTTCTCCCAGCACATAAACAATTTTGTTTTTGTATAAAGACTTTCCCACACGAGTGTCTGCCAAGTTCAGAGGACTGCTCTTTGAGACTGATCTTGAAATTTTTGGAAAGAGAGATGGGATTATATAATAAATTCAGTTAGTCTCAGTGAGGCAGTTGGGAGATGCTGTTTGAGACAATAAAGTAACAGCCAGTGGAATTAAGAAAAACAAAAGAATCCATAGTGTAAGTGGGGAAGGAACTCAATTATCAGTTTAGTAAGTCTAATTTGGAAGCAGATTCACAGGCGAATCATCTACGCATCACAGGATGGTTGAAACACTCTCAAAACAGCAAACCTGAATAGATTAATTTCTCTTAGACTAAACAGCATATCTTTTTTTAATACACAGCTTGTTGTACACCTTGTTGTGTACCTATGGACTCAAGGATCTTAGAGATCTTTTCAGCCTAAAGAATTCTATGATATAGTGATTTTCAAGTAACAGTCAGCTGGTGATTTAAAGAATTATCACTCGTCTTACTGTTGTGACAATATTGAAATTCTTGTTTGCCAAGTGTCTATGGATACTGATACTTTTTGTCCAGCTCAGTTCTTGCTCTTCTAAATAATTACACACCCTAAATGCAACAGTTAGAAATAATAATGCAGGAGAAATATTCCTTTGTCCTGCTTAAAATTTTCTATTTCCACGTGGTGCAAGGCTTTTAGAATTTTAACTCAGTCGCTCAGCATTTCCAGAGAAACTGCAATTTAAAAGCACTGTGGAGCCAAGGAACTGGTCTGGCACTGGGACTGCAGGGAGGCAGGCAGGCTGCGTGCCGGAGGGGCTGGACACCCACCGTGGCTTCTCTCGGCATTTCTGGTGGAATCGACGCAGTTGGCCAAAGGAGCGTTTTCTCATGGAAATGCTGCTGGCAGTGAGACCGAAATGGGAGAGAGAGCTGTCAGAGCAGCATCCCTGAGAGAGAGGGAACTGCTCATGTGCTTGTCATCCGTAATCCTCCTAAGTAATGTCTCTCGTGGTCAGTGAGGGCAGGTATTGCTCTGCAGTGGGAGAAACTATGACAAAGTGTACAGACAGCACCAAACCTGTGACACTGCTTGGGTATCCTCCTGTCTACTTTTCCTTGAGTGTCCTCCTTATCTTTTTGTGCCGCCTCAGTTTTTCTCACATAGTCAGTTCATCCTCTCGTCTGTAAATAACACAGAGACTTAGTAAAGCAGCAGTAGTGGTGTGACAGGATTTCAGTCTTAGGACATTTTCGATGGTACCATAATGATAATTTAATTTTTTTATTGCATTTATTTGTGCAATTAAAAACCATAATGATCAATATGCTACCATCTAAAATGTCCACAGGAAAATAAAGTCATCTTATGTTTTGAGAATTTTATAAACTCTATTTGTGTACTGAACAAGGAAATACATCAGTTTTACAATTGTCTCATAGTTAATTACTTCTTAAAATAGAACTTGGTTCTGACTGCAGAAAGTGTAGGGACTCTTGGGAGCTAAAAAATCTTGAAAACACCCAATTAATAGACCATATAACAAATGCGTAGTTCAAGACTTTACAGGGATTATTTCCAATTTTCTATTCTTTCTACACAACCAAGATTGTTTCTTTTACGTAAGGTCTGTAATTCATACAGCTGGACCGGGCTATAGGCTGCTTAGAACATATTTCTTTAATTATTTAACCTTTTTTCCATTACATTATAGTTTTTCCATAGAAACCTAAAATAAAAAGTATGCTGTATTCTGAAAGACAAAAATGAAGAACCTGTTTATTATCATGGAACTATAGAATCATAGAATATGCTGAGCTGGAAGGGACCCATCAGGATTATGAAGTCTAACTCCTGTCCCTACACAGATCACCCCAAAAATCTCACTGTGTGACTAAGAGTGTTGTCCAAATGCCTCTTGAACTCTCTCATGTTTGGTGCTGTGTCTGCTTCCCTGGGGAGCCTGTCCAGTGCTCAGCCACCCTCTGGGTGAAGAATCTTTTCCTGATATCCAACCTGAAGCTCCCCAGACACAGCTTCAGGTTGTTTCCTTGAGTTCTGTCACTGGTCACAAGAGTGAAGAGATTGGTACCGGCCCATCCTCTTTCCCTCATGAAGCTGTTGAAAACCACAATGAGGTCTCCCCTTGGTACATGAAACGCCCTCTTACTATTGCTGAAGAAGTGGTTTGGCCTGAACGTGACAGTGACACCTGCCCTTTTTATCTACCAAAAAAAAAAACCCAAGGAAGAAGACATTCAGTGTGCAAGGTGGAGGGAAAGGTGTTTGGTGCTTCCTGGCCACCACATGTACTAGTAACAATGAGATGACTGGAGAGGCAGGAAGTGAACAGGAAGGGCAAGGAAGGCAATGCAACCAAGAGGAAGGTGCCAACAGCCATACCATCCCCTGCAGCAAATTGTGTCTCTCTGACCTCCTTCCCCCCAGGGTCACGTCATGCTGGGTCTCACCTCTTTCACAGCTAAATATCCCAACTTCAGAGTATGCCAGCTCTGATACCTCATGACTTACTAAAGCCTAAAGAAACATTATATTCTCCTTCAAGCATGTGCAATTCCATCTGTAGGCCAGGAGATTTCAGCCACTCCACCTGCCTTTCCTGACTCATCACTGGGCTCCCACTGAGGCAATGAGGTTTGCTGCCCAGGCTGGGGGCAAGGCAGAACCTGTCATACCCTGCAGATGCTGGTGCAGGATGTGCCCAAGTCCTTGTGCTCTTGCCAATCTTCATCCCTTTGCCTGCTGGCCACTTGCCACCAGGCTCAGACACTCCATTCCTCAGGTAGGGACATCTCACATCAGAAAAGTGAGAAAAAAAATCTTCTGGGGAATCTCAGAGGATTTATACTCTTACATCCCTCAGGATGTGGGGTTGATTACTCAGGACGTGACTTCTTTTCTGAGTCAGTACTGAACAAATAACTAGTCTGGCACATCACTCGGAGGGACAGTGGTGCTCTGGTGCTGCCTTTTGCAAGAGCCTTAAGTCAGACCTGCATTTTCTCAGGCAAAACCAGCCTGGTCCTGAGAAATGTACTGAGCAGCAAATGCAACCAGGTGTGCTTATCTCCTACAGTTTCGCCTGGTTGCCCTTGGTGGTGTCACCAAGCATTTGAACAGGGGTAACAGGTTAATTTGGGAGGTCAGTGCCCCTGTGCCACATAGTCGAGAGCTACCTCTTGTGGATGTTTTCGAGCTGCCTTAAATCAGTCAGCTTCTGTGAGACTCTTAGGTGGGGACTCATACCAGATGAATGCAATGTGAAAACAAGGCTTAGTGTTGTGGGGAATGGGTGCCTTTCTATTAAAAACTGAGGAACAACTTCTGTTCTGTCACTACATAGAGGAGGAGGAAAATACTTTTCCTAGTTTAACTCCTAATAACCTAGTTATAGGTATGATTTATACCTAATGGCCAAGGCAGGTAGCCCTGTGATTATGCCCTTTGGTAGATGCACTATTTAGATGCATTTATTTATCTGGTGATTGATAAAAATGCATAGAAAATCTGAAAAGCAAGACAGGAAATGAACTGCTTTCTCATTTTACCCTTTTTTGTGTGGTTAGAGAAAGTACTGTAGAGCATCTGTTTCCCAAACTGCAAACCAATCTGGTTCGTTTGTAAAAATGTACAGTGTCATGCATTGTCCCCTGGAATCAGAACTAATGAAAAGTTACACAATAATATGATCAAATATAGCTTCAATTAATAAAAACTGTTGCTTTTCTCAGAATAGTTGCTCCAAGAAAACAAAACCTCAATGTTCATGCCCTAGTTTTCTCATGGACTCTATATGAGAGGAATGTTCAGAAGAGGCTTTTAAAGATTTCTTTCTTCCTGAACAGCCCTCGTTCTGCAGACATCCACAGACAGGACCAGATGATACTGCAGTGTCATGAAAAGGCACTTCCAGAGGAATTTACATCCTCACACTTTTAGCTACCACCAGAATTTATTAGTTAACAGATCACCACTTCCTGATACTGTTTCTGGAAGTCTTGGTCTTTTGATCATGCCATCATGTTCCTGAAATGCACAAGAAAATGGAGGCTCTGTATGCCTGCTCCATTTGATGAGCACAACAGTCCTGGAGCAATCCAAACCATCCATCATTTTTGGCCTGCTCACAGTGAAACAGGCTTGTTGTTTAATCATTACTTGTACCAGATATCGGAACACCAGGTTTACCTCTGAGAGCCCAGCAATTTTTCTCAGAAGTGCTGTGACAGAAGTCAAAGGGGCTGATTCTCCTGTTCCGCTGACATTGTGTTCCCCAGGGTCCACTGAATGACACGGAGTTACTTGAGATCAGTATGAACAAAAAATGAGGGAAGCACGTTTGCTTTGACTAGAAGCTATTAGTTAAGCAAAAGTGGAACTACACTTAGGCTAGTAACAGTGCCACGGCTGGGTGTCTTACACAGGAACTTCGTTCTGAGAAAAAAATATTTAGATATCAGCAAGTATTCATTGATAAAATTGATTGATTGATTGATTGATTGATTGACTGATTAGAAAATTGATTTGAGAGCAGCCCTGGGGATACTGAGGATGAAAAACTGGACATGAGCCAATATGCACTCAGAACCTAGAAGGGCAACTACATCCTGGGCTGCCCAAAAGCAGTGTGGCCAGCAGGTGGAGAGAGGTGATTCTGCCCCTCTGCTCTGCTCTGCCGAGACCCCAGCTGGAGTGCTGCATCCTGCTCTGGGGTCTATGTAGGTACAGGAAAGACATGGACCTTTTGAGTGGGTCCAGAGGAGGATGGTAAAGATGATCAGAGGGAGGAAGGGAGGCCGAGAGAGTTGGGTTGTTCATCTGGAGAGAAGAAGGCTTTGGTGAGACCTTAGAGCAGCCTTTCAGTACTTAAAGAGGGGTTATAAGGAAAAGGGGGTTTATAAGAAAGATGGGGACAAACTTATCAGGGCCTTTAGTAACAGGACAAGGGGCCACAGTTTTAAACTGAAAGATGTTAGGTTTAGACTGGATATAAGAAAGAGATTTTTTATAATGAGAGTGGTGAGACACTGGAACATGTCTCCCAGAGAAGCTGTCGATGTCCCATCACCATTCAAAGTCAGGATGAGTGGGGCTTTGAGCGACTGGATCCAGAATGATGATCCTGGCCCATGTCAGAGGAGCTGGACTAGATTATGTCTGAAAGTCCCTCCCAACCCAATCTGTTTTGTGGTTCCATGATTTGAAGTATCCTGCTTCCTCAGATCTGGCTTGCTCACTTGTTGGAGATGCAGTTCATGGCCCCATGGGCCAGAGAAGTGGGTGTTACAGATATGGTTGCTGAAGAGCTCCCCAGATGATTCTGAGTTCTTGAAATATTGAGAAAACTCAAGACCGAAAAGAAAAACTTGTTTCTCTTGAAGAGTTCTATAATTCTTGTGAATTGCCAAAAAATGAGGGAAAATTTGCCAATGCAATAAATGTCTTTCTAATATGTTGTGACCCAGCCTGTGCTCTTGCATCACAGTCCCGGTAAGAGCATAAAAATCTGCAATTCCTTCCAAAACCTACCACTGCCACAGTGTTGTCAACCAGATTTCTCCTCAACACTGGGCTTAATATAAAAAAATTGCTAGGAGAGCCTGAAGATGGAGTGAAAGGCAGAGAAGTTCTCTTCTTTTGTTTGAATCAGCATTATTGTAGTTTGATAGCTGGAACTTTTTGGAGTAGAAACAGAAAATACAATTTTTTATATCAGGACATATTTCTGGTTTTTACAGTGATACCTGGGTATTTTCAGTATTTTTTCCGAGACTTTTTCATATGCAGTATAATGTTTTATTTGCTTTTCTGTCCAATTCTCACTGAATGGAAGCTTTTCACATGCTGCTGCCCCTCCTCCACTCCACCCCTCCAGTTCATGAGCAAGTTTACTGAACTCCCCAGCAGCTCATGTTTATTTTCTTATCTTAAGTTGGAGTGCGAAATTAAAACACTTGATTTGTCCTTGGCAAGTTAAAATGCATATTATTTATATAGCACTGTAGGGGTCTGTGGCTCCTTGTGAACAAAGAGAAACTGAAATACCATGGCATGGAGCAATGCACTGCCAGACCTTACAGACTGGGCACGATGGAGGACACAGAGCCATTCCTTGCTTGGCTAACATCACTGGATGCTTTGTGGATGCACACCCTGCTCCTCACACCTGGTGTGTCCAACCAGGATGTTTCACTGGAAATACATTAGAGCCATTGTGGGCACAGCCCCTGGGGACACTTTCACAGAGCACCTTGGTGCCAGGTGGATTTCTGGCACCAGGTCACTCCAATGTCGCCAGCCAAGTTTTACGACACCTCAGTCGGGTATTACTAGCAGTCAGCTCACAGTGTCATTGACCTCCAGGTGGAAAAACTGCCTTTATTCACCTTTGCAGGGTATTTTTTCCAGTCTCCATGGAACTCCAGGTAGCCCTACCTGTATTTACAGCGGAGACAAATAGCACTGGGGTAGTGCACCCCACCATGATTCATTATGATCCTCATAAAGGTGCAATATGTTATGTAAAATGTTGTTAAATATTTTTTAATGGTCCGCATAGCTTAGTTGTTAGCTAAAATCTAAATCAATCAGAAAAATTCTTTACCTATACAACTGTAATTAATTTTAACCCTAAATTTTTGCTAAAAGCACACATTCAACAGTCTCGCTCCTAGTCTGTTGACAGAAAAAATAATTCTTGTCACTGTTGAATTTGAGGTGGGAATGGTATAATAAACTATAAGTTTTAAGAAACTGAGTAGTAGTAAAACTTGAACATTTTGCCATTTCTTTATGCACAACCCTCTGGAGTATATGCACACATACTTGTGAGTTCCAATACAAAGTATGTCTCATAAAAATAGTCAGTACCCATCCTCTTGTCAAGTGTTACCCTTTTATCAATGCCTGCCATTTCCTGAAAAATAAGCACCATTTCCAAAGAATCAAGTCTAGCTCAAGAGAGAGCAATTTCGTGAAGGTGGAGAGTAAAATCAGACATTTTAAAGCTGAAGTACTAGTATGAATGAAATTCTTTTCCATTTTTCCTCCTTTGTTAGGATATCAGATGTGGGTTATATTTATGAACAAGTAATATGCCATCAGTTGTTGCAGTTTGCGCTGTAGTTCTATGCCATAAACTTTTGCACGTCCAAAATCAGATTGTTCCAGTTTCAAGCCCATCATAAAAGCATTAAGACTGTTTTGCCTGAGACATGGAAGAAGTATCCAGTCACTTAAATATCTCTCCATTCCCCCCAAACATTTAAAAGTGCAAGTGGGAAATGCTCACCTAATATACAAAAGCAGTGTCCAATAGCTGGAAAAGGTCTGAAGATCCTTTCAACTGCAGGTTATAAAGATGGTTATCTCTGGGAGAACATTCCTCATCTTTTCCATATGTTCAAAATAAACTGTCTTCTGTGATTCCGAAGCTCTTTTGGCAGGAGAGGAAAAGTGTTGAAATACTGCATTTCACAATTTTCCAGACCAAACAGTAACTTATCTAAACTATACATTACTGTATTTTGCAGCACATAAGCTCACCAGCTCTCTGCAAGTTGATAATCCTTTTCATTTTTCATTACTTGATAGCTAGAGAGGTATCTAGCAGAGTTATCATAAGCATTATCAGCGCAAACAGTGATACCAAGCCAAGGACCTTTGTGATCATAGCATGTTTTCTGCTTGTATGGGATATTTTAATGCAGTCTCAGTGCCTCATTGAAAGCAGTCCAGCAGACGACAGATTATCTCCCCTTTCTGTTTAGTGAGCAACAGCTATTTGATACTACAAATGTATTTGAAACATTTTGATACTACAGTGGCAGAGAGACATTGGCCACAAACTAAAATCTGTTCTCTTTATCAAAGATTTAATTTTTATATTATTTGAAAAAAGCAATATGATTGGCAGCATTTGGTTTTGGCAACACACAGAAGCTTTTGTCCTATAAAGTTATGTGTTTTTAGCAGTGAGTGAATCTTGGGAAATTACATCGTCTCATTTTCACCATTTTTTTGTGCACAAGTCTTACAGCATGTACACAAATACTCATGAACCACTCAGTACAAAATATCCCTCAAAAGAATAAATTGTTCACAGTCAATTCACCTCCTGAAGTGAGCATGGTGGAATTTTGGTATAAATTTCTTACTTCCTTCGCAGGCATCCTCTTGTCTTCTGTGATTTCATGTGTTTTGACAATGAAAAACATTTCAAAAAACATTTGTGCTTAGAAGCTGTGTTAGATCTTTTCTATGATTCACACTCTTTGCCTGCTGTCTTGCCATGAGCAATTCAGAAATGTCTGCATAAGTGACCATGAGTGGTCTGACACTTACTGCCTTCTTTCCTTCTGTCTGCTCCAAACAAGGTCATTTCTACACTTACTTGGTAAAGCTGACAACCCCAATTTTTAGTTGTTCTTTTTTCTTTGAGAGAGGGGTTTTCTTGACATTTTAATGGAAGACCATCAGTTTAGTTGTTGTCACAGTCTTGATCCTTGGAGGGGTGTAATTTAAGCAAATAAAACTATGTAAGTAAACTTACACTAGCCTTTAAATCACAATGATTTTGTCAGTTTGAAAACCTCGTGTACTAGGCTCACTGATCCCACATACAGTACAGGCAGTGTTTGGTCCATGACATATATTCAAGATAAAATCACTAGACATAACAAAAACTTTTTCCTATCTAGATTCACCATAGCAGCAGCTCTTTTGGTAGGTAGATGACTTCGGAAATTATTTTTATGCCCCTTCTTGCTTTTCAGCCACAATAGAAATTATGGTTTTGCAAACTTTTAAACAAAATTTAGGAGCCTTTGTCATTAAAAGTGTTGCACAAGTGTATTATGTTATTTAAGATCAGGAATGTGAGACTTCATCTGAAAAAGAACGTGTGGAAAGATCTGGGGAGGTTCCCACAATGGGATCTTAATTTATGAGGGGCTCATCAGAGGACCTGTCTCTAAGTGAAGTGCCGGTGGAAGAGGTTATGGGCTCCATATGCACAATGAACAATGCCGAGTCATCAGGACCAGATGGTATTTACCCAACGGCGGTGGAGGCATCCAAGGATCAAAGAACTGAGCTGCAGTGTTTAAGTGCACACTGAAAGCTCGTGTGGTAGCTGAAGACTGGTAGCTGGCAAACTAACACCGAATTTTTAATTGTGCCAACTACAAAAGAACTTTGTTCAAGGGAATTTCAGGGGAACTACAGGCCAATGATCCTGATGTCTATGCTTGGGCAAGGTAGAAGAAACAATAATGAGGGCCATTAATTAGTAAATATGTGTAAATACGCTGTACTGTACAAAAGCCAACGTGATCTTTGTAAAGTGAGGTCTATCATTGAAATTCTATTAAAATGTTCTTTTTGAAATATTATTTCTCTGAAGGACTCAGCAAACATGTAGGGATATTCCACTGATTCAGTCTATTGAATTCTTAAAACTCTTCTGCAAGACCACAGAAATCACTCCTAGAGAAATTGAAAAAACATAGGGTAGTAGGTCCTTGTATGCTTAAATAATTGCTTAGAAGATAGGAAAGAAAGAGTAGAAAACACAGTCTATTTTCATGGCAGGTTGTTATCAGTGGAGTTCCAGAAGATCTGTGCTAAAACCCATGATCAAAATATTTCTGTAGGATCTGTAAAAGAGTTTAATAGTGAGATAACACTGGGGACATTCTTAGATTATTCTGGATAGCCAGATGATGGCTGGCTGTGAACAACTGCAGAGGGTTTTAAAAGATTAAGTGGCCAAACAGTAAAATGCCAGATGAAGATCCATGTAAATAAACATCAGGTGATGCACATGGGAGGAAGTTATCTGGAAACTAAATGTAAAATGCCAAGGACCATATTGTTATCACTTGTGAACAACATCTTGGGGCTGTAATAGCAGCAAGAAGATGTCAGCCCTGTGCTCAGTAGCACTAACAAAACCAAATCAGATGTTAGAGAGTATTAGGAAGAATGTACAGAACAGAACAGTGACTATTGTGGTGCCACCACTGTATAGATCCATGGTTTCCCTGAGCATGGAGTAGCACACAGGTCTGAATCCTCCCTCCACCTCTGCAGCAGAAGAGAAGCACGTCCCAGCAAGGGTGGTGAAGGCAGCTGAAGGAGGTTTCTACATATGCTGTGAGTGTGTGAGCGAAGCTTTTCAGCTTGGAAAGGAAACCTCCATGGGAGACCTGGAGCCAGAGCCTAAGGAGGCCTTGGCAACAGGGCAAGGGGAAACAGAGACAGAATGATCATTGCCCCTCTCAGCTTGAGACCTTGCATCCAACCAGTCTATCAGGTACCAGCTTTGAACAAAAAAGGGTGTTTTTTAGGTACAATGTCTTCTGATAATTTTCTTTCTTAGTCACAGTCGTTGGCCTGAAATCCTGTTATTCTGAAATCCAGTTACTCTAGAACCCAGCACAGCATCTCAGAGGATAGCAGTGGCACAGTACAGGAATGACACTCAGCTCTCAGCTCCTCCTCTAACAACAGGCTGTTGAGCCTGGATAAAAATCCCCAGTGTGATATTTCCACTTAAAAACTTCCAAGTTTGCCAGAAAGATATGGCTTGAAACAATGCTTCAAAGCAATATCACTTAAGGCCTGTATGTAGGAAGCCTTTTCTGTTTACAGAAACACTGGTTAACATTCTCTGATCATGTCATATTTATTTACTAGGGTTACAAATGCAAGAAACAGAGGCCTAAGGTAATTTCATGTTTAATAGGTGAAGTCTCAAGAAAAAAGACATTGTCATATCCTTTTATTTATATTTCAGAGGTGTGAAACCTTTTCTTAGTGACATCGGGTTTAGTATTTACTTAAGATAAGGAAGAATCCTACAAGGAAAAAAGGTGATTACCTGATTAACAGACTTATTCACTCATTCATTGAATATTCCACTTCCTCCTGTGACCAGTGAATGAAATAAGGTGTAACTGAGGAACCCCAAGCCAACAAGCAAAGAAAAGGTAGCTGAGGGTGCAAAAAGGACAAAAAGGAGATCTCTTGGAGAAAAAATCATGAAATAGCTCAAGGAAAGAAAGACCCTCTAAGAGAACTAGAATAGGAGAGCATGGCAATAGTTTTATTTCTACACAATATGTTCATCTGGGTCTCAGGTAAGATTTATACCAACACATTGGACTTCAATGTTGCAATAGTTCTAGTTCCTCTCATTCTTTTTCATTTTTTTCTTTTTCCTTTTTATTCCCCTACCAGAAGTAGACATTGTGAATTTTCTGAAAAAAAGGGTTTATCCTATGCTGTTTAAACAGTTCCCAGCATAGTGTCCCTGACCCATCACGAGGATGTGCTTTGGCAAATAAAAACCAATAGGAGAGTGTAGTTGGAGATGAAATGCTGAAAGTGGGTCTTGATGCTCAGAAAAGATGTTCCTTTGGTATTTGTTTCTGTGTGTTATTATTATTCCTTTAAGTAAACAAACACATTAGTTCACCTCATTAAAATCAAAGAGAAAAATCCAAGAAATGTAGTTCAGCAGCCAAAGTCTCAAAATCCACCTTGAAATCTTATTGGCTGCCTTCTCAAGGGAAGTGTAAATCTTCCTTTCGTTGGCTTTTATTTCTGAATTTGGCTCTGCTCCTGGAAATCTTTCCTGAGAGGCCTCCACTTGCTATAAAAGTTGCAAAAGAAGCCTCACTATTTGCAATACAGTTCTAATTATTTTTCTGATGGGCCAAGAATTGCCTTGTGGCCATCTTGGGAGAGCCCTGGTTCTGTATTCCCAATGCATCACTTGGAGTCATTCTGGACAGCAAGCTCTCACTGCCAGTCAAAACCTCTGTGTACCTCAGGGTTAGGCCTTTAGTCTGTCCATGTCCCTGCAAAGTCAACTGAAGCTTTCCATCTGATTGCTGTGATGCAATGCAGCAGATTCCTTGCTGGGAAGGCAACAGGAAAAAGAGATTAAAAAACCAAACAGAAAGGGACATGAAGGGAGGCTTGGCCACAGGAAACCAGGAAGAGCAACTGTATCTTACCTTTTACTTGTTTTCTTCTTCTGGGATCCCACTCTAAAAGGGGTCTGTACCCTAATTTTGGAAAAACACCCAATGTTGTCCACTGCATTCTTTTCCAAATGACAACAGAAGGATTCTGGAGGGAATGCAGTGACTTTTTAATATATAACTTTGCTTGGATTAGTGGATAGCCCGGGGTGCTTTTGAGAAAGAAATGCTGTCAGGAAAACACACTGGGGGCTCAGTGTCTCACAGCACATCAGATTATTTTGCAGTAACAAGGCAGGAAGTTCAAGCTAGGCAGCTACAAGAAGTTATCCAGAAAAAAAGAAAAAGAAAAAAGGAAAACAAAAAAAAAGAAAAGGCAGCACAATAGAGCTCAAATACAACTGTTTGTTTTGCTCTGAGGTTTGTGCTGAGCACAATCCAGCTTGCAGGCTCAGCAGAGGTGCTCACAGAAAGTAGGTTGATAAATGAATGAATTTCAGGGGGCAGGAAATGCTGATGCTAACTTTACTGGGAGCAGCTATAAGGCTGCACTGTAACCTTTGAGCTTTGACTGCAAAGAAGTGCTGCGCAGCCCTGTGTGACACTATCACAAAGCTTATGAGCTGGGGGCAGAGAGGAGGGAAGGGGAGAGAAAGGGGGCAAATAACATCATTACTTACTCTGGTTTTAGTTCAACGTTTATCTTTAAATATTTTTTTTCCTTCTGAATTAGTTTCAATAAAACGTGCATCGCTCGTGGAGCTCCTTCAATAAAAAAGTCACTGTTTGTTATACGATAACACTGAACAGACTCCAGGCACTCCATTTTCTTATCTTAGATATACAGTGGAGCATAACTCAAGCAAAGGGGAGAAGTTAATGCATCTGTAACACTAGGTAACAGAAGCAACAGTAGCATGTTAGTGTAGTAATAACTCTCACATGTGGAATATCTGAAGATGGGTTTTATTGAATTCAGTTTATTTAACCAGGATAAACCCTTGAGATATGGATCTCATTTACAAGATGGTGTTGGCAAGAAGGCAGATTATTACAAGCACATGTGGAAGATAAGTATAAAACAAAAAGCAAAAGACCTGTTTATATTTTTAATTAGGACCCTTTTATCACCAAAAATGTTAAGTGAAAAGGAATATAGATAGAGATATAACTATTGCTGTTGATATTAACAGCAATGATCCTTCCTACTTACACAGCACTTTGTTTTTCTCCTGGGTATCTTGACATTGAAAAAAAAATAAAGGTGAAATGTCCTCCCTTGTTGTACATCAAGCCTGGCTAATCCTGTTTTGCTCAGGGACCTTTCCCAGGTCCCAGTGAAATGGCCCACAAGGACTCAATAATTGTGTCAGAAGAGGGAAAGGGTGCAGTGCAGAAGTGGGAAAGGGAGCAGTGCAAACCTGTGCAGGGTGGAGGGCCCCGCAACTGAGTGTGCTACTGAAATGCAGTCATATCTAGGTAGTGCTAACACATTAGAGAAAAAACCAAGGAGAACACAATGTACAGATCAAACTTCAGGAGAATTAAAGTAGGCCAAGTGTAAGTATTCCAAGTGGAATTTGACCAGGATTACCCCTTTTCATCCTGCTAAAAATACTACATGATCTTTCATGAGCATAGGCGTTCCAGACTCAGCTTCAGCATTTCACACAAAAGGCATTAAGACGTACATTTATATGAATGCATTTTTTGAAACAGTTACCTTTTAAGTGACCCCTAAACAGGTATAGACCACATTAAAGTTATATGTGGTATGCTGGCACTTGAAGCTGCAAGATGATGGAGTGCTTTTCTTTTCATAAGGCAATTTTGCTTGATAATCAAATGTCTCTAGTAGGTAAATAAAAAACCTCTCTCCTCTGTTAGAGGAGTTATTATGTTGTGTTTACAATGTATTCTTTTGGTCTGTAGTTAACATACTTCAAATACTCTTAAAAGTAAATGGCTGCCTTCCAGCCAATGACATTTTTGGGCTATCAAAGTGCATATTTTGCTCAGAAGTGTGATGCTGAGTCTGCTGCTCTGCTTTCCCTCTCCACTGCAGGTTTCCCCTCCTTGTGCAGAGATCTCCAAGCAGCACAGTCCAGCATCTTTTTCATCTCTGGAGGGGATAGAAGACCAGACTTGTCCAGCCTTGCTGGGGTGTGGCAAATGCTGGGATAAATATAACAGGACATGACAATATTATGTAGGAATGTTTGCCAATGAAAAACAAAACAAAACAAAAAGTCTTTTCTGAATGGGAGCCTCCAAGATTTTCTGATGAATATTCACCTGAGCAGTAGGATGCTCTGCTGGGGCCTTCATAGCAAAACTGAGCCTTTTAGTTTTGTAAAACGACCACAGTGGAAACTACCTGTTTGGTTACCACTGCAAAAGCCTTTACAGTCTACAAGGCTCACATGGGCCATGCCTTGATAATTAATTTTATGCAGCAGCAGCAATAGAAGCTCAGCTCCCCAACTTGTCTGTTGGGATTTTCCCTTGTTTTCTCCCATTTGCAGGAGAGGTTTAATCGTGGGTGGTAAATGTAAAGGGTGTGCTGGTTACCTCCACAGCTGTCCCCTATGGTCTTAATTTTATTTGAGCTTTTCTGTGTGCTTGAACACTGGAGTCATCAAGTCTCATGTCCTGCCAGTGGTGGAGTGGTTGTGAAGAGCTCCCCAGTGCTCCCATCTCCTCAGCACTTAGAATTTTCTTGCCATTAACTTCCAGAGTGTTCCCTCCCACTGCCTGCAGCCATCTGGTGGCAGAGCAAAACGTTGCCTGGGGGTATCTGCTTGAATTAATTTGCTTTGGCTCTATTTGCACCTTTGTGTATTTGTTTACCATTTGAGCAGTGACATTTATTTGCACGACTGTGCTAAGGAAAGCCAGTTCGGGGAGAAATGTCAATATTTGCTCTGAAGAACAACCAGACCCCAATTCAAAAACATTCTTACTAACTCTAAGTACATGGATGTGTCTCATCAACTTTGCTGAATGAAACCTGATGCTGGGAACAGAAGCAATGCCATGAGCTTTCACTCGCCAATTAAGACAAATTGGTCGTTGCCGAGCCTGAACTGAGATTGTTCAGGATCTCTCTTCACTGTACTGAATCTGAAGAGATAAAACACATGCCAGGGATTTGCACACATTTGGAAAAACACAGCCCTGTCACGTCTGCACAGAGTAAGAGGCAATGCGGTTGGTATGAGTAATTGTTGCGGTGTTAAGTCTCTGCAAAGGCTGCAGTGAAAAGAGAGTCCAAAAGGAACATGACTGCTAAGAACATGATAAAAATCATGCCAGAAAGTCTTGCTTGGGGAGTCATGAACTGTACTAGGTCTCCACAGGTGTATGGGCAAAGCAGACCAGAACTGTCAGGACAAACCCACGGCTTTTATATAATCTGTAATTTTCTAAACATATACACAACAGTGAATTTTGGTTGCAGAAGTGATGGGGGCTTTGCTTGTTATAAGTATATTGTGGAGTTTTTTCTGATACTTACTATGTGAATTATAACATCTGTGGGGAAACATACTTGATTGAGGCTCCTGTCCTGCTAGAACAGCTCCAAGGAAATAATATGAGGCTCAAGGCTGAGATCATCATGTCAAATTAAGCCACAACAATAAAGACTTAGTACAGGAGCAGCAAAAGTTCCTATATTAATGTTGCCTAACTTTTTCTATTATAAAAAATTCCAAATTTTTTTTTTCAGAGATTTGACAAGCGTCAGATTTGCAATTAGGAAGGAACTGCTTGATGTCTCTGAAAAAACAATAAATTTGTTCAGAGTTGCCTGGGCCCTGTAATGCAAAAACCCAAACCCATTCCTTGTGTTTTATTGTAACCTGTAGAACTTGTCTGAAGTTTCTGAGCATGTGCTACTAGCTGAGCACTCCCCAGCCCCTTCAAGGACTCTTGGCCTCTCCAGGTGCCCAAGGACTCCACCAAGGGAGTGGGCTGTCCAGGTCTGTTTACAATGCACTAACCCCAAAGAAACTGGGTAGGGAGACTGAAATGTCTGCCCCCAGAAACCCTGGTGTGATTTCCTAAGTGTCGTGAACCAGGGCTCAGGTGGCACCTTGAGTTATTAATGGAGACTGAGAAGTCTTTATCTAACCCATTGATATCCTATGCTGAATTCAGCCTCGACTACAGACTGCCCCTAAATTCTGCCTCTGGCAAGCTTTTACAGCCATGTTGCTGGAATCAGGCACCGCATCTCAAAAGTGGCTGCAGTGAATTCACACCATGGTTTGGTTCCCTGGAGCTGCACTCCTGCAGAGGCTGCTCCAAGGAGGACAACCTGCCCAAATGCAATTCACCTCATGCTTTGAACACAGCCAAATCATATCCTGCATCTTGATTTTTAGCTGAGAAGTGACTCACTTGCTATTTCATGAAATACTACATCCCCCTTTCTCTTCTCCCCCTACTCCTGAGCATGTAGCATTGAGTATACCCCAATGGCCAAGTTCAACAAATTAGCAGCCAGAAATTTTAATCAGATATTTAATCTTTCAACCATGGAAGTGAGATTTTGTGTTTACAGTGGCATTAGGCCAGCTCAACCTCAGAGAAAAAGATTGTTAGTAGTGTCCTTGAAGCTGGGGAGCCAGAGAGCAGTGACTCCACTGAGCAGGTCTGTCTGACCTGAGGCTGAAAGGCAGCTGTAATCACCACTCAGTACCTACAGCACTGTGGGCTTACTGAGCCTTGGAGAGCCAAGGAAGTTATTATCGTTTTTGGAATATTGCTGCTCTGTGCATTCAAAATTATTTAGTATAGTAAAGAAAAGAACTAAGCTTTGGTGACAGGAGGCCACAGCAGATGAAATTCTAACACACTCTGCTCCTGAATTTGCCAAATCCTGGAGTAATAGGAAGCATCTTCCCAGATCAAATGCCAGTAGTGAAGTTAATGAATCTTCCTGTTTCAAAAGTTTATTTTCTCATACAGATGCCTTGCACAGATGCATACTTAAGTGTAGCCATATGCACATTATTCATTCCTGTTTGTAAGGATCCCATCTGTTGCCCAAAGCAGTACATGAACAAGTTGGTTCTCATAATGTTATCCCTGAAAAGCATGTTGCCAAGTAGAATATGTGAAACACTTTTCAGTCATACTTGGTGATCACCTTTATGACTGGAAGCTAGAGGTTTGGTATTTCTGACAATAATTTTGCTGGGTATAGTCATGGAAGGTTTATATTCAAAATATTCTTATATTATGCCCGAGGTCTGAATGCTTTAAAAGTCTGGGAGGATTTGGTTGTCTTGGAGGACTTGGGTGGGGTGGCACAGTATCATTTTCTGATTTGCCCTAAATACAAACCTGTGAGCTCTCTGGAGCTCCTAAGACACCCCAGATTAGGACAGGAATCCTGACCTCATCATTCAGATTTCTCACGTAGAAATGTGAGACCCTGAGGAGGAAAAAAATCTTCTTTCCTCAGTGCAGATATGTCTGCAGTCAGTGATTTGTGTCAGCCCATCAGTATTCTCAGTGGTGAAATAGCAGTTTGGAAGGCATTATAGTTCTGTACAAAGAGCCTAACATTTATTTACCTTGGCTATTTGCTGGGCATTTTTCTGGTAGCCATATGAGAAGTGGATCCTAGGAGATAAGTTTGGATTGTTTATAATTCATTAGAGTCTGAAGAGGTTATACCACTATGTACCAGGGTCAAGTTTTTAGTTCCTTGTTGAACTCTCTGACTCTTCACTGGAGATGCAGACAAATTCTGCCCAAGATAGGGATAGTTTTCAGGAAGGGTGTGCATATAGCTGCTGTCTTACAGATTGACACAACCTTTGTTTTTTCTAAGTAAAACATACCACTTTATGGTCTCCCAAAACGTAAATGCTTCCTATGGCTTTGATTGCTACAGTTTAATTGCAGTTGTTGTTCACATAACTTGTTTAATATGATTAATGTCATAACAAGTCTGCGGACATTCCTCAGTTCTTTACCTTGACAGTGGAACAACACTGGTGACAAAGTGCAGGTTAGGGCATAATGGATCTCTCTTTTTTTAAGGAATTACCTAGGAGTGCTTACAGAGATTTCAGTGTTGGCATTTGCTTATTGGATAATTTAGTTCATCTCTATTTCCAACAGGACAATTCAATTTCCCTGTAGAGCTGGGAGATATGTTGCTTCTGAAATAAGTTTCCTTAGTACATCTACTCTCTATAAAAATCTAACCATCCAATGGGGAGAAAGAAGTACAGATCTTATATTGACTATAGGCATCCTGTGTATCAGAACAGATATCCTTTTGTTCAGGCCAGTGTCTAATGGGAAGATTAAATATGTCCTGTACATTTATATCTAGTAGGGATATTAAGAAGCGTGAGAGATGGCACAATTCAGATTGGGGCCAGGACACTTAGGTGAAGCCACTTTAGTGGCATTGACAGATGATCTCTCCTTGTCAATAGATAGAAAACAGCCATCCATTTTCATCCTCCTGGATCTTTCTTCAGCATTTTACACTCTTGACCTGAAGATATTCCTGTTTCACTTCAGAGTGTTAACAGGGGACAGGGTAATGTAATAAATGGCCAGGTCCCTCTTGAAGGGAAGCCAGTGACTGCTAGATGTAGAAAGCTATGTTTCTGCTGTTGGAAGACAGCAGCATTTACCAAGTCCCCCAAGGATCAATTCTCTCTGTTCTGCTATTCAGTGTTTTCCTGCCAGTCAGATGATGTGCCCTCTTGGAACACCCAGATAGTTCTGGTGCACCTTCTTGTTGCACATTCCTGCTGTTTGGTTAATGTGACTTTATCTGGATGAGAGCAATGCATAGATTAGCATTAAAAAGTCTTTGTCTGAAAGCTAAAGCCTGTCATGATCCACAAGATACTGAGAGAAAGAAGTTTTTTTGAAGAGCTGGTACGAGTTGTGCTCCTCTTGGTGGGAGGCATGAACCAGAGTTGGTCAGTCACTCCCACACACTAAGGGTGCTCTTGTGTTCCACATTGTTTTCAGAACCTTCGGCACCACTGAACTGAATGAAGATATCAGCCTTCTGATTGGACTGCAAGAGAGGAACACACAAAATTCTTGACCATCACTAGCCCACAGTAGTTTTAGCTTTCTGTGCCAGTGTTTAACTGCCCTTGCCATTAAAAAATGTTCATTTTATCCTTGAAAAATATCCCACACTGCAACTTCTGCTAACATTTTCTCATTTTATCTATCTAGTGGACAGAAAGGACTTTCGTTTTTTACTTTTTCTTTGCAGCTGAATTTTATATATTTGAAATGTGTTATCACATCTTCCCTCTGGACTAAACAAGCCCATATTTTTGTCATTCTTTCTCTATAAGTCATGTTGTCAAAACCTCTCATTATTCATGACTTTTCCCAGTTTGTCCAAGTCTTTTATGAAATGTCTGTTCAATATGGGCACAGTTCTTTACAGATGCCTTCTAGATGCTGAACAGAGTGGAGGGATTTCTTTCAGTCTTAAATAAAATATTCCTTTCTACAAATCCCCATCATTTACGTGAGTATTTTACATTAATGTCATAAAATTGAGTCACCCTTAATGTGTGGTCCCCCACATTCTCTAGTTCAGTTTTGGAAGAACTGTTGCCTATTCAGTTCTTCCCCACGCTTGCATTTTGGCTGAAGATGTCTTTCTAGCTGTAGTACTTTAGTTGTTACTGATAATTTTATTTCAAACACTGTTTCTTCAATGCATAAAGATCTTTTGAATTCTAATCTAACCTCCCAAATGTTTCCAGACTCTTCCAAGAAGTGAGAAATCCTTTCTGATATTTTCCAAGTTTTTAATAAAAATGTTGACCCAAGATGGAACCCCCGTGGAACTACAAAGAAATTTTGCAGTCTGGCAATGACCTGTTTCCAGCTACTTGGTAAGTAAAGTTTTCCAAGAGGCCTTACAATAGTTTTGAGCTCATGTTTTCTTATAATTTCCTTAGGAAGCTGTCACATGAGACAGCGTCAACAGCCTTCCTAACATCCAGATGTGTGACATCAGCTCACAAACACCCATATCCTGCTAGAGAGGAAAATTGAGTTAGGCTTAAAAGAGCTAGTGTTTGTTTGACAAAACCATGTTCCTGTGCAGCTATTATCTCCCAAGTAGTCTGATTGTCACCTGATCTTCTGGCTATATATATGGCTATACTATATATGTACAGTATTACGCTCTATTATTTTTCTGGAAATTTAAATAAAGAAGACAGGCCATGGTTCACGGACTTGTCCTTATTAAGGGACACCTGACTAATGGTGTCCTAAAAATTTTTGATGAATGAGTTTTATGCCAACGGTGTTAACTGCAGTCAACATTTGTCTACAGTTGATTCTATTTAATGAAGGCCAAAATAAAAAAGAACCAAATTGGATCAATATACTTACAGAATAATGCCTCATTTTTACTTTACATCCCTTGGAAGTTGTGCTTTGCCTGAATGTTTCTGATTTTCTCTCCATGGCAGGTGGTGTTCCTTACAGCTCTCCTCAGTTATGTGCCATGTATTTTACTTTCTTTTTTATTCTTATATAGAGCCTTATTAAAGAGGTTTAGCAAGAGTAATGATCAGTTCTGTCTGGAGCTGTTGAAGATATTTTCTCCCACTCTTGACAGTCATTGGTCTGGCTCCAGTAATTCATGCCTGTGCCACTTCCTGGCTGGGCTACAGCAATGCAGAAAGCCTTCAGTGAATCAACGTGTGCAGAAACTGGTCCTGCATTTTCTCAACAGCTGAGGCTATTTCAGATTTGTCATATTTGTCCTCTACTCCTTTGAATGGTGTCCAATCAGGATTTGAATCAAGTTTATGGTATTATTAACTATCTCTATGTGCTCTTGGCCTGAGTGGGGAACCTAAAAAGGCCTTCAATTAAGCTCTGAGACAAGAGTTGTGGTCAAAGGCCCTTTCACAGGACCCTTAATAAGAAAGGGAAAACTGTACAGAAAGCAGGGACTTTTCAGGTCCCTGTGGCAGGGAATTAAATGACCTCTCCAAAAGCTGATCTTACTGCTCTGTACTTGGTACCAGTGACACTTTCTGTATTGCATCTCTTTCTATCTATTTCTGTATTACCTTCCCCTGCACACTTTCTGCTGTTGGAAGAGGGAGATATTTCTGAATGCATCACTGCAAGAGGCTCAGACAGTCCCATGACAAATGTAATACTGGAGTGTGTACAGAATAAAATAGTATATATAAACCTTAACGCCAACATTTTAGCATAAGTATGACTTTGTTTTGTTATGTACAGCTATTGTCACATTCTGAACAATTTTGGGAAAGTGGAAAATTTCTCAGATTATTAGTTTGATCTTGGTGCTCTGCCATGAGACTGATGGGAATCTGGGGGCTTTGTTCTGGGAACGGGAACGGTGGGCGGATAATATGAGGAGTCAAGGCTTATTGGTTGAAAAGACCGAGATTAAGATTAGAGGTTTATGACACATGACACATCTCAGCAACGTTTCAATTTCTCTATTTTCCTTTCTGTCATTAGCAAAAGGATAAGAGCACCAAGAGGCTCATTAAGTGACTGTCAAAATCTTCAGACCATTGCAAAGGGGCTGGTGCAGAGGGTTACTGCAGACCCTTGCTGGCTTCTGTGCCCATGTGGATGCAGCTGCCTCAGATGCTGAGGGAAAGCACATGGCATCACTGTCATTCCCCCATGTGCGTTAGCAGCTCTAAAGCCCAGCCAGAGGCCTGCTCAGCCAGCCCCATGTGGGGGACAGCCCTGAGGACCACCAGCAGCCTGGGAAGTACCCTCGACTCATAGTGTCAGATCAAGACAAACTGCACACAATGTGGTCAAGATCTGGTGATGTGTCCCCCAAGCTGGCACCTCTGTCTGAAGACTTCCACATAAAAAATGGAGGACTAAGTGTACTGAGAACAAGAAAACATCACATGGGACTTTTTCCTAGCACAATGCCTGCCATTTGATTCAGTTGCTCTGTGACCAGTAACATCACCCTTGTTTTCATTGCTGACAGACAAAAGAACAGCAGCTCCAAAGATTTTTCAAGGCAGTTTTTTTGAGACTAAGCTGGACAAAGGACCCAAGTAATCATCCTTAGAGGTTTACGTCATCCCCTGGTGTCTTGCCCATCAAAATAGAGCCTGCTTCAAAGAAATTACATAGCCCCCTCGATGGCAAAGTGCATGCACTGAGAGAGAAATCTTGGATTTCTGACTGCTTCACAGCACACGTCCTTGACTCAGAAAGATTCAAGTTTACCAGAAGCCCTCCAACTATTTTTTGTTTCATTTTCCCAGTGCCCACCAGATTAGCACACAGCTTAGCTTGGCAATGTCACTAGAAGAGAGAGAGAAAAGAAAATGACAAAAAAACAGCTGCCAATGTTTCAACTACAAACACTCTTGGAAGGGTTTGTGAAACTTGCCATAAAAGTACTACAGACAGAAATGTTCTTTTCTTTGTATGATTTTTGGAAAGTTTCAAATTTCAGCTGGTATTGTGTGCAAAATCAACAGGTCTGTGCAAATACATCTGGGTCAAGATTGATGGGTGGGAAAAGCTTATAAGACCCTGTCAGAGGCAAAGAGATCTCTGCTGTGTGTGTGCCAATGGAAGAACTCCTGCTCTTGCTCGACAAAGATAAGGGTCTGTTACAGTAAAATGAGAACAAGGAATCAAAGGGTAAGAATCAGTCCTCTAGTATCTCATCCTGTGTGTGACTTGATCAAGGGGTATTCATGACTCCCAACATCACAGACAGGATGAGAAGAGAATATGTGGGTTGCTCAGTTTATTCCCTTGCTGCTGCCTGTAGGCAGGAGATGAACTTTCATGGACACTCATGGTTTAACAGAAAATGGTGCTAAGCATCACGGTATTTCTAACCTCAAATTATGACATTCTTTTAAGCATCAGGATATTTTTAAGTATTGTTAGACTGGGCCTGTTCCCCTGCATCCTGATACAGCAGCCCACAGGAACACATTTTCAAGATTTCCATTGCAAACACGAAGATGGAAAAATTTAGATTGTCATAAAATCACATGATTCTGGGAGGCACAGCTGTAAGAACTAAAAACAGAATCTAACAGGAGTTTTGGTTTAACTGGAAGAATAGACAGCGTTGGCACTACATATTTGTAGTAACATTTATAGTTTATCTTGAACACAGAGATATTTAGATCTATACATTGCTGTATGTTTCTAGCTTACCCTAGTTGCTCTTCTTCTAAAGCTCATCGTAAGACTTAAATTCATAGAAACATCTATGTCAAACAGGCAAGGTTGTTAGCCCTTTTCTGTTGGTCTTCCTTAACAAAAATTATTTGCATCAGGTAGCTGTAAAGTTATGTCCTATGCATAACATTGTACCTATGTCTTGGCAGTGATTTTTGTCATAAGCAAGACAGTCAGAAGGACTGTGTGATGCTTGGGGGAAAAAAGAAGAGCTATTTTGAAATCTTTTCTGGAGTTTCAAGAGAGGAGCACTCAAGAGACACTTGCTTACGCTCAGTTGTATGTGATTAAATCTGTCCTTCAATGTGTTCTAGTGGTTTCCAGAGAGAAACACGTATCCATGTCTGCTTGGACTCCAAGCTGCTCATTTCCTTCTATTTCTCTTCTGGCTCTGGGTCTGCCTCATCCTACACCCCTTGTTCCTGTCCATCTGTAAAACTCATAAGGCCAGATTTAAACACAGAAGTGTTCATAGGCAAACGATGACTTGGAAGTGCTTGAAGGAAGGGATGTACTTCATGATTCAAGTGTTTGGGTTGTCTCAGCAGAAAACTCTGACAATGAGAGTCCTACACATGGAAAAAAGCTGTCAACTTTTCCACAGAAAAACCTTATCTCTTGTATTATCACCTTCAGAACAAAATGTGGAAAATCCTGAGTAGGCTTCACCTCAGTGTGTTGACTGAGCCATATTTTAAAAACAAAATCTATAAGCAAAGCCTGAATTTTTAAGAGATTAGTGAGATTTCAGTCCAAAAATGGGGTAAACAGCACAGTCTTTGTCACAGTAAGCTTCACAAATATCACATCAAGCCTTAGGATCTTTACTAAACACAAAGTAGTTCTGGTGAATAGAATTCTTCCTGCTACTATCCAGTCCTTTTTCTTTTTCCCATGGTAATTCCATGAAGTTACAGGAAAAAAATCATGAAGGATATCCTTGGTGAGTGCTTGTTCTCATGTGCAGGTACCTGTCTGAAAGCTGAGTGCCTAGGTCAGGTGCTACCACACACTGCATATGACAAGACAAAGATTAATGGATTCCATCCTAATTTAGTCATCTATACTTACAGTATTTATTACCAATGTGAAATCTGAGGGGTGACGCACCTTTTCTGGTAATATCCAAAGGAATTTTTCCCTATCTATGTAAATGACTGAGTTACTTGTTCATTCCAGCAAGACTGAGACCAAATCATCATGGGAGGTGGGAGAAAAATACTGTCATGAGAAAAAATGCTGTATCTGGAGGAATGGAAACACAAGAAACTTCCATTTGATAACTAATAAAACATCTGGTAGTGAATATTTTGATAATTTTTATTTTCATAACCAGTGAGGGACCTAAATTAGAAGGAAAATGTAGCTACTTCCACAATGTAGAGGTGAGTAGAAAAAAAGAGTACCTGCCCAGTGGTTATGGAGCTGGACTAAGGAAGAACCAGGGTCAAGTGCTTGAAACAAGAAATACTCAACATAATAATGTGTAAATATCCAGAGTGATAACTCCAAACACGGTTCTACTGCTGTTGCCACTTCCCTAAAGCTTTTTAAAAAAGGACTGTCTTCAGAAAATGTCCCTCATCTTTTAGATGAACATAGGATCTTCCCTTTTAAACCATGGCTTAAGCTCTAAATGTGCAGAGCTTAAAGCAAAGTCCTTTCCTGGGTATTTGTCCTAAGAAGGTGAGGTAGCTCCAGAACTGGGATGCTTAATGCTCTACATGCCTCATATGAATCATGTAGACACCTAACTTTGGGCTATAGATGTACCTAAAAACTCAGTGGATTTTCAGCCACCAGCAAAGTCATCTTTTCAATGTCTCCCAAGAAGGGTCTTAGATCCATGGCATTTGACCCTTCAGCAGTAAATGCAGCTCTTGTATTTCACAGTTCCTCTTGTGGGTCCTGTCCCTTGATTCAAGGTTGTTCATCTCATCACAGCTTCACCCTTGGTAAAGGGTGACCTGCAGCTTCTGAGGAGAACTAGAACAGGGATATACAGCCTGTAGCCATAATCCTGACTTTTTTTTTTTTTTATAATATTCTATTGTCTTGAGTAGCTTAATCCTCACCAAGAGCTTTGGGAACATAACACAATAACCCATTATCTTCCTCACTCTCATTATTGTACCTACCAGCTACACTCAGGCATCACTAGGCTGAGAGGTACATGTAGAGCACATGGTGGGAGGATCAAGCCAATAGCTCCTAATCAGACAAGTTTTCAACCCTTGTGAAGAAGAAAGGTAATTTGTGGTTGTTCACACTATTGTGGCACTTTGGAAGTTTGTAGGTGGCTTTCTAATACAACCTGATATAATGGTGGTCCTTTGCATCTAGTAAAGCAAGCCACCCGATGGGGGTCATTCAGGAGATCTTGAAAGATTGTGCAAAGGGCACATTTTCTGATATTATTACAAATATCAACTCTTTTCCCCCTCTTTCCTACTGTCAATTAGGCTGGCAGATCAACTCTTTCTGGCTGAACTGGTGTGGGTTCAGGCTGCTGACTACAATGTGGTCTTTGCCACTGCTGCTTTCTGCTCTCAGTATTTTTGTGGGTTCTGAAATGATAATGGACGACCTTGCCTAACCTAGTCAAAGACAGGCAAAGTTTGCTACATCCTTTCTGGTTTCCAATAAGGCCTCAGTGATTTACAAAGGAATAATCACACAAAAAGTGAGTCTGAATGCAATGGCCCCCCAGAACTTCCAAATCAGGGAGACCTCCTTGGAGCCGTGGGATGATTAAATGTGTTCAAATGTGCACATTGGGATGACAGAGAAACTTATTACATAGATGTGAGAGAATACCCTTCTGTACGGGAAAAAAGTAATGCCCAGAGGAAAGCTGAGGTGGTGCCTTCATGCCTGGCAAAGAGGCATCTGGCATCTCCTCAGGCAAAGAGTGATCTTGCTGCCGATAGCAGTGTACCTGTGTGTTACCATCCCTCCTGGTAAAGGCATAAGGATATAGTCACCCCAGCCAGGCCACCAAAATTTGCTGCCCAGTGGGAAGTATCTGCCTCCTACAAGAAGGCTGCTTGCTTACTTCCATGGGGGCAGGGGAGGAGGGGTGGGAAAGGAGCCCCCGGGGAGCTGCAAATAATAAATAACCATTTCAGCTGTTGCGGCAACCGCAGAATAGAACCAGGGAGGACAGGCAGGGCGGGGGGGCTTACAGCCGAGCGCCTGGATTTCGGCGGCCGCCTGGCTCCCGTGTCCCCGGGGCAGCAGGACACAAGTGTCCCCCGCGGTCCGCGGGCGATGCCGGGGGGTCTGGGCGAGCGCCGCCGGCTCCACGGCGCTTTTGTTGTTGTTGGTCCGGTGCAGGAACTTGGCAGGGGCGCGCAGCCGGTCCCCGCTCCGGGTCCCACAGGCAGGAAAAGTCTCCCAGCCTGCGGAGGAGACAGCCTGGCTGAAAGAGCCCCGCCAGCTCTGCTGCAGATAAGTTAATGTACACAGAAGGGACGTAAATTACCACGACCCTCAGCAGCAGGACATTGGCCAGGGCCTGTCAGGAGGAGGACAAGCGCCGGCGAGCCCCGCGCCTCGCTGACATTTACCTCCAGATAGAGCCGCCGCTGCCCGGCGAGGAAGGACCTGGTGGAGCCAGGGCTTCCTTGAAAACAGCTGCCTGTCCCTGACACCTACAAACTAATGCGGTTTTAATCAGGGGAGTAACGGAGGGAGGTGCGCTGTTTTCCCAAACGATTTGCATGGGGACGACAGCCTTTTCCCCCCTCCGCCGCCTCCTCTGTGGCTCCACTGCCATTTCCCTTATGTTTCTTTATCTGAGCTGATTTTTTTTCCTGCTCCCCGCTCCGGGGAGCCAGACGTGCCTTCATATCCACCCCCCGAGCCCTGACGACACTCACCTCCCTGTTTACACACTGACATCACAATGCAGCCTCCCTCCAGCCCAGAAATAACCCCTGGGAATAAAACAAACAGGAAAAGGCCACTGCTGTCGCCTCCTTCGCAGCTACAGCCACATCACCCTTTTCAGGGAGCGTACCCGCACGGAGCGATGCACGAGCAGTGGGAGCCTGGGAGATCCTCTCCAGCCCCGTGTCACCATAGTGACATGAAATCACACCAGATGCCTGACTGACAGGCTCTGCTTGACAGATGGATGGCAGAGCTGAGATGGGACAACTGCATCCAGATAACAGGAGTCAATGGGAGGGCCAAGGCTGGTCACCAAGTCTTCTGCTTCAGCCATTACACCATGCTTCTCCATATAAATATGTTTCCCTCTCTCTCCTTCCCTGTTTTTTGTTTCCTTCTTGAAGAGACACAGTTAAACTAAAAGCCAGGTATACTGAATGGACAATGGGAACAACAATGGGAAAATATCTGTGAGGTCACCCTCAGTTATTCCAAATAGCGTCTTTTTATCCACAAACAGCCCATAATTTTCAGCAGGACTCCTTGTGTGGTAAGCTCCTACCCGAGATGTGTGTGGGAGGCTCATTTGGGCCCATGGAGATTTCATTATTATTGTAAGCTTCAGCATTAGAAGGCTCCAGGGGACAGTGCTTTGCTCTCGCTCTTAGGGAAGAGCCAGGCTTAGTCAGGCTGAGTTCTGTGTCTTAACAGACTGCCTGCCCTTGCTTCCATGAGCTCTGCTCTCTTGTGCTTGTTAGTTACTCTCTTTGGACACCTGGAAGCAGTCACTACCGTGGCCGTGCTCACTAGAATTATGCTGGATTGTTCAGGTTGCATAAGTGTCCCTAAATGTATAACTTATTTTCTCTGGCTTTGGAAAGGCAATTGCTGAGCAGCAAGGAATGGGTAACTTTAGGGAGGCCAGAGAGAAGGTACTATGCCCAGATAGACCATTTTGCTTTTCATTCTTCCCCCAGAGATGCTGGGTACAGTGTGATGCTCTGGGACCAGCCTGTCTGAATCCATTATTATTTTATGCATTTGGTTTCACAGGCAGATCTGGACATGGAGTAGGAGAGAGCAAGCACAGAAGGCTCTTGCACAAAGCCTTTATTACCTGTGTTAGAGACGACAAGTATGTAGAAAGATCACACAAAACCACCATTATTCTGATAATTAAATTTTTCAAAATATATATTTACTGTGGACAGGATTTCCAGCAGTTTCTCATAAGGACCACCATTTCCATCCACTGTTTGAAAGGCAGAGTCTGTGCATAGTCATGGCTGTGTCCTAAGGGGTGACCTGGGAACACTGCTGGGATATCCATTTCCCCAGAGCAAGAGAAGGTGCAGTCTCTCCCAGTCTGCCACTACAGCCTACTGACACCATGCAACCTCTCAGTGACACAGTGGGACACAGACTCTCCAAGCTAAAGCAATGCCCTTTGTTGTGGCCTTCTGCCATTGCCTTTTCCCTTCTGGCAAGGGGTGACACGAGAGCTGCAGCTCTCCCTGTGCCTTCTGCTTCCCTCCCAAAACAACTGTGAGGAACGACAAAAGTTGTCTGAGGAAGGCCAATGGCAGACAAAATACATGGACTGTAGAACTCAGGTTGCTAGCAGTTTACTATATGACTAGCTCTGGGATACTCTGGGGTGAAAGAAGCTGTGTAAGTAGCATTGATAGCAAAAGATAGAGGCGATGTGCCTGCCATTCTGAGTCAAAATACCCTCTAAACTGGTTACTTACTGCCCTGCATATCATCATGGCTTGAAAAAAGTTACGGCTTTTAATCAAGGAACCAGTCAGAGGACTGATTCTTTTTCCTGCAAGTGTGGTAGCCTGTGATATCTCCTGTTAAAGAAGACTGCTCCAGTGGATATATACTTCCTTGTTTTGTTTGGGTTTGGTTGGGGTTTTTTTTATATTATTAATAATTCAGTCTTGTTTAGTTTTCTTCCTTTTTTTTTTTTGGTGTGTGTGGTTTGTTTGTTTTTTTTTTTCTGCATTGTAAATAAAAGAAAAACTAGCAATAAGATGTAGAAATAGGTTGATAACCAGGTATACCTTTAACAGAGAGCAATGACCTCTCTTCCCTTCCAACCTACACATGCTGGGCAAGGGACAGAAATATCCTTGGCCTTGATGGAATTATTCCAGCATCACCTGTTGTAATAGCTTTTCTAGGGTTGTTACAGGGTCAAAGTGTGACCAGTGTGTAAGGGCTTGGTTGTGGCAATACCCTTTCTGCTCAGGAGAGGATGAGAGTGGATCCCCATGGGAGTCCAGGAGTGCAACATGGCCAGATGGCCAAGTCCTCTCCCACCTCCAGGAAATGTTCAACATCCATCCCTGGAAAAGAGAAGGGGCTCTTCTCTGATGTGTTCCTTCAGCTCCTAGAGGAATACAGACTGCTCTGCTGCAAGACAGAGCAAGTACTAAAGCAGCAGCCATTCCCTCTGTGTGTGTGCCAAAGACAGGACCCTCCAGTGCCTCTGTCTCTCCATCTAAAGATGTGGCTTCCCCGGAGAGCCGGCGTGTGGGAGCTGCGGCACTGGCGGGCTCCGCAGGCTGATGCATGTTTTCATCTCTTTCTGCACATAATGCCCCCCGTGTTTTCTTCCAAAATACATCCACGTTCCTGGCACTGGAAATCTTTTATCTTTATGTGTTGTTTTGAGCACACCCACTGCTTCCTGACTTAAAGCAGTTATGGCATAGACAGAGATTTACTGACATCAGATAGTGGTTTTCTTAAAGCTGCTTTAAGCCAGATTGTTCTTTTGGTGGACATGACACAACTGGGCTTCATTTAGATGGAAAATAAAGATCAGTTTTCCCAAAGCAAACATGTTTGGAGCTGGAAACTGAACTATGAATGAATGTATCTTGAATGCTGAGGAGCTAATGGAAAGGACTAGAGCAACTGTGGTTCGAGCAAATGCTGGCTTTGATTCCAGAGGGGCTAAAATCCGATTCTAATTTGGAGGAACATGCCTAGCTTCATGGCAGGTGCCAGTGACTTAAAAGCAGGACCATAGCCATGCAAAACACATGCAGAAATAGCTACAAATGTCACTTTCTCAGTCCATCCACAACATCAGAAGCGAGGAGGAGGATGGACAGTACAGGCGACATTTCCCTTTGGGCCCAGCTCCTACAACTGCTTCACCTTTCTCCTGTGCTCAGTCAGGACTATCCCCTCCATACTGCAGCCCAGCAGGACTCCTGCATGCTGGAGAATCCAGCCTCACATTTTTTTGTGATCTGTTGCTGTGTTCATACCTTTTCAGGGCACTTTATTTCCAAACTCTGTTCTTTCTTGTTTTCAAATGGGACTTCTGTAGTGAGTCACCCCTAAAATACTCAGTGTTATGTAAACATGACCAAGCTCTCCTGAAAGAAGGAATCCCAGCTTTTAAAGCTGCAACAGACATCCTGGTGAGATGCTGGCCCATCTGCGTGCCTAAATGCCCAGGCATTTTGTTTCAGGATGCAGAGGCCAGGGTTTGTTTTTTCACTGAAGTAAATGCAGATTTTGACACACAGGTGCTGAGGGATTTGGGGAGCTATCTCTGATTCAGAAGAAAAAAGTCATTTGACTGTAAATAGATGGTCTCTGGCTTCCTTCAGGGATGCTCCCCCTTTCCCCCAGCCTTGCACTTTGAATAAGCATCCAGAGGCTTGGAAGCTTATCCAGACTTATCCAAATCTCTTTGAAGCGATGGATTAAGGCAGGAACCCTGGGACCCAGGCCAAGAAATCTCAACAGCACAAGTCAGTGAGAAACCAAGAGTCTGTCCAGGGAAGCTGGCTAAGGAAGAATGAAAAAGTCCATCCCAGGGAGGCGACAGGAAGGGATCATCTGTCTGGGGAAGAAGGGCTCCATGGGGAGCTGAGCGAGGGGGAAGGGCATGAGCCAGTCTGGGAGGGCTGGCAGAAGGCTCACTGTGGTAGGCTCAGGCCCCAGATGCCTTAAGCCAAGCCTGCCTAATGGGTCTGTGACCCTGGCTGCAGCTCCTGCACAAAGCAATTATGATGGGAAGCTTCTGGTGCTCGCTGGCAATGGCTGCATCAGCAACACTGCTGGAGCAACCTGTTATCTCAGGACAGACTGCCTTGTGGGACACACAAATAAGGGGAAACATGACAAAATCTTATGAAATAATAAATGGTCCCAAGGAAGAAGACCAGAAGGTTTCTATTCACTTTGTTTCAAAGGATAAGTGGACATTTAATAAAATACTGATACATGGCAAAATAAGAACTGATGAAAGGAAATCCTTATAGATACAGTATAGTCAAACCAGGTGTCATTCTTTGGTACAAGACACTACTTTGTCTACAAGTCTTGAGGGACTGAATAGAGAGTAAGATACATGGACAAGTAGCAGGGTTTTACCAATCCATTGTATAAAGATCAATAAAGGGGATGGGATCGCCTGGCAGTTTGTTATAGTTTTTGCTGCTTTTTTTTGTTCTAGGTGGATCAAAATACTGTTGGTAGACCAATGTTTGCACTGAAAAAGGCAAAATGAACTGTCCAAAGACATGGTGGGGGCATAAATCGAGCAAGAAGGGCAGAGGGGAGGCAGTAGGAAAGGGGGCTGGTGGTTGCCTCTGCTGTTCTGCAGTCCAGCAGCCCCATGCCCTGGAACCCATGTCCTGCTGTGGGCTGAGACAGAGCCTCGACCACCCAGAATGACTCCCAGAGCAGGAGTTACCCTTTTCCAGACACCTAGTTTGTTGTTGTCAATGTTTGTTTGGCCTTGGTTTTATCTTAGCTGTTTCATTCATCTTTACTTTTGGTGGTTTATTTTTGCCACCCAAATTAACCAAACAACAGGCAATTAGACTATTTTACTGAGTAAAATATATGCATGTCCCATGTCCTGGGCTTTCAAAAATGGGTGGGAGCAGAAGTAATATTATTGATTTACAGATTTTTTTTAACAATTGGTATTGTTGTGACTTAGGCTTGCGACTGCCTTAAAGCAGAAAAGCTGAAGTAATTTCAGAGCAGAGATGCAGCTCACAAGTGTGTCTCCACATAAGAAAGATAAATTGATACACAGGTAAAATAGGCACTCGGCTTTGAAAGCAGAGATTATTTTTCATTTTTTACTCATTTCTTAACTGATATGAAGACTTCTGAACTGCCAAAGCTGCACAACACCTTCCCCCATCACACTGTAGAATAAATTTAAAATTGTTGGTTGCTCCCAAGTGAAGCTTGAGGGTCATGGAAGAAAAAGCCATCTGCTAAAATCAGTGCTACAAAGTCCTACAGTACTTTTGAAATTTGGGCAACCCCTCAGCCTGTTCCCTTGTTCATCTATTATTTTTTTCTGCACACCCCATGTGCAACAAGGAGTAGAAGAGAGAGCACAGAGCTGATGGGCTTCTCTGGAGTGCACTTCTCAGGAGATGAGAAAGCCTAGAAATTGCTAATCAAAATCTAGTCAGGCAAGAGCTTGCAGCCAGCTCAAAGACCCATGTGATTTGTTTTAAGCAAAGAGGAGGATATCACATGGTGGTACAGGGCTTACTGCATCTACCAAGTATTAGAAACAGCAGCACAACAGTAATATGAGGGGAGGGAGGGTGCTGAGAGGGGAAGTGACAAGCTACTTCCAAATATGAAGGAAAAAACATTCAAAATGTTTGTCTTAGAACTGTTTTTCTGGTTAATGTTTAACCTTTCACTTTTCCAAAGTAATGTTCTTGTTATCAGTTCCATTGCTGAAGGTCACATATAGAATAAAAGTCATATCTTAAACGTGAATAAATAACACAAGCAGAAATTAATTGAGTGCAAGTGACTCATGCGACATTTAAGGTTTTCTTTACCTACCAATGTAAGCAAATGGTGTAAGCATGTCCCTTTTTGTCCCCTGAGCTGAAAAGAAAGCAAGCAAGCCAGAAATGACCTATTGTGCCACAAATGCACTCGAGCTCCATTAGGAAGGCTCTCGTCCTCAAATCCAGCTATTCTGGGAAGCAAACAACTGTAGGATGAAGGGGGTATCAGTGCCCTGGCAGGGGACATGCTTGGAGGGCAGGGGAAGGCTCCCCACTAACGGGGAGCACTGGGAGGGCCTTTGAGTTGCACCTCGCCGTAGTGAATGACAGCTGTGATTTTGACTGATGTTGGAAGCTCTCTAAGAGGAATCCAGGGGATAAAAACAGATGTTTTTGGGGGAGTTGGGACCAATAAATCAATCATTTCATTACAGCAAACAAACACAGTGTATATGGCTTGCCTCCTGTGTTTGGGAGTCTCAAGAGCTTTACGCGCACGGGGGGTCATCCACTGAGGAGATGTGTTCATGGGAAGGGGAAGTTAACTGGAAATAGCTAAGAGTGTCCTTCAGATTTCCTTTATGGTAAATCCCTAACAATGCCTATTTATGGATTAAAGAAGCCCTAGAGTTTCATACAGGAGAAACAGGGATAGCAAAAAGAAGCAAATGCTGCTGCATAAGGATTTACAATGCAGCTCACTGGTGGTTCATAAGTACACATTTGAATTGCACAGTCCAGAAGCATCAAATGCTGAGAAACTTCTCTTTCATTGCAAAGATATTAATTTCTCATCCAAGATCCAGAAATTAGGGAAGAGAATCCCTGCTTTATAATGCCTAGGGTGTAATTCTCCTGATCTTATCAATTATTTGTAGATTCCAGAGGAAAAAATGGGTCAAGTCCTCTGTTGCTGAGCAGTTGTTTCCTGTAGAAGATATAGAAGCAGCAATCACTTGCCTTTAGATTTCAGTGAATCCACTTTTTATAAGATTACTGCTAAGACAATTCCTAAGATGGTTGTAAATAATTAGATAGGATTTATTTACCCAGGTCCTTTGATACTCTTTATTGTGCACTACTCTGTTGATAAAACCAGTTTTAAGGAAAAAGAGAATACAGAAAGCAGTATTATCAAGCAATCTGCTTTCTAGATAATTTATGAACTACTGTCCTCACAGTACAATAGAATCATAGAAATGTTTAGGTTGGAAAACACCTCTAAAATCATCAAGTCCAGCTGTTAACTCAGCATTCCCAAGCCCTCCATTAAATCATGCCCCCAAGCACCAGTTCTACGACCTTTAAATAGCTCTAGGGATGGTGACTCCACCACTTCTCTGGACAGCCTGTTCTGATGCCTTAGGTTTTAAATTTCATATTTTTCAAATCCTGTACTGCTTAATGTGTAACTCTGGAGTTTCTTTAGCCTGTTCACTTCTGCTCTCTCATGCTGGATAGACACAACAAAGCCTCTCCAGACCTGCTCTCCAAGGACACTCAGACTGTCCTAGGCCCAAAATGTGTAAAACAACCTCTTAAGAGGGGAGTGAGCTTGGGAAAACTACATCATTAACTGAACCTTTAATTGGAGAATTAATGCTGATTAAACAGAATTAAACCTGATATGCAAAAGAACCAAACCTATAAAAGTGTAAAGAACTCATGATTGTGTCCATCTTGGGGTCCATCTTAGCAGCAGCCTCTGGCTCCCCAGCATGCACCTTTGAAGGCCCTTCAAATAAATACCCACCTTTATTCCCTTATTCTTGTCTAGTCTCTGTTTTTAGGTGGCCTCTTCAGGCATCAGTTCCAATGCTAAGTTTTGATGGTCTCACTCTCCCTTAGGCTGGCTTGCAGGGGATCTGTGGCTGATAAAGCATTTGCCTGAATCAGATGGAAACCATTGTGTGTTCTGTGTTGGTCATCCCAGCTCATGGAGAGCCAGCAGACAGAGATGTCAGTGGATAGAAGAGAGGTTGTTCTGGGCACTTCTTTCATTTTAGGGACCACTGCTTTTCCCACAGCTGGGAAATAGAAGCATAGCTTGCTTCGCTGCTGGGGTGAAGACTTCTCCCCCTGGTACATCACAGTTATGGCCTAGTCTCCACATCTCCCAAAGGGTAGGATTGGCTGAGCCTTAGGAGTTTCTAAAGGCCCTTTCTAAAGGGTTTGAAATGGAGTGTCAGAGCATTCAAATGACCTATACACTTCTAAATAGCAATTATCATTTTTCTAAAGGAGTCTCATTTTACTTGACCTTTTGCTCCATGCTCTGCAAAATTAAGTCAATAAATTAAAATCCAGCTTTGATGTCAAAGAGTTGTGGTAGACTCCTGAAAAGGAGAGCAGCTGTCACAAACAGATTTTTTTTTTTTTAGGAAATAAACATTGGCAATGAGACAAATGAGTTGCTTATTTCTCCTAATCTGAGTCAAGTTTAATTTTTAAGCTGATAATAGTAGTACTGGTGCAAAGTCTCAGAAACATGAACTCCAAAGAAATGAGAGTACTTTCTTCAGCAGTACATCTCACCATGTCACAGCCAAGACTCGGATCCCTGCAAGAAATTTGTAATTTGGAGGATTGAAGAGAGGGTCTTCTTTGCATTTCTGAGACCACTACCAAGCCTGTATTAATGCACACCACAGAGAACTACCCACACCAGCATAGCAGTATTTCTCTTTCTGAACAGGAAATTCAGGGGGGTTTTTGCCTGCCCCAGCTCTCAGACAAGTTTTATTTTCCCCCTCTTGCAAGAAGTATGTCTCTGGTTTCTAGACCAGTATCTAGAAACACAGCTTCTTTTGGCATAACCTCTGATTTCTGAAGAGAAAGGGGCTGTTCAGAGCTGATGTTGTGGTCCAAGTCACTGTCTATCACACTTCCCTGCTCTATTTTCACTTTTCTCATGTAACATCACATCATCTCACTTAATACATTTGTTTCTGATTACAGGCTGTGTATAATGGCCCAGCACAATGCCTTACAGTATGCTATGGCTCCATGCCATGGGAAAACATATTCGTAATTTTTATGACCCCAGTGCAGCAGTGATGCATTTTTTAAAAAACAGAAGAACATATAAAGGAATTATTTTGCAGAAGGATTAAGCATCATTACTCACAGCAGACATACACATTGGAACTCATTAAGCCTGTGCTTTGTTATTCTTGGTATTTCAGAACATTTGCTCTAAGTGTCTCTTGGTTCTTTCCAATTCTGCTATATAAAATCCCTTAAAATTAGGCAGGACTAGGCCATAAAGCTCTTGATCTCAGATGCTGAGGCCAGATTTCCCCCTCCCTGTCAATTTAGAGTGAATCTGCAGGCAAGGGATTTATTTCTTTTCAGCTTCAGATGGTCCAAAAAATGCTGAAGGAATGATAAGAAAGGTGGCAAGGAACAGCAGAATGGGTGGGTTACAGCAAATGAGTACACACAGCCTACAGTTCCCATTCACCATTCCATACTATTAAAAAAGATTTAAAAAGAAAACTGAGAAGAGCCTGGGTGGACAGAAGGATGGGGTGGGGAGGAAAATGTCAGAGCAAGCCTCTGGCTATTTCTCATTTCATTTCACTCAGTGGAAATATGTCAAAATCAGGGAGAAGAGAAGAAAAAGGAACATTGAAATTTGAGGGAGAGGGAGGATGTGTGTGAAAAAATCCATAAAATGTGTTTCCATTTTAAAGTCTTCTGTGCAGAAACAACTGCAACGTTTTCATGGGTTCTTCTCCTTATTTTTCAATCTTTTTCTGTGCTCTCAGAGGAAACAAGCTGAGACCAAAACAGTGCAAATGCTTCTCAGAGTTGTACTACCCAGGGTCTAACTCCAGAAAACTTTCTGGCAATGAGGCACAAGGATCAACATCAGCCTTGATGTAACTCCACTGACATCACCAGAACTGCTACGGCAGAAGTTATTCCTCTGAGAGGAAGTCCTCTATTTCAAGATGAAGAAGATACAGAGGCAAAACCAGAAGCAGAATCCAGTGAATGGCTCCATTCATGAGGATGGAAAGTTCTGGTAGGGTGGACTGAATCCTGACCTGTCCCTGCCGCTTTTTCTCCTTGGCCTCTGTCTTGGAGAGGTTTTGTAAGAAGATGTCATTCCACACACACAGACTAATTCCCCACTCAACATACCAGGGGCATTACCCGCCTCTGGCCTCCCACACGCTGTCATACCCTTATCAGGACACTCACACACATGCTAGTGCCAGGACCCTTTGGTAGCTTCATAAAAAAGCAAAGCCAGTCTTATGAGTCAGGATCTGGTAATGTTAAGTGCTGGAGAAAATGTGCACAAAACAGATAAGCGTGAGGCTAAGGATAGTGCCTGCCTTCTGGGACTGCCTCTGCTTTAATGTTATCCAGAAGACAAAGCTGAGAACATGAAGATCTCTGTAGGCTCCTATTACTGGTCTGAAAGTCCCTAGGGCTTTATAGGATGACTGGGATGGAAGCTTTGAACCCAATCTACCTAGCAGATCTTCCTCATGTTTCTTGAAACACCTCCGTATTTAAAGGCGTCAGATCTTCTTTACGTACAAATTGACTTTTGGTTGCTCAAAAGTGGTGTTTCCCATGTGGTGAGGGAAAATCAGATGTGCTCAACCACATTTCTGCTCCATCAGCCTTCTCTTGATTCTCACCTTACAATGTCAACCACTTCATACATAATTCAGCTGTTCCAGCACTCAGCTATTTCACGTATCCTAGGTCCAATCTGCTCTGTGGGTAGGGGGTTTTGGGTAAAAAACTGTGAGTGAAAGTTTGAAGGTTAGCTCTGGAGATATAGCCCAGGAGAAGAGATCCTGTCCTAACTGAGCTAGCTTAGCCAGAATGAGAAGGAGTGTTTCTTCTGCACCCTTGTCTGACAAAACAGTTTTCCCGAGAATGGAAGTCCTCTGCAGAGGTTCACACAGTGAATGTGATTTGGGCAGACAAATAATATTCTGATACAATCATTGCCTCTTGTGGCCTAAAAAATGAAAATACTGGACAAGATCCCACCTCCTGGCTTTGCGCCTGTCAAGAATAGGATCTATTAGTCTTTAAAAGAAATAATAATAATACATGGTAGCCAAAGAGAGCTATGTGAACTGGCATCTAATCAGTGTTTCATGGCGGGGGTTTGGGTTTTTTCCACTTAATTTCTTTTTTTTTAATTCTCAGAACTGTCATTAGCAAACATGATTTCACTGTTCCAAGTTTTCTTGCCTTCTCTTGCAGGGACGCTCCACTTTTCTGGACAGATTTTCTTTCTTCCTTTAGGATAATTTCTGTATCCTACCAAAGACAGACTCCCAGAGCAGCACCGTGCAAGGGCTATGAAGGCTTCTTGCCACCCCTAGAAAGCTGGAACAGTGAGAGCCCCTCTGACTTTCTGTCTTTAAAATCGGCTCTCTGCATTCTCCAACTGCTCTTACAAATATGTGACCAGCTCCACCCTGGCCAGCACCACCAGGTACTACCCCTCAGTTGCCTCAAAGCTGATGCAGTCATTTTACAATTCTGTCAGGTGTTTTACATCTGTTCCCACCTGTTTGCAGCAGTGTAAACTTCTACATGAGGTGCTGAGAAAGCTCTGATTTCTGTGATTTCCAATGATGGCATGAACAGTTTTAGACTATTCCTGGATTTTATAGCCTAAATCTCAGAAAATCGTGTCCCCCGGGTTCATTTATTTTCAGCCCATTTTTGGGGTGTAAGGTACTCCTGCATGGTGCACGTGGAACAATATTCAAATAACTTGCCTTTTTAATCTAGCTGGTGTAATGTGGCAGCAAAGAGGCTGCCAGAGAGTCTCAGGCAAGCACTAGCTATTACATACACAGTGCTGTGTTCATGGGCTGGCTCTTGCAGCCTGGTCAACCCCATCATGCCGCAGGGACAGAGGTGGCTGGCACCTCACCCTGCTCTCCAGGTCCTCTGGCATTTCCCACATGGGGACAGCAGGTTTGTTATGAGTGCAGCCTCTTGCACCAGGACTGGTCTGATACCCTTCCAACCCAACATACCTGCAGCCAAACCCTTAAGACCTAACATAGTTTGGAAAACCTCTTAAGGCTGAAGCTGTGTTATCATGTGTGAACTGACAGTGTCACTCTCAGTGTACATAACTCCTAAAAAAAGCAGAAATCAATTGTCTTCTGGGTAAGAGCCAGGTTTCTGACTGTTTTTATTTGTGTGTGCCTAATTTCCTTGCTGTTACTGATGATAATTTTAGGTTTTTGATAGATAATACTTCACCTGAACTCCAAGAAAAGAGCACATTCCTTGGAGAGCCTGGAATACCACGTATTCCAAGGAAAACATTATGTTATAGCCACAAAAGCCTATTTTGTTTGCCCAGAAGCAGCTGATGCAGCTCTTTTCCTGCACATGATCTTGGGACATCTGCTGTATTATTGGAAATGAACACACAAAACCTTACAGCGGAGAAGCAAACCACCCCTTCAATTCTTCACACACATTGGCTCTAGAAGAGAGTAGGAAGATTAATTTGTGTGCCTATGATATGCATCATATACATATATGTGAGTGTTCTATATATATATGTTTGTGTTTGGCAGCTATATATGGCACACATATAAGTGTGTGTGTGTGTGCAAGAAGGAAAAGGAAAGAACAGGGGAGCTCAGTGTTTGTCCTCTATTAACCAGATCACCTTTCAGACAAGAAAAAATGCTATGACCAAGCCAAGGCTCCTGCTCAATGAATTAATGCAAAGCCAGAAAATTATGGCAGTAACTGCTGTCTGAGCATGACCAGAATTTGAACTGCTTAATATGTGTGCATTGCTGTACACTCCCTTTCCAAGTAAGCTGCATTTGTAGTTGTGGGTAGTGCTGTGAGGAATGGGTTTGCTTGAAGTCCTGAGCCATCAAATTACTTTTTTTTTTTTGTCTAAACCAGTGATAAGTATCCAGAAGATAAAAACAACAACCTAAAAATGCCTTGCAGAAAAATATTATATGACATCAGAATGTAGATCACATGGTGAAGGGAAATAAAAGAGAAGGAAACCAATAAGAAGATGGTGAAATGTAACACTTAATCCATGATTTTAAATGGCTGAAGTACAAATGGGTAAATCCTAAGCAGAGAGTCCTTTAATTGGTTGCTTGAAGGCAGAAACCTGTTTCTGGAGACAGCAGACTGAGATGATTCCAAATCTTTGCTTGTCCAGTAGCTGAACCCATATCTGTTTTCTGTGCAAGAAGACACCTTTGCAGAGGTCCTCCTGCAATAATAATCATAGGAATAATAATTACAGCAGTAATCATCATCATCACGTCTTCCACACTGAGCAGCTGAAGTCTTATACTTCTGACCCTTCTATCACACTTCCCTGTATCTCCTTCAGCATGAGCAGATGCAGCATTGCCTTCTTCCTGATCCACGTTCCCTGAGCTAGCCCTCCTGCTGAGGCTGTCCTCTTCCCAAAGTGACATCCAAAAGGTCTTTCCCCATGCTCAGAGAAGGATGGTTAGGTGGCTCAGACTTAGATGCAGCTTGCTCATAGGGCCTAGCTGTGTCATTCCCCACCAGCACAACTTGTTTCATAGCATCTTTTCTGGTTAGGAAACCAGGTAATAGAGGAAATTCATGGTGTGGAAGCAAAGACTTTTTTTTCTCTGATGTGCCTCCCTACCTCTCTTAACCTCTTCCTGAGCTGTTTCCCAGGTTCTTTTTTAACCATTAAACTTCCATCTCCAACACTCGTCAATGAACTGAGTTACTTTCCTTTAATACTTCACACGTGACCCCTGTGTGACTTCTCGGAATTGATCTTCAATAATCTTCGATCTTCAAGACACATACTAAAAATACAGTTTCTAATTATTTTGACATCTTTCTCCCAGTCCTGCCCCTCATTTCCTGGCTGTTTATCTTCTCTGCTGGCTGGTTAGTACCGGTGGTATTGTTCATTAGTTAGCTGCCCAGGCTAAGCACTGTTACCTTGATATCTCTACGGTCTAAAAAAGTTTGCAAGTAGACTGGTCAGAAAATAAAAACCCTGTCCCAAGTTGCTCATTATCTTCAAAGATATTGTCCCAAGCAAGGAAGGCTGAGATGGAAACTCCATCACAGATCTTTTAAAGGAGTTGCTATGTTAAGCCATGTCAAATTCCTTGTTCAGAACATGTGGTAGTAAAGTAGCAGAAAGTACTTTTGAAAGAAGATTGTGGAGTTATGGCATTGAAGATATGACTCAAGCATTAAAAAGACCCTTAGAAGAAAACAGAAATATTGGGCACCAGAATGACAACTGGAGACACTGAAATCTCAATACACCATTCTCAGGCCTGTTTTGACAATGAAAAGCAGAAACTAATCCCTGGCAGGCTTTGTGAAGGACATCTTTTCTTGTTAGCTAAAATAAATTTTACTTCAGAGCAATTTCAGTGGAAAAATATTTACCAGTGCTTCTCTCCAAAATGTTTTCAAGAAGACAGATATGTGTAAACTCAAGTACCAAGTGTAATAGGAAGCAACAAATGGCCTGTAAGAGGTCCAGGACTTTGGTTAAGTCTGCAGACATGAAGTGTATGCAGTAGGGTCTGGATAGGATGAAGGAAAGGCAGAGAAGAGAGGTATAGATGTGGAAGTGGAGTTTTTTTTACCTCTGGGTCACACCAAGAGTGTGGAGATCTCAAGGCCAAATTCTTGACTGATATAAAAGCAGTGTAAGCCTCATGTCAGGCTCGAGTAGATCAGAGAGTCGGCCTGACTCTATTTTCCCTGCACTGATATGAAGCAGGACTAACTATCCTGTAGCCAGTAAATAGGTTTTAGAAGAGTGTCAGAGCAGCGTCTCCAGAGCTGAGATTCTTTAAGGGATAATGAGTCTTGGAGCAATTTTGGCTCTGGTAGCTGTGCAGTATGATGGTAGCTTGCTTGTCAGAACGACAAAAGCAAGGGTGTACTGAGAAAGCAATTAACAGCAGGGAATAAAATAAAGTAATAGGAGGACTGGCTTCATTCTGTGCTCCCCTTTTGTCCACACTCTGGACAAATTACACTTGCTTTTCCTTTCCAGTGACTGCTATGTTAATGTACGGAACATCAGCAGCGGTACATGAACTTCAAACATCAGCAGTGGCGTAAGCACTGTTTGCTTTGGCCCAAATTACAGGACATTGAAAAGCAAAGTGAAAAGGAAGGACCATTCTTTTTTTTTTTAATGCAGTATTAATTGCTTTCCCCTGCAGTACGTTCTAGAGAGTCCCTCTTGCAAAGCCTGGGATTAAATTTCATGTTCACAGTTGTCCTAAACCAAGATACTACCCCTGGACTTTTATATTTTTTTATTTTTGCTGGACATATCAAAGCATTTTGATCAGGCCAAGTCACTGAACTGCGGAGTGCCAAAGTAAATAGAAAAGTTTAAATTATTGCAGCAAAGGGACCAAAATTTCAGCCAGGACCCTACTTACGGGGATTTCCAAGCTATTCTATAGGGCTCCGGTATATAAATTTTCTAGATTTGACTTAACCATCAATTTTGATTATCCTGCTGATTTATTTCTGATTAGCAAGGTCATCTCCACATTCAAAATGCAGTTCATCTTGTCAGAAATGTTAGTGATGGGGTTTTTTAGAGACTCAGGCCCGCCTCCAGCTCTCAACATTTTGGAGCTGCTGGCAGGGAGCCCACTGGCCCTGCCGCACCAGGCAAATACCCAGGGGTCCTATGGGACCCGTGGATGTAGGCAAAAACCCTGCTCTCTCAAGCCACCTCACAGGCTGGTGGCTGCTAAAAATCAGTGGCCAGCATTGCCTGCAGCCCCTGCTGTGTACCCCATAACTCCCTGAAATGAACCTGGGGGTGAAAGCAAAGCTGAATCCACCCCATCCTCAGCATGCAGAGCTGTGTGACACAGACTTGCACGTTATTCCCTCCTGACTGGTCAAGAGGTTCTGGTTTTGCACCAAAACATTCGTTACATGATGTAGAATAGTCAAGGTTTAGCTTATTTGTTGCCTCACACTTCAGGCAACGGGCTCTTTATCTGAATGTGCTCATTACCCGAGCTAATAAATATTTTTAACATAAAGTATTACCTCCTTCAGATTTTTGGAAACCAACCAAAAGCTAAACACATCCGTTTCCTATTGTTGGTTTGGAGATATTTTAGGGCCCCATCTTTATTTTTAACCCTGACTTTTTTCCCCTTATCCAGCAATGGAAAAAAATTTAGGAGATGACAAGAAAGCACAGGCAAGAGAAAGGAAACCTCTAATTTTTTTGAACTGCATATTTAACTTCTCTCTAGGTGGAAAATTGTAAACAAACAAACAAAAATAAAACCCAAGACATAGCTGGAATACCAAGCATTTACTTGTTAAAAAAAAAAGAAAAAAAAGAATTTTAAAGAGCAAACAAAAAAGATCCCATGAGCATTTATAAATCAAAGGTTTTATCTGTAAAATATCTATAAGAAGGACTGAAAACCTTTGGGACAGAAGGGTTGAGCAACAAAGATACCCCAAGAATCAGAAAATAAAGTCTGGGTTTGGGGTATTTACTGCTTGCATATGAGCAACAAGATTTTTGAAGGCACATGGAGGTCATGGAGACACTTCACAGGCACATCTTCAGTTAATACCTGCACCTGCAGATACAGATATAAAGATGGAACTGTGCTCCTCATGAAACCCAGTCAGTCTCTGAAGGGTCAAGGTCGCTCCCACAGGACAGAAGAGGGATGTCTGAACTGGGCAAACCAGGACATTATCAACTGCTGTGACAGGGAAAACTCCCATATGAAATGTCAGTCCAGGTCTTGTGAGGCATGTTAACAACAAGCTGAACTGAAGGTGGGCATGAAGAGGAGCAATTCAGTGGTGGTCAGACACCGAGGAACTGTCCAGGAAGAAGAAGAGAATGAAACAGGAGCCGTAGTCACTGTTGTGGTCTTCATCTCTTGCACTGGGAGTGCAGCAGAGCCAGCAAACCCTGATCCAAACACAACCCTCTGCAGGTAAATAAGGGTGGGAGGGGTGGGGGAGAAGGACCGATAGACTTTGTATTGTTCTCTCACTTCTTAGGAGAAACATTCAGAGAATTATAAAATGCCTGCGTGGCTGCAGAGATGCCTGAAAGCAAGCTTGAAAACACCCTTAGGAAATGCACAGTAAGGAATGGACAGAAAAAGGGCTATTTGTTCTGATAATTAGTTGTGTCCCCATTTGCCTAGTTGCAGACCAATTTGTGGGTTTGGCAAGATTGTTGTAGGGCTGACTCTTTGCTCCGCCTGACTAAAAGGGATTTTCCCTGCTTTTAGGAAGAAGACTGAACTTTAAAACTATTTGAATAGATAATGCTTTAAAACTGCCTTTTTTTTCTTTTTTTTTTTTTAAGGGGTGTGTGTTTCTTCCTTCCCTGTTTTCTGTTCTTTGAATGCCTGCGGAATAAGCCAGAGGACGTTACTGGCAAAGGGTTAAGGGCACTGGCCCTGCAGTTTGCACAATTTCCCACTTTGTCTTTAGAGAGGTGGGACTGATCTCACAAGGGTTCCCTCACAAGGGTTTCCAATAGCCTCTCAGGACCTTCACCCCCACAAGCACTAAGGGTTTCGAGACCTGTCCCCATTGCACAAGTCCTATTTTCCTTTCCTGAAGGAAAGTCCTAATTTCTAGCCCCTGAACGGTTTTGGATCTTGTGTGCCATTCGAGGATCACAAATAACATGAAGGCTGATGGGGAGCTGAGATGATAAACTCAATCCTGTTTCATTGGGAAATTAGGATGCAGTGCCCCTATCAGTACAAGGCAATACCTCTTCATGCCTCTATTTAGAGTATCAAAAAGCAAGAGAGATCAAGTGAATAAGCAAGTGAGAGGGAGATTAAGGAAAACAATATACAGGAGCCTAAATTGAAACATCATTTTTCACAGGAAGAAGTCTTTGGCAGGGCTCATGCTGTTTCTGATGTAGTGTCTCCAGTCAGCCCCAGGAAAAGTTGGCTGCAGTTTCTCAGAACCTGCCTTTTGAGACTCAGCGACTGCTTTTCTTCCCACAGATCTGATTAAGCTAATTGCACATTTTCTTTAATTAGAAGAACGGAGGTCATTTATCTGCAAATGGCCTGAAAAAAATGGATGTTGTTTTAATGTGGCTGGTTTTTTTTTTTCCTCCTTAATCCTTGCTTTTACTAAGGTGTTTGGCTTCTTTTCACTCTGCTGCTCGCAGCTACCCCATTTCATGAGGGCTAGGCATGCCAGACCTGGCATCCCGACAAATTCTTAGGGAGCTTATGAGACTGTTTTATGGGATCCAGTCACAGGGATTTATACTGTGAGGAAAACCTAGGGCTGAAGAGATCCTCCTCCAGTTGCAGTCTGAACTGAAGTGTAAGTGAACTGAGACTGGATTTGTGCTTTTTTTAAAATTCTCTTTTAAGACTGGTCTGCTTAACAAAGCACACAAGTGCCATGTCAGAGAGGACCTGTAGGATAAAAATGGGGTGGTGGGGACGCAGATCAGGGGTGCCCACCGGGCTGCAGGGACTTTGAGTTGAAATGTGAACAATAGGGGGAATCTCACTACCAATATTTGACATAGTAAAGCCTCCTTGAAACAAGGTAAAAACCACCACCTTCAGACTCTTGCAAATGCCTCCAGCCAGAGGTAAATTCCCTTATGCTCTCAAATCTGCCTTAAAACCAAACTGCTATACCCAGATGTTTCTCAGAGTTGGATGTGGGAATCACAGAGCTATGTATAAGCCAGCAGGAGTATGGAAAAAAAAGAAAGTACATTGCAATGATTCCTCAACTTCTCTGCTGCCAAAATATCAATCTCAAGAAGGCTGTCAAGAGCACATCTTCCATCACACTATCCCTATTTGTTCTGTAAACCAAATAAAGAGGGCACACTGGACATTCAGAGCAAAAAGTTCCTCTCATCACTCAAGTCAGTGAAAAATGCTCAAAAAAGGCAAGGAATTAATGTGTGGGGGTTGAGGAGAAGGGAAGCTGCTAGAAATGTAGTTTAGGGGATTTCCTTGAGCAGTGGACAATTCATCTGGATCTCTGCAATGTCTGGTATGTGCTCCATCTCCTGCAAACTGCAGTGACTTTGAAGACCTGAAGAAGGGGGAGCAGTCAGTACCACCATGTGCTGGTACCACCATGGCACTATACCTGCTGCTGCTGAAGTACCACAGAGTACTTATTTAGGGTTCAAACTGCCACATTGTCCTGGGCTCATTCGCTCTCCATCCCACTGAGGTGTCAATGTGGCAAAGAGCAAGCACAATGAAGACTTTTCATTTTGTCATAGAAGGCAGCAATGAATATTTTGTTAGTTGGGTTCCTCCCTCTGTGCCATGAGATGTTTATTACTAGTTGCCCAGCAAGTGATCAAAGTGAAGACCCCCCCAGGATTATGGATATTAAAAAGGAGAGATGAGGAGGAAGCTGATCTGGATGTTCACAGCAGCAGGAGCACACCTGACAGCCCTCACATCCCCGCTCACTGCTAGGGACCCATGGCCCTCTGTACCACAGGCCCCCCTTTCATCTTTCCAAAGAAGATGTTGGGATTTTACCACTCCAAGGTGGTACCCAACAACTAAAGCAATGGTGTCTATCATACAGGGCTTGCCACAAGACAAAGTGGTGACATCTGTCAGCAGTCTCTGACCACTGCTGCATCTGGTGCCTCCCAGTGCAATCGGAGCAGCTGTCCCAGAGCAAGACACCCTGCTGAGCTGGACAAGGAAAGTCCTAGCTCTGGCCAGTGGGATTAAGCCACAAGAGTTCACTCACCCCTTGGTGACGTCTTGCCTGGCACTGTGTGTATGTGCTCTAAGGGGTTACAGTGCAGATGATGCCTCGAGAGGCCACCTAAAAACAGAGACTAGACAAGAGTAAGGGAATAAAGGTGGGTATTTATTTGAAGGGCCTTCAAAGGTGCACCCTGGGGAGCCAGAGGCTGCTGCCAAGATGGACCCCAAGATGGATGACAGGTCAGGAGTTCTTTACACTTTTATAGGTTTGGTTCTTTTGCATATCAGGGTTAATTATCCAGTTAAAGCTTCAGTTAATGATGTAGTTTCCCCAAGCTTGCCTTCCGCTTTAGGTGATTTTGGTTTATACTTTTGGGCCTAGGATGGTCTGAGTGTCCTTGGACAGCAGGCCTGGAGAGGCTTTGTTGTGTCTACCCAGCATGAGAGAGCAGAAGTGAACAGGCTACAAGAAACTCCAGAGTTACACACTAAGCAGGTACAGGATTTGAAAAATATGAAATTTAAACCCTAAGGCATCACAGACATGGCCACAGCCTGGCTGTGTCTACCCTGTGTGTTGTCAGAGGGTGCTTCCACATGGATAAGCATCACTCACCTTCTTTGTACCATCTACAGCCCACCCATAATCTCTGTGCCTCTGGTGCCTCCTGCCAGATGTTAGTCTGGCTGAGATATATCATGAGGTTGCCTCTACAACTGCATCTGCATACATTTCTGGCCTGGAGAAGAGTGGCAGGCTAAGCACATACATCTGAACCCACCCCCTGTTCCTAGTGTCCTCCCTCTCCTTTTTCCCTCACCAGGACCTCCCAGAGACATAGACTTTTCTGACCAACTTTTGTAAAGCTGCTCAGGCAAATTAAATGAACCACCCCTCCTCAATGGAAAGGCAGAACCAGCATCCTGCAGCAGCCAAATTTTCCAGGTGAGGCAAGTTTCAGCAAATAAAGAGGGAACTGAAGCTGTGCTGGCATTTGTTCCTCATGCCTAGTGTGTGTGATGGGCACCCAGCCCCTGTGGATGCGTGCTGTTGGGAAGGCAGACGTGGCAGAGGGCTTTCCAATGGGCTGGGAAGAGGTTAATCACAGAGCCAGGCAGAAGAGGCCACTGGGCAAAAGATGTTGCTGGCTCACGTCTGGATGTTTTAGCGCAGAGCTGTCGTGAAGCCTCGCAGAGCTGAAGGGTCCCTCAGTGGTTCCTGTGGCTTTAAAGAGCCCGGGATGATTTAGTGGAGGGGAGGGATTCCTGATCAGAGAAGTGCCTTTTACTCTTTTTTTTTTCCCCTTTTTTT